>OY292496.1:4466253-5066253 GCA_958496325.1 Nomophila noctuella | reverse complement strand
GATGTATCCATTGCAGTGAGGTTAGTGTGAAAGCCAAAAATAGATCAAGCTCAATCTGCGCTGGCAGGGACATTTTGTCATATTGATCCTTCAACGGCAATAATTGATCCAACACTGTCTGTAATTCCTTCAAATTCTCTTTGAGATTCTCACATTTTTCAACAAAATTCTTATCGCTTTCCAGCTCACCGTATTTTAGGTCCCAGTCCATGTTTCTGGTAGATTATTAAATATGGAACTTTAAATACGGAGTATTACAGTCCTTTCAATTCGTAAAACTAATAAATAAACCACGCGCTACTTTGTTATTTAAAATAACCTCTGCTGCCTGCTGCCAAAAATTGACATGACATTTGACTTTGTTTTTTTTTCATATTCCGTTTTATTTTCACATGTAGATTTCCATTATTCACAGTTCAATTCATTGTATAATGTACGAAACACGGGATAGCTTAATGAAGAGGTATTTAGAACTATCCCGCTTTTCGTACAATAACTGCTACTGTGTACTTATACAAATATCTTTGCAACAGACTTAATTTAAATACCAACCGTCCTACCTCTTTCTTTACCCAGTTATATATTGTAGAAACACCCAGTCATGGAGGTTTTTATAATATTTTAAAATACTAATACAAATCTTTCCTCTTTATATAATACTAGCCGTCCGCCTGCGGTTTCACTCGCACGTAATTTATTTTTTCAACTATCCCCCCCTTCCCGTTCTGTGCCCTTCCCCCACATTTCCGGGATCAAAAGTACCCTATGTTCACTGGGGATAGTGTGAAAGAATTATTCAAATCAGTTCAGTTTATTCGTTGCAAACAAAAATAAAATTCTTTCCTCTTTATAATATTAGTGTAGATGTAGCTATATCCCGTTCGCTAGCATCCATAATATAAGCTTCCAACTTAGTTTTGGACTATGTAATTAGCATGGTAGTCCAAGGAAATAAAAAAATTATAGATAAGATTAGGTAAATAACTGTATGACTTAGTTATAAGAGTGAAGGAGATTTCAATTCAATAAAAAAATATTTGTATACCTACATAATAAAATATTGGAAGGAAACAGCTATCATATATTTAATTATTTATTTGAAGGAAGAAACACATTATAATTTTCAGTTAGTAAAATGGGGTGTACTTCAATATTTTTACTCTAGCAATAACTTGTTCAATACATTTCACATTCATATTATGGTCCTAATGATAACTGACGACATTTCTTAATCCAAGAAATTGTATCAATCGTCTAAGTATTCAAATGGTTCTGGGGGTTCGGGTTCTTTTTCTTCCTCAGTCTTTGGCCCAAAGGCCGCCACAGGCTCAACCAGCACTTGTTCGACATCTCCCGAATGGTTTAACATAACAATACCTCCAATGGTGACATCCTTTAATGGAGTAAATCCGGAGCCCTCTACAATAGTAATCGACTTCAGTTGCTGACGCATAACTCTAGCCGGATTATTAAGTATCTCGAATGTAGGTTCAGGTTCTTTCTTTTCCTTAGTTTCTTTCTCTTCCCCTTCCTTTTCTTCCTTCTTTACGTCTTTAGATGATCCAGCATCTTTATCGGTTTTTCCATGTACTGTGATGTTGGGGTTGGGGGATTTGGACGGCTTCTTTTCCTCCTCATCCACATCCATTTTCGACGTCGTCGAAGAAGTGACGCTACTGGCCGACCCTTCGGTGCCGTGCGCCCTCCTGCGAGCTCTCGCCGCGGCAATACTCAGGACGGCAGTGGTAACCCTTTCCCTTTCTTCACGCTTTTTCTCTTCCAACGGCGCAGGGTATGCGTAGAGTGAAGGTTTTGAGTTGGACTTGATGTCCATTTGCGGCATTTTCAAATCTGAATTCAGAGCTATCACACAGGTTGGCGTGAAAGCCAGAGATAGGCAGTGGGCTAGTGGGAACCAGTACCAGTATTGAGTGAAGACCAACATGCCTACAACAGCAAGCATGTTCATGTGGCCAGTCCTGTTTTGTAGTGAAACAGTTACGTTTCGGCCGCCGGCATCAATAATGCCCTGAGCTAAGATGGCGCCAAACTTCGCCATGACATCTTCATGTTTGTTGGATATGACTTGGGCGTATAACTGCCGGAAGTATGTAACTTTAGGGCACAGAGCCTCAGTTTGTTGAATAAGAATCATGGCGGACGCAATCAGGGCACCTTGCCTTACGAAATTAATGGGATCAAACTTGACCATTGGCTCAAGAAGGCCGATTGCCTCACGATTTCCTGTTCCCGCGCATGCAATACCGAGAGCCATGGCTGCGCCATAACGTACGTGAGGATTGTACGACTCAGCCAGCAAAGATACAACGGATGGGCATTGCTCAGGTGTTCTGAATAATAAAAAGCCCAATGCAGTGACTGCAGCACGACGTACGTCGTCGTTGACGTCAGATACTGCGACATGGAGCAAAGTTCGAATGGAGTCATTATTGCCGGTGCCACAATACGCCGTGGCAATGGTGTAACACCCAGCACGTCGCAACAACGGGTCCTTATCTCTTAATAGTTGCTGAACTAGAGCGTCAGCTTCTTCAAGTCTTCCATACATGGTAAACGCGATACCGACGGCTAAACCACGTAAAATCTTCTCGTGTTGAGTCTCCTGCGCGTACGCGACCATGTCTTCGATGGCGGCGGCGTGGCGTGATCCCAGCATGACCATTCCCATGGCAATACCGGCGGCCTCACCGGTGACGGCGTCATCTTGATACAGGTTGAACTTGAGTTGTTCATATACATCTTGCCTGTGTGTGCCCATAGCAGCTAACCCAAGGCCTAAACAACCACCATGTCGCACCATTTCATTTTGAGCATCTTTTAGTTGAGTTAAAAGATAATCAATGATGTTGGCACCATGATTGGCGTGAATGAGACCAAGGGCATACAAGCCACCTCCCTCTGAATAGCCTGAAGAGGGACCGGCTTCCTTAGGCAAATAAGATTGCATGAGAGCTAAGGACTCATTTTCGTGACCTCTGTGAATAACTCCAAGAGAAGCTGTTACAGTTAATTTTGCCCAGTTTGTGGCTCTTGCTAACCACTCCAGATTGTCTCTCAAGAACTGGTCACTTGTTGTACCAGCATGCATAAATGCATTGGCAGTGACTGTCGCTGTGTGGCAAATGGAAACCCTTATAGCATCTTTAGTATTTTTCAAAATTAGCATGTCAGCATGATTTGATCTTATTAAGAATTGTAATTGTAGGCCTATAGAAACATCTCCACCCAAAATTGAAATAAGTTTTTCAACCCTCCTTTGATGTTCTTTTTCTTCATCATTCAGACTTTCAATATCTCTTTCTGGTTTTTTAGCTTCTTCTGGTTGTGGCTGGTCAACTTCCATTGAGGATTCTGGGAAGGGTCCACCCTGAGGTTTTGGGTTACCGCCAAGAGCACTTGGGATAGGAGCAGTACTTCTTAAAGCTTGCAGAACTCTTCCAAGAAACTGTTGTGTAGCTGAGTCATATAAGTCAAATGCAATTTGGTATGCCATCAAGACTGATTCCTGGGGCCCATGTGTCAATTTGTCTAGAATTTCTGCTACTGAAAGTGGGTCTTCTAAGAAGATGAGGCACTGACACATGTTGACATAATCAGGGATGTTGAGGCCTCTGTAGAGACCGACCAGAGATCTCAAAACTGTGCTGCGGAAGCCCCGGTTTTGTAGGAGACTCATCGCCACTTGGAAGGCATATTGAAGCATACCTGGAAACAAACAATATTTTGCTGTTAGATATTTTAATAGTGAAAAACACACAAAATTCAATTACAGCATAATCATTGTGTTTATTAGATTTAAGTTTCTAGAAACTTACATTTTACAAGCAAAGAATAGATGGTACAATTCACTTTACAAAATCAAAATATACTTTATTTATGTAGGCCTCAGTGAGGCACTTATAAAGTGTCAATGATATCAAAATGAATGAATGAATCTACCACCAACTTCTCAACACAGTCATCTACCGAGAAGAAACAGAAAGGAACAATATAGTTGATCTTATAAATTCCATTATTTTTTAAATACATTTAGATACATACTTCATTACATTCTCTAACTAGGTCATACATTTCCTTATGCACAAGTTGTGTATAGTAAATAGGTCAGCACTTTACTTACAATACTTAATTTTGTTATCAAACAAAGAACTTATTCTGCTTACCTGAGATATCATCAGATTTCATGATGGATTCTTCGAAAATGTCCATGCGGCGGGTCTCGAGGGCCAAGCCCAGCGCCTGCCGGTACTGCCCGTCGTCCAGACATCTCTGGAACATGCGGTTCACGATAGCCTCCAACCGAGGGTCGATGGTGTCCCCAGTGTGGTCCACGAACAGCACCTTCCTCTTCTGGGTATAGAAATCGATGGCTTTCGCGATCGTCGTGTCGACATACTCGTTCCGTGCGTTAACGTCGAACAAATCACCAGCTCCTAATGCATACGTAAGTGAATCTTCAAAGGCCCCCAAATGGTAATACACCTTACTCGCTACGAGGGCTGCTAACTGGTGCTGAGAAAAAACCTTGTCTTCGTGGAGGATCTCAATTTTCTCAATAGATTCAGAGATCTCGGGCCAAAACTCGTCGACGATGTTGTCCAACCTCTTCAAAGCGAACTCCTTCACCTCTGACATGGGTTCATCCAACAGGGATATAATCCCTGCGGCTGATGTTATGTTCATTTTGAATAATTATCACTTATTTTATTTACAGACACAATAATTGATGAATATTAGAAGAACAATAAAATGAACAAGCACAAATATTACGATGATTTGACAAATTTATCATAGACAATATTTTGTTTTTTAATACAACGAGATTGCCTTGCCAGAATTGAAATTAATTTTCAAATATTAGTATGTTATTTATTTCAATTTATTTAAAGCTTTGATAAAACAAACTTCAATTTGAATGTGTGTGTGTTACTGTGGATAACAATCGTACTAAAAAAACAATAAAACATTAAAGCAAAATCGCAAGAAACGTAAAACACTATTTTTTTTAATGCCATGTGGCAACATTCATGATCATAGACAATGCGTCCGCTCTAAAACCAAAACATTTATCTAACATAGAAAATAAAATTGCTATTATTGCTAGTACATAGAATAGTTACAATATAAAGAACCGAAAACAAAATTATGGTTTTGCAATAAACATATTTAATTTGAAAATATAATATTTTTTACAAAACATATTTTTACATAAGTATAATTGGTGAGGTATTTGAACGGATGTTGTGAGTTGTCAGTTTTTACGTCAAACACACATTTCTACAATCTACGTTTAAGAAATAATTGCGAACATTAGTCAGTAGTAAAGTGGTTTTTGCTTATTTTATCAAAATGTTGGACCTTTTCAGCATCTTCAGTAAAGGGGGTATTGTGCTATGGTGCTTTCAAAGTACTAGTGATATTTTTTCACCGTCTGTAAACGCTTTAATTCGCAGTGTAATCTTACAAGTAAGTTCGCGAAGCCTTTCTGGCCTTGATCCTAACATAATTTAACATCTGCGACGTGTGATTTTCCCTCTACGATGTGTGGGAGCTGTCTTTTTGGTGTTGTCTCATACTGTTTATTGCGTACGAGTGTTTTAATAACAAACATTGCTTCTTTCAGGAGCGGACGGGGAATAATACGTTCAATCACAATGCGTTGACCCTTCAATACAAGCTCGACAATGAGTTCGAGCTGGTGTTCGTGGTGGCGTACCAGCGCATTCTGCAGTTATCCTACGTGGATAAGTTCCTGAACGACGTCCACTTGGAGTTCAGGGACAAGTACAAAAATGATCTGCAAGGAGGCAGCATTATGATGGACTTCGACTTCAGGTCGTGCTTCGACAAGGTGTTGAAGGGTTGTGAAGTATGGGGTAAGTTCATAGAATACCTATATCAAAGTCTTATACAGTTGTCTTGGCAATCAGGGCTCCTCTTTTGCTTACCATCAGACAATGTGTAACCAATATACTGCCATCATAAAAAAAACAAATTGTAATATAATCTTATTCATAAAAATGTTGTAGAAGACTGTTTATGTAAGTAATTGAGTCGCAATAGTTAAGTTATAGCTACATAATTGGGTTTAAAGGTTGATTGAAATATATCTGTGTTGCTATATTTCTTTAGCTTGGAAATATATTTTTATAACATTGCTTTTCAGCTAAGTCACAAGCTAAAATTCCAAAACAAATGAGAACTTTCGAAGACTCTCAAAAGTCCAAAAAGACTGTTGCTTCTATGATTGAGCGTAAAGGAGAAGAAAAGACTAATAAAAAGTCAGGTGAGTCCATTATCCGCAAAGTTTTCTTTTTTACACCATTAGATTGTAAAAGATGCAAATGATGTATATTGGTTCATAATAATTTTTGGACTTAAGTGATGATATTGGCAACCTAGTAATATTTTACTAACCATATATACTTTATAAGATTGTAAAGTATTCCATTTTAGTTGAATATGAAAGTAGGCTAAGTATATTACCACATAATGAGTAATGACCTTATTTGTCGTTACAAAATTAATTTGTAATTATAATGGCAGGTATTCAATGAATAATGCATATCACTGTATACAATCACAGAAATATAATTAAAATTTAAAATACAACATGTAAAGGGTATATTTTTAGTAACAGTAAAGAAAACCTGATAAGATAATGAATATCATTAGCGCTAATCCTGAACTAAAATACTTCTTTCAAACAACTGACAAACTACATATTTTATCTGTTTAGAATCTACAAGATTCTGAACAGATAAAATATGTTTTTTTCTCTTAATATGCTCCTGAAAATGTTGTTCCAATCAAGTACCTAATATTAGGGCTATTTGCACTTTGTCAGTACTTAACAATGACAATGGTGGGACTTAAATTACTCAATTGAACATGACCACTATTCCACCACAAACCCAGAAGTTTGGCAATTCATTTCTTTGCCGAATTATTAAGCAATGGAATGCGTTACCAGCATGGCTTTTTCCACCATCCTATAACCTTGGTTCCTTCAAGAGAAGCCTGAACCACTTTGGTATTGAATTGGTTGTCATGGCAATTAGGGCTCCGCTTTTGCTTACCATCAGGCATAGCAGAGCCAATATTCCGAGCTACTATAAAAAAAAAGATGCAAATAAATAATTTGAATCATGTTTTTGTATTCTTCCAGTAAAAATAGTAGAAAATAAGAATTTGACCAATGGGAAGGTGGAAGCGTCACCTGAAATCGAAGATGACGTTATTGCAGCCAATAGGGCGAAGCTGGCTCAAAAACTTGCCTCAAAGGGCAAGAAGGAACCTGTGAAGTAAGTTATCACTATTGATTTCAAAACTAAAAATTGTTTATTAGATAATAGGATAAAGTTTTAAACTTTATTGTACTAAAGTACCTAAATTACAAGTGACTTTTAATTTATTAAAACAATATGATTTTATATGTACTACAAGATTAGCCTCATCTTGTTGTACAGAAACTACACTATATTAATTTTTTTGGGCACTTAAATGTATTTTTTGCCAATGCATACTGTTTACAAGTGCATTAGTTCCTTTGTTAGTGTATGTGATGATGTCTGATATTTATTGAATTCTTGTGTAATATCAAAACACGATCATTATCTGTTGCAATTGTTTATGTTGGACATAATTATAAGCCATCATCAAACTTTAGGAAATCCCCGAAGAGCCCCAAGAACGAGGAGCGCGTAAAGCAGCCGCGCGTGTGGGCGCTGGGCGGAGGCTCGCGCGACCTGCCCTCGCTCGACTTCAGCACCGACAAGCCGGAGGACGCTGATGAGAGGATCAATGCTGATACTCAGGTGATTTGTGCCTCTAACTTTTCCCAGATTCAATTATTACGTCTGCGCATTTTAGTATTTACTTCTGAATCTATATCAATACTTTATATATAAAGCTAAAGAGTTTGTTTGTATGTTTGTTTGTTTGTTTATATGTTTGTTTGTTTGAACGCGCTAATCTCAGGAACTACTGGTCCAATTTGAAAAAATATTTTTTTGTTGAATAGTCCATTTGACGAGGAAGGCTTTAGGCTATTGGAAACCCAAATCCACGTGGACGGAGTCGCGGGCGTCCGCTAGTGTATGAATAAAGTGGGAAAACACTAGATAAATAAATGTACCACTGAGATAATTCCACAGCTAGAGATTTGTAAATCAATTTACTAAACAGATGTATTTTAATAAAAAAATAATGTGTTTATGTAAATAACAGATTGCTTCACCAACAAAAGCTATGCTCTTAAATTTTTATGATGAATGTAAATATCAAGCACTACTTTCTCCTAAGTGCCATTTCCCCATCTGAAGTCCAATTACTCAGACTAGAAAACACCAAGTAAATATCACCTATAACTTTCAGCTGATTGGCCAAATGACTGGGGCTATCCGTGATCTGGAGGTGGAGTCGGATGACAGCAGCAGTGAAGATGAAGAGGTGGACAATGCTCAGCCCAGCCCCAAGAAGTCTGGAGGAATGTTTAGCATTTTCAAGGGTTAGTATCCATTTACTTATTTATAAAGTCTAAACTAGAGATCTACCCTACTTCCAATTAAACATATAATCATCATAAATCATCTATTAAACATATTATGTGTAAGGAAACAAAAGTATTTGTCCCCCTTACTACTTTGGTATTATTTTTGCCTTCTGTCGGTTTTGTCTAATTATTCTTAATAAATAAGTATAAATATAATTAATATATATTATTCTATGTTATTCCTGAGTATAGTTTGCCTCCACTATATTATAGAGTATTATTCAAACTCTCTCGAAGCTTCCCATGAGTGGCTATGTAATCCATGTCAATCTTCCATCCTGTCAGGTCTGGTGGGATCTAAAGCGCTGACGGAGGAGACGATGCGCCCAGCGCTGGACAAGATGCGCGACCACCTCATCGCGAAGAATGTTGCTGCTGACATTGCTAACAAGCTGTGCGACTCCGTCTCCACTAAGCTGGAAGGAAGAGTAAGTTTTAAAATAAAGAAGTTGCCAGAATTTGAGATGTGATAAGACATTCCAAAATCAAGATTGTTTTTGCAAAATAGTATATTAAGGAGACCAAAATTCTATAATTTTAAAATTCTGGGACGTTGCAACCTACAGATATCAACATTTCCCGGAAGTACTACTTTTAGTTACTCTTGATTTTATAGAATAACATTTCTACCTTAACCTAAACCTCAACGATTCCTTTTTATATATTTATTTAAAAAATTAAAAAAAAAAAAAAAAAAAAACAATTTAACCTTTGGAAACAAAATAGGCCGATGACAGCTTTGTTTTTTTAGGAAAAGCAGTAACAAAAATGTTGATTATTCCAGGTTCTGGGCACGTTCGAGAGCGTCGCTAAAACGGTGCAGGGCACGCTCACGGAGTCGCTGGTTCGCATCCTGTCGCCGCGCCGCCGTGTCGACATCCTGCGTGACGCCATCCACGCCAAGCAGCAGGGGCGGCCTTACGTCATGGCTTTCTGTGGGGTACGGAACGTGCTTTTTAAAAGTTAATATAAGTAAGAGGAGAAGACATGGTTTCAGGTGGTCGTACAAAAATAATAAATGAAGGGTTGCCAGCGTTTTAATAAAGTCTGTAACGGGTTATAGCTAACCAGAGATAAACATGAACTCAGGAATAAACAAAATAACTGGATTTATGTATAAAACTTACTGAACTGTAACAAGATAAAAATAATTAAAAAATATCTGGCTGTATATAATAAAGAAATCTACAGTGTACGTAGGAAAAGGACGTCCCTAGGACGCTACGTATAAAACAAGTCGGCGTGCCGTTCGGGACCTGTAGGTATACGCCGAGCAAAACTATTTGCATAGAAATTCTATCTAACGGAGCTACTTAAACGACCGACCTTAGCCGATGCAGAGAAGTGCACTCAGAACGCCCTGAGCGCAGATTGGCGCGCAGCGCAGTGTCTCGCGGGCGCTTTCTAAGGCCGACGAAAGGACTAGCGGGGCTGGCGGCAGCGAGGCGGGGTCGCACTGCGCTGTACACCGGTCTCTCGGGCACGTGCCGCGGCGCTGCGTTACAAGTCGCACAAAAAAAACAAAACAAGAAATGTGAACATTATAAAGCTTTAAACAAACAATGCACTTGTAAAGAAAATGTATATTTTCTTGTAGATTGTGTCATATTTTATTTTTAAATTTAAATATGTATATTTAATTTGTTCGGCACAAAAAGTAAATACCCAAAAAATATTTTTTCTTAATTTCGAAGGATCATCACTTATATTCTCCACCTTTCCCAGGTGAACGGAGTGGGCAAATCAACCAACCTCGCCAAGATCTGCTTCTGGCTGATCGAGAACGACATGTCGGTCCTGATCGCGGCGTGCGACACGTTCCGCGCCGGCGCCGTGGAGCAGCTGCGGACGCACGCGCGGCATCTCAACGCGCTGCATCCCGACACTGCGCACGACGGGCGCCGCATGGTGCATCTGTACGAGAAGGGATACGGTGAGTGACGACACGTCTGTACTGACTGTGTTGCAACGTGCGACACGTTCCGCGCCGGCGCCGTGGAGCAGCTGCGGACGCACGCGCGGCATCTCAACGCGCTGCATCCCGACACTGCGCACGACGGGCGCCGCATGGTGCATCTGTACGAGAAGGGATACGGTGAGTGACGACACGTCTGTACTGACTGTGTTGCAACGTGCGACACGTTCCGCGCCGGCGCCGTGGAGCAGCTGCGGACGCACGCGCGGCATCTCAACGCGCTGCATCCCGACACTGCGCACGACGGGCGCCGCATGGTGCATCTGTACGAGAAGGGATACGGTGAGTGACGACACGTCTGTACTGACTGTGTTGCAACGTGCGACACGTTCCGCGCCGGCGCCGTGGAGCAGCTGCGGACGCACGCGCGGCATCTCAACGCGCTGCATCCCGACACTGCGCACGACGGGCGCCGCATGGTGCATCTGTACGAGAAGGGATACGGTGAGTGACGACACGTCTGTACTGACTGTGTTGCAACGTGCGACACGTTCCGCGCCGGCGCCGTGGAGCAGCTGCGGACGCACGCGCGGCATCTCAACGCGCTGCATCCCGACACTGCGCACGACGGGCGCCGCATGGTGCATCTGTACGAGAAGGGATACGGTGAGTGACGACACGTCTGTACTGACTGTGTTGCAACGTGCGACACGTTCCGCGCCGGCGCCGTGGAGCAGCTGCGGACGCACGCGCGGCATCTCAACGCGCTGCATCCCGACACTGCGCACGACGGGCGCCGCATGGTGCATCTGTACGAGAAGGGATACGGTGAGTGACGACACGTCTGTACTGACTGTGTTGCAACGTGCGACACGTTCCGCGCCGGCGCCGTGGAGCAGCTGCGGACGCACGCGCGGCATCTCAACGCGCTGCATCCCGACACTGCGCACGACGGGCGCCGCATGGTGCATCTGTACGAGAAGGGATACGGTGAGTGACGACACGTCTGTACTGACTGTGTTGCAACGTGCGACACGTTCCGCGCCGGCGCCGTGGAGCAGCTGCGGACGCACGCGCGGCATCTCAACGCGCTGCATCCCGACACTGCGCACGACGGGCGCCGCATGGTGCATCTGTACGAGAAGGGATACGGTGAGTGACGACACGTCTGTACTGACTGTGTTGCAACGTGCGACACGTTCCGCGCCGGCGCCGTGGAGCAGCTGCGGACGCACGCGCGGCATCTCAACGCGCTGCATCCCGACACTGCGCACGACGGGCGCCGCATGGTGCATCTGTACGAGAAGGGATACGGTGAGTGACGACACGTCTGTACTGACTGTGTTGCAACGTGCGACACGTTCCGCGCCGGCGCCGTGGAGCAGCTGCGGACGCACGCGCGGCATCTCAACGCGCTGCATCCCGACACTGCGCACGACGGGCGCCGCATGGTGCATCTGTACGAGAAGGGATACGGTGAGTGACGACACGTCTGTACTGACTGTGTTGCAACGTGCGACACGTTCCGCGCCGGCGCCGTGGAGCAGCTGCGGACGCACGCGCGGCATCTCAACGCGCTGCATCCCGACACTGCGCACGACGGGCGCCGCATGGTGCATCTGTACGAGAAGGGATACGGTGAGTGACGACACGTCTGTACTGACTGTGTTGCAACGTGCGACACGTTCCGCGCCGGCGCCGTGGAGCAGCTGCGGACGCACGCGCGGCATCTCAACGCGCTGCATCCCGACACTGCGCACGACGGGCGCCGCATGGTGCATCTGTACGAGAAGGGATACGGTGAGTGACGACACGTCTGTACTGACTGTGTTGCAACGTGCGACACGTTCCGCGCCGGCGCCGTGGAGCAGCTGCGGACGCACGCGCGGCATCTCAACGCGCTGCATCCCGACACTGCGCACGACGGGCGCCGCATGGTGCATCTGTACGAGAAGGGATACGGTGAGTGACGACACGTCTGTACTGACTGTGTTGCAACGTGCGACACGTTCCGCGCCGGCGCCGTGGAGCAGCTGCGGACGCACGCGCGGCATCTCAACGCGCTGCATCCCGACACTGCGCACGACGGGCGCCGCATGGTGCATCTGTACGAGAAGGGATACGGTGAGTGACGACACGTCTGTACTGACTGTGTTGCAACGTGCGACACGTTCCGCGCCGGCGCCGTGGAGCAGCTGCGGACGCACGCGCGGCATCTCAACGCGCTGCATCCCGACACTGCGCACGACGGGCGCCGCATGGTGCATCTGTACGAGAAGGGATACGGTGAGTGACGACACGTCTGTACTGACTGTGTTGCAACGTGCGACACGTTCCGCGCCGGCGCCGTGGAGCAGCTGCGGACGCACGCGCGGCATCTCAACGCGCTGCATCCCGACACTGCGCACGACGGGCGCCGCATGGTGCATCTGTACGAGAAGGGATACGGTGAGTGACGACACGTCTGTACTGACTGTGTTGCAACGTGCGACACGTTCCGCGCCGGCGCCGTGGAGCAGCTGCGGACGCACGCGCGGCATCTCAACGCGCTGCATCCCGACACTGCGCACGACGGGCGCCGCATGGTGCATCTGTACGAGAAGGGATACGGTGAGTGACGACACGTCTGTACTGACTGTGTTGCAACGTGCGACACGTTCCGCGCCGGCGCCGTGGAGCAGCTGCGGACGCACGCGCGGCATCTCAACGCGCTGCATCCCGACACTGCGCACGACGGGCGCCGCATGGTGCATCTGTACGAGAAGGGATACGGTGAGTGACGACACGTCTGTACTGACTGTGTTGCAACGTGCGACACGTTCCGCGCCGGCGCCGTGGAGCAGCTGCGGACGCACGCGCGGCATCTCAACGCGCTGCATCCCGACACTGCGCACGACGGGCGCCGCATGGTGCATCTGTACGAGAAGGGATACGGTGAGTGACGACACGTCTGTACTGACTGTGTTGCAACGTGCGACACGTTCCGCGCCGGCGCCGTGGAGCAGCTGCGGACGCACGCGCGGCATCTCAACGCGCTGCATCCCGACACTGCGCACGACGGGCGCCGCATGGTGCATCTGTACGAGAAGGGATACGGTGAGTGACGACACGTCTGTACTGACTGTGTTGCAACGTGCGACACGTTCCGCGCCGGCGCCGTGGAGCAGCTGCGGACGCACGCGCGGCATCTCAACGCGCTGCATCCCGACACTGCGCACGACGGGCGCCGCATGGTGCATCTGTACGAGAAGGGATACGGTGAGTGACGACACGTCTGTACTGACTGTGTTGCAACGTGCGACACGTTCCGCGCCGGCGCCGTGGAGCAGCTGCGGACGCACGCGCGGCATCTCAACGCGCTGCATCCCGACACTGCGCACGACGGGCGCCGCATGGTGCATCTGTACGAGAAGGGATACGGTGAGTGACGACACGTCTGTACTGACTGTGTTGCAACGTGCGACACGTTCCGCGCCGGCGCCGTGGAGCAGCTGCGGACGCACGCGCGGCATCTCAACGCGCTGCATCCCGACACTGCGCACGACGGGCGCCGCATGGTGCATCTGTACGAGAAGGGATACGGTGAGTGACGACACGTCTGTACTGACTGTGTTGCAACGTGCGACACGTTCCGCGCCGGCGCCGTGGAGCAGCTGCGGACGCACGCGCGGCATCTCAACGCGCTGCATCCCGACACTGCGCACGACGGGCGCCGCATGGTGCATCTGTACGAGAAGGGATACGGTGAGTGACGACACGTCTGTACTGACTGTGTTGCAACGTGCGACACGTTCCGCGCCGGCGCCGTGGAGCAGCTGCGGACGCACGCGCGGCATCTCAACGCGCTGCATCCCGACACTGCGCACGACGGGCGCCGCATGGTGCATCTGTACGAGAAGGGATACGGTGAGTGACGACACGTCTGTACTGACTGTGTTGCAACGTGCGACACGTTCCGCGCCGGCGCCGTGGAGCAGCTGCGGACGCACGCGCGGCATCTCAACGCGCTGCATCCCGACACTGCGCACGACGGGCGCCGCATGGTGCATCTGTACGAGAAGGGATACGGTGAGTGACGACACGTCTGTACTGACTGTGTTGCAACGTGCGACACGTTCCGCGCCGGCGCCGTGGAGCAGCTGCGGACGCACGCGCGGCATCTCAACGCGCTGCATCCCGACACTGCGCACGACGGGCGCCGCATGGTGCATCTGTACGAGAAGGGATACGGTGAGTGACGACACGTCTGTACTGACTGTGTTGCAACGTGCGACACGTTCCGCGCCGGCGCCGTGGAGCAGCTGCGGACGCACGCGCGGCATCTCAACGCGCTGCATCCCGACACTGCGCACGACGGGCGCCGCATGGTGCATCTGTACGAGAAGGGATACGGTGAGTGACGACACGTCTGTACTGACTGTGTTGCAACGTGCGACACGTTCCGCGCCGGCGCCGTGGAGCAGCTGCGGACGCACGCGCGGCATCTCAACGCGCTGCATCCCGACACTGCGCACGACGGGCGCCGCATGGTGCATCTGTACGAGAAGGGATACGGTGAGTGACGACACGTCTGTACTGACTGTGTTGCAACGTGCGACACGTTCCGCGCCGGCGCCGTGGAGCAGCTGCGGACGCACGCGCGGCATCTCAACGCGCTGCATCCCGACACTGCGCACGACGGGCGCCGCATGGTGCATCTGTACGAGAAGGGATACGGTGAGTGACGACACGTCTGTACTGACTGTGTTGCAACGTGCGACACGTTCCGCGCCGGCGCCGTGGAGCAGCTGCGGACGCACGCGCGGCATCTCAACGCGCTGCATCCCGACACTGCGCACGACGGGCGCCGCATGGTGCATCTGTACGAGAAGGGATACGGTGAGTGACGACACGTCTGTACTGACTGTGTTGCAACGTGCGACACGTTCCGCGCCGGCGCCGTGGAGCAGCTGCGGACGCACGCGCGGCATCTCAACGCGCTGCATCCCGACACTGCGCACGACGGGCGCCGCATGGTGCATCTGTACGAGAAGGGATACGGTGAGTGACGACACGTCTGTACTGACTGTGTTGCAACGTGCGACACGTTCCGCGCCGGCGCCGTGGAGCAGCTGCGGACGCACGCGCGGCATCTCAACGCGCTGCATCCCGACACTGCGCACGACGGGCGCCGCATGGTGCATCTGTACGAGAAGGGATACGGTGAGTGACGACACGTCTGTACTGACTGTGTTGCAACGTGCGACACGTTCCGCGCCGGCGCCGTGGAGCAGCTGCGGACGCACGCGCGGCATCTCAACGCGCTGCATCCCGACACTGCGCACGACGGGCGCCGCATGGTGCATCTGTACGAGAAGGGATACGGTGAGTGACGACACGTCTGTACTGACTGTGTTGCAACGTGCGACACGTTCCGCGCCGGCGCCGTGGAGCAGCTGCGGACGCACGCGCGGCATCTCAACGCGCTGCATCCCGACACTGCGCACGACGGGCGCCGCATGGTGCATCTGTACGAGAAGGGATACGGTGAGTGACGACACGTCTGTACTGACTGTGTTGCAACGTGCGACACGTTCCGCGCCGGCGCCGTGGAGCAGCTGCGGACGCACGCGCGGCATCTCAACGCGCTGCATCCCGACACTGCGCACGACGGGCGCCGCATGGTGCATCTGTACGAGAAGGGATACGGTGAGTGACGACACGTCTGTACTGACTGTGTTGCAACGTGCGACACGTTCCGCGCCGGCGCCGTGGAGCAGCTGCGGACGCACGCGCGGCATCTCAACGCGCTGCATCCCGACACTGCGCACGACGGGCGCCGCATGGTGCATCTGTACGAGAAGGGATACGGTGAGTGACGACACGTCTGTACTGACTGTGTTGCAACGTGCGACACGTTCCGCGCCGGCGCCGTGGAGCAGCTGCGGACGCACGCGCGGCATCTCAACGCGCTGCATCCCGACACTGCGCACGACGGGCGCCGCATGGTGCATCTGTACGAGAAGGGATACGGTGAGTGACGACACGTCTGTACTGACTGTGTTGCAACGTGCGACACGTTCCGCGCCGGCGCCGTGGAGCAGCTGCGGACGCACGCGCGGCATCTCAACGCGCTGCATCCCGACACTGCGCACGACGGGCGCCGCATGGTGCATCTGTACGAGAAGGGATACGGTGAGTGACGACCGACATGTTCCGAACCAGCACAGTGAAGTCACCATACCTGACGACGCGCCGCGAGTTCGCCGCCCGCGCACGCGTCGCGCCGGGCGCGTGAGGCTCTGGCGGTGCCACACTGCCCGGCGGCGCCTCCCTGTACTGTAAATGTGAGATTCGAGTGCGAGTACTCACTATACAAACCTCGCAAGAGTCGATAAGGGGCGCATCAACGACACAATAGATACTAATCAACGATTGCGATAATGAGGGTTTTCGCTAATGAAAAATACGCTAAAAATACGCTTAATACGCTAGCCATCTAGCGGTTTTCAATTGAAATTGTTTTTAATAAAAAATCACGCGCTCCAAGATTACTAAAATACTTTAACTACTTAACTGTCCCTTGAGAAAGTTATGCGAACCTTTCGATTCCAATTTGCCCAACATACGTATCGTCACCGAAGATCGGGCCGAGTAGAGAGCCTTAGGAGAGGTCTACATCCAGCAGTGGACTGCGATAGGCTGATGATGATAATGACGTTTCTACAACTCCATTATTTGTTTGACGGGCCCATTGGTCAGACCCTGGCTAACCAAGGGTCGCGGGTTTGATTCCCGAATCCGATTCATCGGCATTTGTACTTGAGTAATGGATGTTTATAAAAGTATTTTAGTATGTCAATCCGTCCCTTAGCAGCTTTGAGCTTAGTTTGGGGCTAGGCAATTGGTATGTTAGTTAGTATTTACCAAGGAATTTCATTTATTTTATTTATTTGTTTGTCAGGCAAGGACGCGGCGGGCATCGCGATGGAAGCGATCCGGTACGCGGCGGACTCGGGCATCGACGTGGTGCTGATCGACACGGCGGGCCGCATGCAGGACAACGAGCCGCTCATGCGCGCGCTCGCCAAGCTCATCAAGGTACCATACCATACTCATTTCTGCCATACTCGTCGATGGGCAGACGGAACATTCAAAACTTTACCGACTTGCTTTGCCTATGAGTGAAGTTGCTAACTAACCTGCCGAGTAAAGTCATCTGTATTGAAGTTATATTACTTATTTGGACATGGAAAATCTTCTACTCAATTGTGAATGTGTCGCAGCCAACTGGTTAAATCAGGCAGCTAATTAAGCGGCTAGCCGCTTAAGTCAAAAATTATCCTAAGTATGCAGAAATTCTCGTCTGACAGAAGTAGGCTAGAAGGCCAAGGGGCGGGAGCTGAGCTCCCGCCCTTTGTCTTCGTGGTTGTTTTTTTTTTAAACCCTTAAAAATATGTTTATTTCTCCAATTCATTTTACAAGCAGGCTTGCCATTTAACAAGGACCCGGCGTTTAATTAAGCGGCTAGCTGCTTAATTAAATGGCTGATTTAAACAGATGGCAGCGACATATGTACAATAATGAAATTATGTTATATACAGGCTGTAATTTTTTTTCAATGTGTTACTTTAGTCATAAGATTTCTATTTTTATTTCTCAAAAAAGATATTAACTTCATCTGGCCTAAAAAATTGAGTTAAGCCATGATTCTAAATTATTTCAAATGACAAAATTTTCAATTTTATTACTAGTGTTCTCATCTCCATTTCCAAGAAAAATAGCTAATACTATCTGCCTTCATCCTAGGTGAACGAGCCAGACATGGTCCTGTTCGTGGGCGAGGCTCTAGTCGGGAACGAAGCGGTCGACCAGCTCGTCAAGTTCAACCAAGCGCTCGCCGACCACAGCTCCTCCACCAACCCGCACGTCATCGACGGCATCGTGCTCACCAAGTTCGACACCATCGACGACAAGGTGGGAGCCGCCATATCCATGACCTACATCACGGGACAGCCCATAGTCTTTG
Source organism: Nomophila noctuella (assembly GCA_958496325.1). Lineage (NCBI taxonomy): Eukaryota > Metazoa > Arthropoda > Insecta > Lepidoptera > Crambidae > Nomophila > Nomophila noctuella. Next base: position 5,047,755 of record OY292496.1, on the reverse strand, counting down.
TGGGAACGGGCCAGACTTACACAGATTTGAAGGCGCTTAATGTGAACGCGGTTGTTCACGCCCTTATGAAGTAACCGGTTCGGTCAGTCATTCACTCGTTCGTTCGGTTCGGTGTTGCCATTTTACTGTGCTGAAATTTCGTCGACATTTTTCTACTATAAAGTATTTTTTTAGCCCGGGAGCAGCCGTTAATACGACCATTTTAAAATCTTCTTTTTCATCATTTTAATTTAGCCAGAAAAAAAACATGATTAAACATGCATTTATTTGTGACCTGAAGGAATACCACCGAATTATAAAAAAAAAATCTTTAACTATTAAGCTTAACTGAACTGTTGACTAACTTATGCATGTATCATTACTATTCATGACGAACAAATGTGAAACTAAGCGGAATGCAAAAGTATGAATAAGAACAGTAGTTAAATTCGCAAAAATTTAACTAGAGATTTTGTAACTAAAAAGTAGAGAAATGTCCACGAAATTTTAAGGTACTGTAAATGATGTGATGAAATGATGTTTTTGGTACTTTTCTTTTTCAACATTTTCAATTAATCTTCTCGGCTGGTAAATGGGCTTGTAGTGTGATTGGGTTCTGACTTGTGTTTTTCTAATCTCGAAAACGAACAACCATTTTTTAAAAATCTGCATTTTATATGAGTACAAAAGTTTATTGTGTTTATTTTTAATGACATTGTAATAATTAAAAAAATTTAAAGTCACACCTATGTATTAATATAGTTTTGTATTTAAATAGTTATGAGATGAAATAAATGTATAAAATATCAGTCGTATTTACTTACTGAAAATTAAAGACCTGAGAAAAACACAAGTAAGAACCCAATCTAAACATATTTTGTTAGATAACACTTTAGTACTATGTAATCCAAAATGTTTGACAAAATGTTATTCTAGTAATAGAAACTGTGTAGCCCATGAAAATTAAAATTGTAGCCCCCAAAAACTTAACCTTACATATCAGTATACTATAATGAATAACCAAAACTGTTAATAGATCTAAAATATTATCCCCTTTGGAATGGAATGCATGAAAATCCAGTGCCTGCAATTAAAATACATTGTACTAAAGTGTTACTAATACGGTATTTTTTGTGTTCAAACAGTAATGTCTCAAAAGCGTTTGTTGTGGGCAGTATACAAATAAATTAATAATATTATTTTGCAAACATGTTTAAAATTGTTTGTAGATTTAAATACAGTAATCAATAAAGATCTTATGGAATAGAGTGAGACTTAAGAAATACACAAGTATAAATTAGTTTCTCTTGCTGCCTATAGCAATATGCGTTCGTAATATTTTATATAAAGTACACATAAGAAGTAATATGTAAAATGTAAAATATGTATGAACAAACATTAATATATTTATTCAGTGATAATATTACAAATATTTGTTTGTTAAAATTTAACAGAGTACATAATTATGATGTGTTATTATATTAGAACGCAGTGTGATACTGCAAATAAACGGAAATATTAAAATATTATGAATAATTGTTACTTATTATTAGTATTATTACAATTGAAATAATGGTTTGGTTTGATTAATAGCTGGGCATGCAATAAAATTGTGACCATTAATGATTCCATTTTATGTCTAAAGACAGATCATGTTTATTTTTTTCAATAAAATTTTATTTAAGTATTATTTGTTTTTTTTTTGGGTCAAATTACAGGGTTTTTGCAGATTGATATATTTTTTTATTAATTTTGTAGTCTTTATGATCATAACGACTATGTTTTGGTTAGTTATTAAAATGCCCGCGCGGATGAAGTAAGTGACCCATATCAGTCGCTTGATAAAAATGATGCTCTTCATATTATTATGATGAAAGTTTTTTAAACTGAGACATCAACAAGAAAGGCTAATAGTAAAAACTGTATGCTACACTAACATGTTGTTCAATATCATTATGATAAAGGTATTGTGAAAGTGCATCACTCATAAAAAAACAACGAACACCTAAGTAATCAAAAATTAAATTTTTAGGACCAAATGTTATGATAATTTTACCTCTGCAGAAAAAAGTGCTTCATCTTAGCAGGCCTCTATGAATAACTCGAGTATTTTCGTATTATGCTATAGCAAACATCGTTTATGTTTATACCTAGTAAGTTCTCCATTATTAATGGTTTATGTTTTTTCCATAGAAATGGTCATAAATAACAATGTGCCTTGTCTCGATTAAGATTAAGACGAGACTCAAATTTGAGCTCATTCCCAATCGTTACCACAGAAGGGTTTGAAATGTTCAAGAAAATGGTTCACACCATAAGGTTGAAAATCGTACGCCCGTCAAAATACAATAAGGCTAATTTTCCCAAGGCAAAAGTCCCCTTGTTCAACCATTTTTACTCGTTAACTTTTACATAAGGCAAAAGTTTTTCTTTTTACTTACGTACATTCATTTCACTGTCAATTTGATTACCGAATTAAAATGCTAAGACATAGGTATTATTTGTTTCAATTAAGTCAGTGGTGACGAATAGGAATGACCAAGACGATCACTGCCTCGTTATATAGATGTAATTTTAGCAACATTGTAAATGCTTTATATTAATGCCATATGAAGAACCAGCGTTTCTTAAATTATTTAATTCTAGTCTAGACCTCAACAGTTTGACGTCAGTCAACGGAAGTTAACGGTAGATTAAGAAACGCTGGAAAAATTAAAACTACTAAAGTTCTTGAAAGCTATAATGAATTTTTAATTTGGAATCATGAAGTGAATATTAAGTATGAATAACTTTCAACTTTCTATATGTACCTGATAATCATTATTGAATTTCCATCGCATATTTAATTTGTTCATACTAGCTTTAAAGTTTGTTTAAGGTTAAATCCGTGCAAAGCCACTTCTATCCACGTCTTATTATAATGGGTTGTTCACATGTTTGCACCAATTCCCTCTATGAACTTAAGTTATGTGATATTTTGAAATTCCTCTATTCAATCTCTTATTAAAATCTTTATCTACACATATGTATTGTATGTAAACAGAAAATAACTACATTACAATTTGAATAATAAAGTATGTAACATTAAAGTTTGTTTTAATACTGAAATCAGCTCTTTTCAGTAGATATTTTTTAATGATGCTTAGGTATACTTGTTGTGTAGTTTCCGATATTATTTTGTTGTGTTCGTACGCATTAGAAAAGTACTTATTTACTACGTAAGTATTACATTACTTAAACCTGAACTTAAAAATGTTTATTTACGAACAACGCTCATTCTGTTTCGGTGCCACGTGTGACCACGAACTTAGTTCTATGCATCTATTCCATTAAAGCACTCAATTAACGTAATAATTGTAAACGGCCAATATTTTTATTGACCTTCTAATTAAGCGACATCCTAATTACAAATTCTAATTTGGTATGGTGAGTATAATTTTGAGGCATTTTGTGCGAATGACCCGGTGAGAGAACTCTTTTTGGTGCGGTAGAATAGATTTCGCGGGAAAAATGGAGAGGAACTACCAATTTGTTAAGAAAGCTGTGGTTTCCTTCAAGTTGGATTATTGCTGTTGGTTGGCACCTTTGCGTGTTGGGATCTTTGTTATTGCTTATTTGAATCTACTCATATCGGTAAGTACCCTATTGGTTTGTCTGATTACGAGATGATCTTAAAACTGACAAAGATATTGATAGCTGAACGGTTTGTTGGTGCATCGAAAATACGTGAACGCGAAAGCTTCTGGTTCGATTCCCGTATAGAGTAAGATCCCAGAGCCCCCAGTATTTTCTTCAAAGATATTGGAAGAAAACGACCGATGGCGCTAGTGTGCGCACTGCACGCCTTTATGTTCGCTTTTGAAGATGAAGAGTAAAAAGTCAACCTCGACCTTGACCTTTTTGAATGACCTCTTCTGGTAGATCTTAAATATCTAGCGGGGTTTCATAAAGGGGGATCAAAATTTTTATCAGATTTTACGTACGACGCACCGTTTTCGAGATATTCTCAATTTTATAAATTTAATTACAAAATAATATGTAGTATCGTCCACATACAAAATCAGCATTCGATAGCATTCTATATAGAAATAATCAAAGTGAGAAATAGCAATGTTTCTTATTATGTATAATGCCATGATAGCGTTTTGTGGAATTATTTTTTTAATGAAGCCCTAAAATAAACGAATGGCCTATACCCTAACAAGAAAAAAAAGTCCTGGAGCCCTTTTGGAACCCTAGGATGCAGTCTAGCGTCTAAAACAATGCGGACACTGGTCAATCCCTGCTTGGGTTGAAAGGAAACCGCCGGTGTTTAGTGGGTAGTGGGACGAGCGTCTCTAGTTTCGACTACAATCCTGCTTTCTTTACGCAATAGTAAATTTTAATTCTACACAATATACTCAAAAACATATTTGAAAACTATCTTTGCTACTTTAACGTAGGTAAGTTATTAAACGGCCCCCCGCTTTCAAGGTAGTGGGTGCGCATACCTCTTAATTAACAACACATTATACTAACAATCCTCAAATTTTAGCTTTGCTAAAATGACGTAGGTCTGAGGGCTCTGTGATCTTAGACTAGTAAAGTTACTAGTCTATCATATATATAAAAAACATCGATTTCTAGTCTTCTGAATTTGGTCAAACTATCGTATAATAACCAAGTTTTTGTTATTTCTTGCATTTAAAAATATAGCTTTTGCGAGCTACCACTTTAAATTAGATACCTACATAAAGCACCTATGAACCATAGGTAAATCATTGTTTTTTTTTTTAACTTTATTTAGGTACCAAATACCAGTTGACCACACAAGTAAGGTACAGAAGGTTAACGCTAAAAGCATTCTCTACCAGTCAACCTTCCTTGAAGTCATATTCTGCCTTACCTAATCTTCTTTCCAGATAATATCAATAATCGGGACAGTGAACGCGAGTTTCCTGCCGCTCATAATGCGGATCCAGACGGTGATAATGGAGGACAACTTGACGCCGTCCATCGCCATCCTTGGCTACTGCGTCGAACTGGGCTTTAACGTGCTTCTGCTGTGTTCTATGTATCGGGTCTGTATCTATTTTTATTTATATAAAATTTTAGGGTAAACTGACCTTTGGATAAATTTAGTTATAAAGAAACAATGGTCCAAGTGGCCAGTTACTGGTTAGTTCACCCTACATAGCACGGAAGTAGCCAGGCTTGCACTCAGGGTGGGGCAGCAGACAACCTATCCTCACCATCCATCTCCCGGTAAATATTATTAACTTTGGGGCAACTGCCCCAGCTTGCCCCAGTGTGGCTACGCCCATGCTACATAGTTACATTCTTAGATGGATTGACGCACGCATGGATGAAGGTAATATGTCTGCAATAGCTACCTACGTGTAACTATTATGAGTGTTAACGCAGGTGAAACAATAAATTAAAAAAAATATAAAATGAATCCATGACAGGCCCGTTGGTCGAGTGGCTAGAGACCCTGGCTACAAAACCAAGGGTCGCGGGTTCGAATCCCGCTAGGGGCAAATCTTTGTGTGATGAACATCGGCATTTGTACTCGAGTCATGGATGTTTATAAAAGTACTTAAGTATGTCTATCCGTTCCCTAGCTTCCATAGTACAAGCTTCGAGCTTAGTTTGGGGCTAGGCAATTGGTGTGTTAGTCCAAGGCATTTATTTTATTTATTTACCTACTATCCAAAAGTCCAATTGAGCTTTCGAACGATTTTCATGTCTCTTTTGCTATCGCTTTTTACCAAACTGAATCATTTTGTAATTTATTTTTAATGACAACAATTTTAAACATTATAACTTGTAGATTTTAATTGCCTACGTCGTCCTTACCCACCGCTGGCCTAATCGACGGTAAATTTTGCTTCAAGTAGGTGTTAGTTGGTTTTAGCCAAGTAGGTATCTTTGACCTACTTGAAGCTGTGTCGTCTCTTATAAATTATCATTCGTACGTTGCAATTACAGAAAGACATCGTGTTGTTACGCGTCTTCATGTACTACAACATAGCCACGATAATCGCCTCCATTCTCGTATATTCCATGGTGATCCCAGCGATGGACGCGCTACTCACCATAACTATTATCTTCAGTGTTCGTAAGTATTATTTATTTACCTGATTCTAAAGTGCTTACAAAGAGTAACTATGCCACACAGAAACGGTTTTAGTTGAAGGAAACGTATATATATATGATATATATATATATACAAAGGGGCTAAATTAAAGCTGTTTATTGGTAAAAGTTATTCCAATTCCAATCTAAATAACACGACGCATAGAGCTGAATAAAAGCTGAAAGAGTATTGAACTCACCGTAGTGTGTTAGAAGGCCATTATGTAGATAAAATAGTGTGGGCCGGACAAGCCACACAACTGTTTTATTTATTTAATCTTTATTGTACTACACAAAATATTGTACAAAAGGCGGACTTAATGCCTCATGGCATTCTCTACCAGCCAACCTTAGGGCAAATCAGAAAGTGAATTAGGTAGTGCTGATCAAAATTAAATACATATACATACATATATACATACAATATACAAATAACAAATATATATACAATATACAAATACTGTTGCTCATCGAAGCTGTATATTTTAATAAAACCGTCTGCTTTCCAGTATTCCAAATCTACGAGCTCATTCTCGTCCGCAGCGCCATAGTTGAGTTTAAAGAAGATCTCGCCGTTCAAAACGGAAAAGTCCAGACCGAAGTCGTGTTCAGTACTATCCAGAAAGAGGAAGCTGAAAGAGTGAACCTTGAGGACACCGAAGCGCCCGATGCCAGCGAGGCTGAGGCAAAGGAAACGACAAATGAGGAACCTAAGGTGGAACGAGACCGTTTAGAGACTGTTCAGGAAGACCCGAATGAAGTTAGGGTTGAATTGAAACCATAAGTTGGTGGGTCGAAAGAAATGCTCGTGACCCGTTCACCACCCGTTCACGGTGTATGGGTTATAAGAAACATGTGCTGTTGAAAAGTAGAATGTAGGTACATTAACTCCGAGGGTATTGTCTATTGTCGATAGCTAAACAGTCTCAGCTGTTTATTATTTTTGAGTTATTTACATGCTTGGTATTATTTATTAATATGTATTACTATAAATAAGTTAAATCATTTCGATTTAAAATAAGAAAGTATTTTACGAAATCGAATTGAGTACAACTAAAAAAATTTGTAATGAAAACCTTATCTGCCCGTATGGCTATATCTAGTCGAGATTAAATGTAATAAAGGTCTGTACCGTGTACTGTACTGTAGGTACCGTCTGTACTTTGAATGAGAACGAAACTACCATTTTAGCATGTTTTTTTTTTTTATAAAAATGTTAAATATTATAAAAGACATTGAGGATCAAAACTTATTTTTTGTTTCCCACACCTTGATATAAACGACCACAACTGCCGTTCATTAATAAGCAAACTAACCAATTATTATTATTATTTTTATAATTACTGATGCCCATCATTTCTTCAATAAAACACAGCGTACGATCAAAATCTGCTTTAATGTTTCTTATTTGTTATTAATCACTAAACATTTAGAACAAAATATTATCTCTTCACATTTGTTTAATATCAATGCCCTATATTTAAGACACAGTCGCATATTAATCACTTGAAAGATCAAATATCACATAAATTGTAAAGGAACAGTAAATTCTTAATTAATACCATACTTTGAATTCTTACAGTAAGGCAAGGCTGTTCCTTGCATAAGGACGAAAGTATTTAGTTTCTTATAAAAATAAATCCTTTAATAAAAAACAAGTAGGAATGGTAACTAGAATAAGTTTTTGTTTAACACATACTTACTATTTTTATTCCTGAACAAACAAATTAAGTAACATCTGTTCACGATAAGTTTGCCTAGTTTGTACAAACAAATTAAGTAACATCTTGATTACTAGATGTAGATTTCCAATAAACAATTTTGTTGGTAGACAGAAATTTGGTAAAATGGTCTATCATGCTTTAAAGGTTAAGAACCACTGCTGCGGTATGGGCTACCTCTATTGGTCTTAGGTATATTTATGTTTACACACACCTATTCAGTCAGGGAGGCGTGACGCGCCTTCCACAAACTTAGCGCGAACGGCTAGTATACAACTAATAACATATTTTAGTACAAAATAAATGCGTACTGGGTGGAGTTTTGAAATGGGTTTTGTATTGGGTATCTGTTACTTTTTTGTTACAATAATGGTTAATGTATCTCTTACTTTAACCATTGTTATTATTATTACAAGAGAGGTTAAGCAACCATCCACAACTAATTAAGTTATTTTGATCTTTTTTATTTGTTTAATCTGCCCTTCAAAACCCGTTTCAAAATTCCACCCTGTATTTTTATGGTAAAGAAGAAAACATGTAGTGTTACCTGAATAGCACCTAACCCGTAACAACGTAACACTGTTACCCTTACAAGGGAAACCAGTTAATTTTTAAATCATACTTTTGGACCAACGGCTATACGTGCTTTACGACGAACAGAATATCTTATGAGAGAATCAGGGCCGGGAAAACATCACCAAGTGAAAGTGTTTTCCATGGGATTTGATCCCACAACCACCGAGCTTTCAGAGCCCTTTGCTTCAAGCAGGACCAACGGCTTGACGTGTCTTCCGAAGCACGCATTTAAAAATCATCACTGATTAGAATACAGTGCACTAGAAATTTTACAATTCGTACTGAGATTCTATCTCCTACACAGTCTCACACGGACGGAGCCGCACAAAAAGTCTTCGTAACGATTTAACTACGTTCTAGATAAAGGAATTTGGCACCAGTAATGCCCAAAGGTACAGATTTGGAATCCACAACCTTTCGTGTAATTTACTTCATAAGTCAGAGAACATAACCGTTGGAATACAAAAGCTTAGACTAAGTGGTGTCAATGACTCATTTAATCATATTTATAGTCCATTTCAGCTAAGATGATCCCTGTGACAGGTGTACTTCTTATACGAAATTAAACTTAATTTCAAGGCAAAAAGTTCAACGAGGTGATTTTATGAATTTCCGAAGGGACTTATCACTTTAGAATAGTGTCGATTTTCCTTTGAAACTGTTACCGGGATCATCTTAGCTAGATTCGACTATAATAATAAGTGTAGTTCAATTAACAATCTGTAGTTTTTTTAACCTAAATAAACACAAAAAATCAACGTCTTAAGCTACTATAAATGAACTTAAAAATATAGTAAATACTTAATAATATAACCAGAATTTTATTTGGTCAGCATTAAAAATATTTCAGCTGTGTTCGTTAGCTATGGCACTTAAAAAAAATCTTTAGATTGTGTCATGTTACGAAAATAACATTGAAGCGCCGCGAATCCGAAAATTTATAATGAAAACTGCTTAAATACTAATCGAATATAATCACTGTTACTAAAGATATGTTTTCGAATACCTATTTATATTCTGTAACTGACTGACATTCAATGTAATTACTTATTATACAATACCATGATACCGTTGTCAATTTATGTTGGTCAAATTTCAATCACTGAGTAAGAATATAATATGAACATCAATCAACTTATTGATTTATGTTCATATTATTAAAGCTCCCTAATAATCCTCGCCCTGAAACAAAAAGATAAATGTTCTTAAAAATCATTGTAAATTAATCGCACAATGACTCTCACTCATGGCAATAACATTGGACCGGTTTGCGAAATGAAGAAGGCAATGTCTCCATTTCTAATTCATATTTGCTGGTTGCCTCACTATGTTCTCCTTTATCGTAGAGCAAACAATCAGGACAGTCAGCTGATGGTAAGTGATCACCGCTGTCCATGGACATCAACAACCCTACAAGGGTTACTGATGAAAATTTGTAAAGAAAAGATCCGTAAAAGATCCGCGTAAAAAGTAACGGATACGAATACTTTTTTTTTCCTCGCGGAAATGCGCTGATACGGATACGGATATTCAGAACATAACTACAAATAATATACATAATAATATCAAGTGTTGAACAAACCTCGACCACGGCCAGGTACAAGTGCCGGAAATTCCTCCTCAGTCAGCGCCGGCGCGGTCGGGTAAGCTCCGGAAACTGAAATATAATTTCTAATTTTAACATAATAGTTAAAAGGTAAGCCAGGGTCTCTGACCACTCGACCAACGGGCCCGTCACACGTATTTAAACCAGAGAAAAGCCAACTCAAATATCTCCTCCAAAAATACCAATACTTACGGTTAGTTTTTGGCATGCGCACAGGACCGTAAACTCTCTTCTCTTTCTTTGGAACTGCAATAGAAAAGTAATTTCAATCAAAAACTCAAAACAGATCAGCTGTTAAAAAAGTTGATACTTGAAAATAAGAGAAGACTACATAATAAAAGAGAGCAAGAAAGAAAGATTTTTTTTTGCATAATAAACTCGTGATGAGAGGCAAACAACAAAACGCGTGTAAGTAAATTTTTAAACTTTAAAATTTACAAAAAAAATATAATCTTAATGTTAGCTACTCACTATCTTTGAAGTTTTTCATTTCTACACTTCTATTCAAGTCACTTGCAACTGAAGAGTTGCTTACAATGGAAGCGTTGCTTGAAGCTGCAGCAAACTAAAACATAATAAATAAATAAATAGGTAATAATAATATAAATTTAATGATAAATTAAATTTTATATCAAATAATATTTAAACATACGCTTATATGACGATCGCTAGCGACGGAAGGCCCAGCGCGAACTTTCGTCTGCTCTTTGATAGTGAGAATGCTCTGGAAAAAAGGTTTTCATTTTTCAATTCACCCAAAACAAAATATAAAAAATCTTAATATAATACAGAATTTTTTTTTTAGTAAAATACACAGGATAATCCCAAATTAATGGCGTGACCCCACAATCTGGGTGCACACAAACAATGTCATTTAGGATTTTCCATTATTGGCATTAATTGTATGACTTAAGCGTTCTATACTGTGTGTTGTACGGGCCAGCCGCACATTACTCACTACTTACATATATTTTACTATAGCGCACTTATTTAGCTTGTCTAGCAATATACCGTCAAACCTACATTTTAATTTACTTATAAGGCCAAGACACACTTTGGGTCGTTGAGCCATAAAAGTTAGTTAGTTATAATAAATCAGTGTTCATCCATCACTCGTCGGGTTTGGTTATTTGGCTCTCTTCGGAGCCACCGCCCTTCAGCGTCCCTTAGCGTTAGCATTCGGACTGTAAGGTTTATCATACATCCTTGTGGTGGACCTTAAATTTTTTTGGTCCTTCGAGTTTACGTACAAACGGGACCTAGCGCGAGTAAAGTCCTGTGTATAGCGAACTAGCGGAAACTGTGTTAAACTTTCTACGTCAGCGTCACGTCACGTTACATGTGGCAACTCTGTGAACAATTCGAGTGTTTGTGGAGGATTCCAGCAGCGAACCTGTGGGTTACCAAGCTGTGTAAATGTCATGCTTGATGTCCGTGCGAAGCTGGGACGAACTGCTAGTCCTTAACAATTTAGTGTGCGAGCAAGTCACTCACGTCCAGGTCGAGCGAGGGCGGCACATGCCGGCCGGGCTGCAGCGGTATACCCGCGCGCAGGCAGCACGCGTCCAGCAGCGTGAAGGCCCAGCGCCGCGCGCGCGACTGGCTGCACTCCGGAGACTTGTCCGCCGCCTCGTGCGTCTGCAACCACGGTTTATTTGAAAAATTGGCCAAGTGCGAGTCGGACTCCCGCATTGAGGGTTCCGTACAAATTCTATTTTTGACGTATTAAAAAAACTACTAAATAGATTTCGTCCGAACCAATTTTCGTTGGTAGTTTTTATGGTAATGTACATTATATATTTATTTCAGATTTATCACCCTCTTACTTTAGAAGTTAGAAAGGGGGGGACACACTTTTTTCCACTTTGGAAGAGTCTGTCACGCAAAGTATTCACTTAAGAAAAAATGAGCTTAGAAACCTCAATATATTTTTTAAAGACCTATCCATAGATACCCCACACGTATATGTTCAATGAAAAAAAATATTTTCAGTTTCAGTTCTAACTATGGGGACCCCCCATTTTTTAATTTTTTTTCCTATTTTCGTGTGAAAACCTTGTTGCGGTTCACAGAATACATCTAGTCACCAAGTTTCAATAGTATAGTACTTATAGTTTCGGAACAAAGTGGCTGTGACAGACTGGCGGACAGACAGTCAGACAGACATGACGAATCTATAAGGGTTCCGTTTTTTTGCCATTTTGGCAACGGAACCCTAAAAATGGTGTTTGTTTCCATCCAATGCATTCGGATTATAATCAAATCGGTTTCTCAGACTAGCACACCCGACACCGAACTGAACCCGAAGCTAAATGATATGGATCAGAGATGTTAGGGAGCTTTATTTGTATAATATTAGCAACAGTAAGTATGTGAAATGGAGAAGGCAATGGCAAACCAATCCATTGAAATTGCCAGGAGATTTGTTGTGCGCTTCATCATGACCCTCAGTAAGGAGGAATACGACTCAAGGAAGAAAGAATTATAGTAGCGGAGCTCGAGGTCTCTAAAGGTTGTAATTAGCACGAAACCTATTTATAAATACACTAGCGGCCCGCCCCGGCTTCGCCCGTGGTACTTGTCCACTATTTAATGGATGATATTATACATAAAAACCTTCCTCATGAGTTACTCTATCTATTAAAAAAAACCGCATCAAAATCCGTTGCGTAGTTTTAAAGATTTAAGCGTTCATAGGGACAACATGACAGAAAAAGCGACTTTGTTTTATACTATGTAGTGATAAGCCTTCATCATAAAGAAATAACATCTGTACCTCACAAGCCAATCCCGGTGAGTATCTAAAGGTGTCCTTCTTGAGCTGGGCTAGTGCCAGGGACTCACGGGGGAATCCGTCGTTTTCCTGAGTTTTCATCGCATTTATTAATGTGAAGAACAGCGTATCCAATTTGTATATGCGAAATATACTATCGTCCTCAGCTGAAAAATTAACAATTCATATTCATTTACAGTACAATGGGTTATGCGAAATGTCTGCAAAGATTTGCGACTCACTTGGTGTAATGGTAAGGATGTTGACTAACTACATCAGAACAAAAATATATAACTTGAATGAAGCAGAAAATTCCATTTAGACATTTTTTTTTTATTTAAGATAGGCTTGCATTTGACCTCAATCACACCTGATGGAAAGTGTAGATGAGGCCTAATATAGAGCACGCTTGCCTAGTAGATACCTGTTCACTCTAGTCTTGAAGACATCCAGATTATAACGTTCGGGAAACACAGTACACGGCAGAGAGTTGCAGTCCTTAGCAATTCGCATTATGAAAGTAGAAGCAAAACGCTTCTTGCGAGAAGGAGGAATATTAACAATGACAGGGTGAAATCCCTCGCCGCGTCTTGTTGTCCGAAGGCGGAAGGGAGCTGGAGGAATAAGGTCATGTAAGACCGACGCACACTCGCCCTAGACATATTGTAAACTTTCCTTTGCATAAGTAACCATTTGCCCTACACCGTACACCTTCAATTCCATTTTAAAGATAGACAAGGAAAATTACATACCTGCGCTGTTACACATTTGCGTAATGAAATCTTGCACAGGAGCTACCTTATCCGGCATTGTGAACAATGGTGCAATTGTTTTGGCACTAGGGTCTTTCTGCTGCAAGTAATCAATTATATTGGCCAGGATTTGAATGTAATTACTTTTCTTTTTCGTTTCATCTGGCATCTCAAATCCTATCTCTAGGCCACCTTGCTTTACATCAAAAGCGTATCCCACTGGTATTTTACCTGAAAGTAAAATTTCACAATCACAACATAGTATTAAAACAAAGTTACTTACCCGTTTTCTTGTGTTTTTTATAATCAGACAGACGATTCATGATTGAATGATTCAAGAGGATTGATTGGAGCCCCCAGAATAGGGTGAGGGGCCCTACAATAGCCAAACTAAAGGTTTAAAGGTCCACGTGCCCAGGACCTCTAAGGGTGTTAACTCACCAATCGATCGATCGTCGATCGACGCCATCGATCACCATCAGTCGATGTAGATCGACTGGTGTGGTAGCTTAAATTACACGACTATTTCATTCTACCATCGATCGATGTAGATCGACTGGTGTGGTAGCTTTAATTACTCAACTATTCCATTCTACCATCGATCGATTGGTTTGGTAGAAACTATTGATCGACATCGACTATTCCATTATACCATCGATCGATGGAGATCGATGATAGATTGATTGGTGTGGTAACACCCTAATAGGTGAAAGACAGCCCTGACAATGCATTCATAATATAGAACACTGATAATTTTTGTTGCATACATGCACAGCCAAGGATTATTGCTATTAAATAAATCAATAAAAAATAAATTAATTTATGTTGCAAACATGGGCGTAGCCACACTGGGGCAAGCTGGGGCACTTGCCCCACCCTGGGCCCTGGGCCCTGGATCTGACCTACAAGGTGTCTGATTAAACATTTTTTTTTAAACTCTAACAACATCAACAATCATACTATCCGTAAGTTATTGCACAAGAAAAATAGATTAACGGCTCAAGGTACAAAAAATTGGAGTGTCTCTCCCAGGCGATAAGTAGACTGCTGCCCCACCCTGAGCCCAAAACTGGCTACGCCCATGGTTGCAAATATTGATCTAATTTGTAAAGTTTACCTGGGTTGATTATTTCATGATACTGATCTATTATTCCATCTCGCAAGTTGAAACGCAGTACAGTGCTTTCAGCCATTAAGTAGTGAGTAGTAGTCTTGCAGAAATAGTTCACATCTATTATGTAGAAGTCTTCGTCAAGTATTGCTGGAAACATATATATTTTTATATAAATTTGTATATTATAGTATTTTCATGTATTTTAATTTAAATAGATTCAGTTATATGTAATTGGGTTCATATCATGTAATTTAAATTAATAAAAGCTGAGCACATTTTTTTATATTAAATCTTTAAAAAAATCAAAAATAAGGAATTTGATTTGATTTGAATCATAACTTTTAATAGACTTTTTTGGAAACATTTTATATAAGACCATGTTTTGTATTTCTGTAAGGGTAATCTCAAAATGATAACATAATAGCACTTTCTTCACTGTAGCTAATTTCTTAAATTTTGTAAAGTATAATTTATTTGAAATCACACAAGAATTATACTACAATAGACATACAACAATAAAATAGTTATTAAACAACATAAGCTTTTGACCCTACTCGATTACCTCCATTGAAGCTCTTTAATTTGACAATGTTTTTAATATCCTGTCGTTCTGCTTCCTCTATGTCTCGCACCTCTTTCTCCTGTCTCTCTATCTCCGACAGTGGCACACCATGGGACGTATACTTCTTATCTATGTTCAATTTCTGCTTCACTTGCCTTGCTTTCTCCTCAAATGTGGACCGCACACTTGGGGGTGCACTCTAAAAGTAAGAAAGTGTTAGAAAAACATACTAAGACGTTTTGATTTAAGTAAAGGCCCAGTATTAAACCGTAATTAGCATCATCATAAGCCTATGTTTATGATAATCATCTAGCTAAATGTTTAAGTGGGCAAATATCAAAAAGACTCATTTCGGTAGCCAGTGAAACTTATAATAATGTGATTGTCTGTGGTATATCCATGTTTACTGTGCAGAAATGCAGTTAATTGTTCAATTGGTTTCTTACTGGAAATTAAATACAATGTTGATGTCATTGCTATGGGGAATTAAACGGTTTTTTATTTACCTACTTACTTCGCTGGATCAGCAACCCGAAGTGAATCTTGTTCTCCGAAGTCATAATAATATGATCCTTTAATGATTTCGTTTGATACTTTCCTGGTAGACAAGTTCCTTCTTAGAAATGATGCAATAGGTATCAACTTACAAAATAATATCGTTACCTGCCACACGGGTCCCGCCGCTTCTGCAACCTCAGCCATATTATTATAGATGATACCCTTCTTCTTCTGTTCTTCTTTAAAATGTTGCATGTAGTAATAGAATGCATTTTTTGCAGGTTTCTTCGGCATTTTGATTGATTGAATATATCCAAAATGTTTTTGTCGTCGAACAGAACTTTCTTTCTTCAGATAAATTCGCTTGCTGCTTTGCTCGCTCCTCACCACAGATCACTAATATGTAGCAAGCTACTCAGGGGTATAGTTGTAAAAAACCCGTTAGCTACCGTTAAATAACCAAATTTTTGGTTAGCTACCGATAAAATGCAGTTGTTAACGGTTAGTTATCTGACAGTGACAGCTAAAAACGGTATAGTTTTTTTCCTTTGTGAAGAGAAAATCGATATTCAAAAGATAAATAAAATTCATCTTAGATGTTATCCTACTACCTAATCCTACTAAGATTATAAATTCGAAAATTTGTAAGAATAGATGGATGGATAGATGTCTGTTACTCTTTCACGCAAATACTACGAAACGTAAATGTTAAATTATATGTCGCTTTAATTTATAATTGCGTCTAATATACAATCTATTACTATTATTATTATACAAACACTTATTTACATCTAGCGGAATCTAGTGGAATTTAACCGTAAAATGCATAAAATGCGGGTTATTAACCGTTTCTAACGAAAAATGCATATTTACCCGCACGGTTAAAATCGTTAATAACCGGCGTCGCATCTATACTCAGGGGGGTGACAGTCCCTACACAGATAAAAATTAGTAAGAAGACAACGCCATCTAGATTATATAAGGGTTAAACAAAGTAAGAGAGTTTGCTCAATATGGCCCTAGATGTCGCTACCGGTGTGTAATAAGCAAATTTTTGTACTTTTTGAAAATAAAAAAAACACTTTAATTTGGTTTCTTTTAAGTAGAGACGATTTATTAATCATAAAGAATTTAATTGCTTTTATCAAAATTAAATTATTATTTTTATAGGGCAATGTAGCAATGTTATCGCCACACTGAAAACAAAAAATGGAGTCAGTCAGTTCAGTCACCAAAATAGAGAGTTTTACCAAAAATTAAAACTTACCTATTATTTTTTATTCAATATCCGGAATCCATCTTGAGTCAAGCACCAGTCTTTCTACCTGTAGTCAGCACTTCCGGTTCCTTTCCGTATTTAGCGCCCCCTATATTATCGTTTTGGTACTACTTACTTGGCGCGCGCGCACCGGGTTGAGTCTCGTCATTATAACACTCATGATGCACCAGGTAGACCTTACCTGGATTCCGGATATTGAATAAAAAATAATAGGTAAGTTTTAATTTTTGGTAAAACTCTCTATTATTTGTTTAGTATCAATATCCGGAATCCATCTTGAGTGATGTGTTTGTTATCACCTGGTGCTAATAACTAATGTTATTGACGCTATAATGTGTTAGAAGTTTCTTCTGTAATCAAATAATAATAAAACATGTTTAAACAGTTTTATTGAATACAGATGTATCTGAGTATTATTAAACACAATTAACAAAACCTGTATGATCATTAACTGATAGTAAATTCATGATATTGAATCATACTTAAGCATATAATAATAATTATACATTAACTGCATCAAAATAATTAGACAATGATACTGATTCTGTACGAGTAGATCTTTCATTAATTAACTCTCTTTGATAATAATTTCTAAATGTATGAACAGCTTTCCAATTGCCCGTTGTAAGAATTTTGTCTAAAGAAAAGTTTTCTAGCCAATTTAAGGAAGCCACTGCGGAACGTACTGAACCGGGACTAGCCTCGATATCAGCATCCTTTAATAAGGATTTTACCCAGCCACCGATCACAGTTCTACTTGCGGGTTTGGTGTCACCACGGGCTGTTATAAATAAATTAAGAATATCTTGCCTACGATTTAAAGATATTTTTAATAATTGTCTAATCCAAAAATTTACATTTAAATTTTTCTCAGGATGTTCTCTAAGCCTCCAACCTGACTGACGATGATTTGCATTGTCAGTTTTAGAACCAAAAGCAGGCCAAAACACTATACTATCTTGTTCATCAATAAGACTATTGCTATCAATACGCAACAGAGTGAGATCATGAACTCTTCTACCCGATGCTAATAATAATAAAGTAGCGGTATGTCTCGAAACTTGGTAAAGATTATTCTCGTCTGGTTTGTACCTATTCAAGTATTGTAATAAACATTTAGGATTCCAAATGGGTGGCTTAGTAGGTTTGGTGCGGGCAACCGATATTGCTTTAAGCATATGCTTGACAAAGAAATTAGAAGAAAGATCTACATTTGAATTTAGGTGCGTAAACGTTGAGATTACTGATTTATGTACCAAAATAGTTTTATAAGCTAACCCTACATCACAATGTAGATGCGCTAGGTAACGAGCAACTTGATCAGCGTTAGGGTATTGAAAATTAATTTGATGCGATTCGCACCACTTTTTCCATCTTGTCCAGGCAGGTTTGTATGTTTTCATTGTTGATGGACGCCATCCTGACATAAGAAGGTCTTGCTCCTGATCGGTCCATTCTGTCAACATATCTTTCCACCCAAAATCAACCATGCTTCTAAGTGCAGGTCGTGTATCTCCGGTGGGTGCCGTCCCGTTCGTGTGTCTATCAGCACTTGAGCTAGGTTCGGAATCAAATATGGGGGCTTGAGTGCTCGGCGCTGAAGATCTGCTTGCCAAAACACTTTGTTCCATCTTGGTGCAATTAGAATGTACTGTCCCCTGGCTTCGTTCAGGTGACAGAGCACTCTGGGAATCAGATTCGGTGGTGGGAATAACCACGCGAGTCCGTAGTGCCACTGGTGACAGAACGCGTTGTGATCCCGAGCCTGTCGATCTTGCACGTCCAACGAGACATAACTGGGTACTACATGAGCTGTCTTCGACGCAAATAGGTCCATCTCTGGCAAGCCCCACATTTTGAAGATGTTCAACGTTGCCGCTGTGGTGAGATGCCACTCGGGACAAGCTTTCTGGCGTGATAAAGCATCTACCTCCGCATTGAACCTTCCTGGGAAATACTGGGCGCAAAGATGAACATTTAGTTTGTCTAAAATCAACAGAAGTTGTCGGGTTTGATCGAGCAGTTTCTTCGATTTGGTGCCGCCTTCTTTGTTGATGTAGGATACTACAGTCCGGTTGTCCGTCTGAAGAAGAATTTGAGCATCTTGTAGGCGACTTTGTTCGTGAAGTATCGCTGCATACACGGCAAACATTTCTTTTCTGTTCGCATGCCACGACAGTTGAAAATCTGTCCAGGTTCCTGCAATCGATTGGTCGTTTATCTGAGCGCCCCAGCCGATATCTGAAGCGTCTGTAGTGAGGAGGTGAGTCACAGCGTTTTTGTGTATTGGCATGCTCGAACCTACCGTTTTGAACCACCATTCGATCTCGGACAGAACTGTATGCGGCATTACTACTTTTCGATAAGGGTGGTCCTTTGATAACTGTCGACTGAAGATTTGCAGTGTACGACAGTGAAGGCGACCCCGTTTTGTTACAAATGTGGCAAAATTGAGTCTCCCCATTAGTGTTTGATATTGTTTCAGGGAACATTTGCCTATTTCGAGCTGTTGCTGAAGTGCTTTGCGTAGCGATAGGCACTTCGACTCCGACAAGGACATTGCGTTGCGTTTTGTGTCCCAAGTTATGCCGAGAAACTCGAGGCATTGCGTCGGAGTCAGAACAGACTTCTCGAAATTTATATTCCAGCCCAGCAGCTGCATAATCTTTGTCGTTAAGGCTATATCGTCGCGTAGCTGCTGTTTCGACTGGTTTGCAAGCAGAAAATCGTCTAAGTATACTACACACCTGATACCGTGACTTCTCAGTAGTTCGGCAACCCAATTTGTTATTGTAGCGAATGTCCTTGGAGCCGATGCAAGTCCGAACGGTAAACACGTCATCTGCAGCATTTGGTGGCGATTCAGATCGTGGTGGTAGTTGAGCCTTAGGAATCTGCGATGCTGTGACGCAATAGGAATGTGAAAATAGGCCTGGCTTAGATCGATTTTTGCCATCCAGTCTAGTTTTTGCAAAAATGTCGGTACTTTGAAATGGCTGAACAATTGGAATGGTTTCGTTATGACAAATTTGTTCAGCTGTTTCAAGTTGAAAATTGGCCGGTGGCTGCCGTCGGGCTTGGGTACCAGAAAGAAAGTAGAAAGGTAACTTGGGCTTAATTCCGCAGGTTCGAGTATTCCTGATTTTAGCATATTTTGTATTTGGGTAGTCATATTTGGAGTTGTTTTCGTTCTGTAACTCTTCAATGCAAGTGAACTCGGAAATATCAGTGGTGGTTTTAGCCTGAACGGAATCCGTGCTCCATTTAACAAATTGCAAATTTGTTTTGGTGCCCCGAAATTGCTCCAAACAGTCTGATATTGCTTGAGACAGCCGCCGTGAAATATCTGATAGTCATTCGCGACGCTTGTTCTTAAAGGAAGTATTAGGTCGTGATTTCTTCCCTTTTGGCTTACTGTTTCCCGATTTGTCTTGGGTTTTTGGGTAGGAACGTCGAGGAGCGTGTCTTTTTGTACCGATAGTTCGACGAAAATTAGTTTCATCTACTTGTTTACTCGTTGAAGGTTTTTGATTTTGATAAAAACTTGTTTTGGTTTCTGTTCGAGCTGTTGGATGTACTGACGAAACCAATTTATCAACCCCCCCAATTTTTTGAAGGTAGTTTTGAATTAAGTTATCGTCGAACAATGTATCCGCACTCGGAGGAAATTTATATAAAACGTCGCGATGAAATTCGTCCGGTATTTGACGCAGTAACGCATCTCTTCGTAATGTAATAAAATCTGCGCGCCGACCACACACAATTTGTAATAAGTCATCAGTGACCTTGGTGTACGACGATTCCTTAGAAAACAGCGACTCGATTTTGTCAAACAACGCATTAGGAGTTAATGGGTCTTTTGATGCGTGGGCCCAATTCACCAAAGATTGCAATGTTGTTCGTAATTCCTCCTTTTGAGATAGTAAAGCGTGTGTTAACCCGGCGAAAGAACGTTCTAGTAAATATGATCGTGGATCTTCACGTAACATCGCAGCTTCAAACCGTTTTAATGAGTCGTTCACATTTAATTCGACGAAACCGGGGGTAGCTAAATATTTTTTCTGAGCATCGGCAAACCGAACCGCGTACCAATCATTACATTTAAATCGTTGCAAATCTATTAACTTGTTGAGATAAGTCTCGTTTGCTTGTGTGTAAAGAGGTTCTTTAACCGTGGTACATGGTTCCGAAAGATTTAACTGATTTATCTTTGAAACACTTTCGGTGGGTCTGCGTAAAAAAAGTTCTGAAGTATTAGCTTCTAACGTATGATTTCCTTGATTAGTGTTCGTTACTTCTTTATTTTGTGAAATCAAATTTGTTAAAAAAGCTACTTGTTGAGACAAAAATTCAAAATGTGAGTAACTCACGGTTTGATGAACTTTCCTTTTCTTTCTCCTTGATCTGCCGCTGCATTCGCTGGATGAATCTCCGCTCTCCGAACTTGACGACGACGACGAACGATCACGTTTACGCGACGCGGCGGTAGAACTTTCAATATCAACATCGCGATCGCGCTCCGAACCATCCGGATTCGGGTTGTCCATCGTACTCGTAAAGTAAACTCAGTTATTTTTCGGAAAGGAACAATTTCACTTAATTAATTTTAGTATTTAATACTACTAAAATATTTTTCGCAAAGCTGACTTGTGAAAGGCGCGAAAAACGACGCTATAATGGCGAGACTCAACCCGGTGCGCGCGCGCCAAGTAAGTAGTACCAAAACGATAATATAGGGGGCGCTAAATACGGAAAGGAACCGGAAGTGCTGACTACAGGTAGAAAGACTGGTGCTTGACTCAAGATGGATTCCGGATATTGATACTAAACAAATAATGATAATCTGCGTTTGCGCATGCTAAATTTTTATATTCTGTCAATTTTGTGTTTAATAATGTGTTTTATTACTATAAACGTTGACTAAAGAAAGATCGTTGAATTGAGTGTTAAACGGATTTGATTGAATACGGATTTGACTGATTGCAATGCGGACGCTAATTGATTTTGCAATGTGAAACTTGTATTGTATCAAAACATTACCCTAATTTTAATACGAGATCTGTGAGATGAGCATAAAATAAATAATGTTGTTGTTTTATTATAATTTACTTTAGTTTTACAGTTATAATATGTAAGTCTAAATAGTATCACTTACGTTTAAAGAAGGTTAATGCAAGTTCGTTTTAAAGCTAGAAATGTTTGTATTTTTAATTGTATTCTAATCTAATTAAGATTTGCTTTTTATTTTTATGTTGTTCCTAGTAATTTGTGAAGTTTTCACAACTTTTGTTCGTATGCTTTACCATTACCTTCATCATTGTAAATTGAATCATAGTTTTATTTCTAAGTGTAAAATAAATTCGACTTCGTTATAGAATATGTTGTTTTATTATGAAGATACCTTCCTGCTATTATATGTTAATTTTTCACCTACTTGTAGGCTTATGTATTGTAAAAGCTATCCCACCTTTATGTTCTAGTAGATAACTTACCGCAAACATCGTCATTTACAATAATTTTTATTGAATATTCATTAAAACTAACGATGTCACGATAAAATAATCTACTAGCTTCGTATTGTAAGAGCTATCTACCTCTAAGGTTCTAGTCTAGAACCTTAGAGGTAGATAGCTCTTACAATACCAAGCTTGCCTAATACATACGTGTTTGTGTAACTATAAATATACACCCACACACGCATACACATGTATAGCTATAGGTATATGCGTATATACAATTAGTTCCGGCGAATATAAACCAGAGGCGCTGTTTCAAATCGGTCGGCCAAAAACTACCGCGAGAGGTCACTCTATTCCCGTAGTATTATTATCCTCTATGAAGCTACTCCTCACTCAAATTCACTCAATGAACAAATCAACTAGAGGTGGGCGTTGCAAAGACGAACCGTTTCTAAAGAGTAAATACCGTTTTGTGTTCCGCGACGATGGAACCGTTTTATAGTTTCGTTCCAAAACAGTCTTCGTCGCACACTAGTCCTTTCGGATGGTCTGACGCGATTTGTACTTAGAAGCTTTGCAAATACAGTCTCTAACACAATGAGAGCATTGCGACGTCATCGTTCATTCCTTCGTTGTTATTTTTGTTACAGTAAAATAAACTTTATTACTTGACGTGTTGTACTGATTATCTTACAAGACTACTTATTATTTTGATCTTATGTCTCGTTTGCAACGTGGTGGTCATAAGCATATAAACAAAATAAAAAAGATGGCCCGACCGCTTAAGACACCATTTAGTAAGGGCAACTGCACGTCATAAGTTGGTCGAGTTGTATAAAAATAACTATGTATGATACAGAGTTCGCTATAGTTTTCGTTGAAAGTACTTACTTGGAGGTATACAGGACATTTTTCATCAGAATTATTGTAATAGTATTTCAAAAGTTAAGGGGGGGGGGGGACGCTCTAATTTTAACTTGGTATTAATATATCTCGAGACTGGGGTGTTTGATCCACATGGTTTCAAGGCAAGTTTTATTGTATTTAAAAATACCTTTTTAACGATACCCCACACGATGGGGTAAGTCGATTTTTATTTTTCGAATTTACTTTTCGCTGTATGGGAAGGGGGGGTAAAAATAATTATTTTTCGTTTATTTTAAAAAACAATTCTTAAATTATCACTACACATCTCTCCACCAATTTTCGTGGCAATCGGTTCAGAAACGGCGGAGAACGAGCCAGGACAGACAGACAGACATGACGAAACTATAAGGGTTCCGTTTTTTGCCATTTGGCTACGGAACCCTAAAAATAAAGACTTAAAAGACGTAACTTCGCAACCATTTCACTTGTCGAGACGAACGTCGACGAGATTTTCATTAATGGGTTTTTGAAGATTGCGTTTCGCGCTCGTTCGTTCTGCGTCATCCGTCGCTCGTCCCCAGTCAATCAAACCAGTTGCGAACGAGAACCCTTTCGAGGACTAGTTTTCGTTCTCAAAGAAACGGCTACGTTCCGTCGTCAAATTTTTATGCAACGACCCACCTCTAAAATCAACATTCAACACAGGGAGGGGAGGGGGGAGGGAAGAAAAGAAATGCCGGGAAATGACAGTTTATAGATTTTGATTTTTGTCTTTGTCAGAACAGGCAAAGGGAACTACTCCATACAGTTATCGTCTGGAATTCGTTTAATTAAATACCTAAACGGTTTTTGTTTTTATTTCTAGTAATTTAAGGGTTAATATTTTTTTTCAAAGAATGAGTATGTACGACGTTATTCCGTGGTTTCACGGGTAGCGGGTAGTCTGTGCTGTCCTGTCTCTGTCTAATCCAAAGGTCTAATCAGACGTCACGTCATGACATTAACGTGAACGTCAGCCAGCCACTTCAATCAAAAAGGGTGCGTGAAGTGACGGACGACTTACTGAATTGAGAAGAGTTGGTAAAATAAATTGTAGTCTAAATTCTCACATTAGAATCACACAAATCACACTGAAATGAGTACCGAAATTAGTTTGACCGAAGTAAAAAAGCATAAAAGCAGAAAAAGTTTGTGGATGGTGATTCACAACGATGTTTACGATGTCACTAAGTTTTTGGAAGAGGTAATGAAATCATGTTTATTGTATGCTTAGATTCTTAGTAGTTACAGCAATGAATGTCTTATGTAATCATAGCGATTATGTTTATTTATTTGATAAGTCCTGTGATTTAAATATGCGATAGTAATAACTTATGTTGGTTGATACATATTTTTCCCCTTTCCCAATCATCTTACCCATCATTACAAATCAAGTGCAGACTAAAGCCATCATATCTAATTATAATAAATATTACTTACCAATTCAATTGGAGATTGCTTTGAATTTTATTCTCAATGAACGGAATAAAGTGTTTTTTCTCTTGCAGCATCCTGGTGGTGAAGATACGCTGTTAGATAATGCTGGTAAAGATGGAACTCAAGCATTTGAGGATGTTGGCCACAGCGAGGACGCAAGGTTGTTATTAAGCATAAGTTATCATTCTACTTCTTCTTCTTAGCCATTTTCAACCATCAAATTGATGTAGGCCTAATTCAGGTTACGCCTCTCGTTTGGTTCTGAGCTGCTTCTATCCAAATTGCCTGTAGTATTTATAATGGCGTCGTTATATTGTGTCTGTGTTCCAAGTAAAAATTATTGTTCTATATATATGTTTTTCTTATTTCAGAGAGTTGCTAAAGAAATTCAAAATTGGTGTTGTCAGCACCTGATGTTTGATGATCTGTTTTTCAATTTCAGAGAATTACTAAAAAAATTCAAAATTGGTACGTTACCGAAATCAGAGAAGCAGAAAGATATCCCACAAAGTTGGTAAGTACTTTCTTTTTATTGTTGATATTATAAAATTGCCTTCAGTACGTATTACCCAAAGATTTATGTGTTTGATCATTGCAGTTGTAAAAAGTGTGGACCCCCAAAACAACCCAGGTTAATTTTTATTTTCACATATCATATTGGAATGACTTGAAAGTTTTTATATTTCAGTTTTAAATTTTTCAGTTTGCAGAAAAATATTATTTATTTTTTCTAGCTGCCTCTTTATTGCTTACAACTACTTGTACTTTTATTTTTATTAGTTTGTATTTCAATAGTCAATTAATTCTTATATGGATGCAGTAAAAGTTTGCCCATTTTACCCTTTGACTTGTACTATTATTGTTTATATTATTGTAAGTTGATTAAAATCGTTATCATATATCGTAATAAATTATACTTATTCGGTCTTGGTTAGTCTCTGGGTAAACTGTTTAGGAGTATAATTACATTATGATTTGAAAACTAGCTAGAATGGTTTACATTTCTTTACCTGTATCTGAGAAGAATACTTTAGTTAGAAGTAGGTTTTATTAAATTAATTTGTCATTTATACTGGTAGGTAATTAAACTGAAGTAATGTGATTTAATTTTTATTAATGAATCTATTTAATTTACCATTTACAGACCTCCATGTCCAAGTTGTAAAACTGCAAGGTTATTATTTTATTTTTATTTTGTGTCCTGCTTTTAGTAAATTTTAATCTATTACAAGTGATTTTAGTATTATTTATTTATTATTATTTAATTTTACTTGTAAAATTTTGTTGGCTTTATATATATTTTTTGTTATTTTGACAATCACAAACTTTAAATTCGTTTAAATAGTCAACAAAAGCTTTTTATTAATACATTTTAGACCTAATTATACTGTCGTGTAGTTACAGCTATGAATATTGAAGACATGGAATGTAGATATGTGCTAAGAATTAGTCAGAATAGCTTTGTATTGACTTATATTAGGCTGGCATGTGCAATGCGGCATCATTTTATCAATCCCTTTGTTTAGTTTGTTTCTTGTATAAAACATTAAACAAAAATATCTCGCGTTGCGCATGCTAGCCCCTCTGAACGTCAGTCGACAAATTGGATACTTACAAGAGTATTTTCAACAGCGCTCCTAAATCTGATTCAAAGTCATGGAGAACGTTTGATGGAACTTCTTGCAGGTCGAATCTTGTTTATTTTTTGTTAATTATATTTTTCGTTTTATTTTTCGTAATTAACATTACATACTTTATTACAATAGCAAAAAAAGGGCCCCTAAGTCGCCACACAAACTTCCAACTACTCCAAAAGCTGAGAGAAGATTAGAAGCAGTAATCGTGCCTAGCGAAAGGTTCTTTTTTTTATTTCCTCGTAGGTTTATTGTTTAAAGAACGATTATTCTTTTTTATTTTAAAAATATTCTAACGCAATGAGCTGTTATAATTTAAAATGATTTTTAAAGTCCAAGGCCTATATTTATTTTATAATAATTATTAGCTATTGTGCCCATTTTCCCGTGCACAATTAACTTTCGTTCCACGGGAAAATATCTGAAAACCAGTAAGCTACGTTAGTAGTGTTACTCATTATATTTTATTATTTCTTAAAGACGACCGAGTGGACCTCCCTGCCAAGAAAGGTTCACACTTCGCTATACTTGCGTGAGACAGTAGTTAGAACTTAATTTACACTGTAATGTTGAAGGAGGCGGCAGCCAAATCCGCCAAGGTTTTAGTAGGTATTTACTTAGTTAATAATAGTTTGTGTTCATTCACCTCTTAAGGCCTCGTTGAAAAGCAAAAAAAGCCTCGCAAAAAGTCTTTATAACACCGATAAAATAGCATTAAGAAGGTGAATATGACGAAATTGATAAAAAAATAATGGTTTGACTTAAGCCATAGATACTTGTTCCGATTTATCTGTTACCTACATAATAAAACATTTTATAGTCCCCTTCAGCTAAGATGATTCCTGTGACACGTGTAAGTACTTCTTATACGAAATTAAACTTTATTTCAAAGCAATAAGTTCCACGAGCTGTTTTTATGCTTTTCCGTAGGGTCCTAATACTTCAGAATAGTGTCGATTTTCCTGTGAAGGCAAACTGTCACCGGAATTTTTAGCTGTTAACATGAAATGGTCTTAATTTATAATTTGACAAATGATGATGATGGGTAAAAACATTGGAGGTATTACGAGTACCTATACCCAATCAATTTGTTTTGATAATACAACGATTATGTATGCTGTATAACTGACTTTGAAATGACCAATGTTTGTGATTAAATTTTATCTTATCATGTTTGTCTTATACATTTTACTTCGAGGCCTTAAGAATGGTAACGCTTATCTAAGAATAAAATACATGGCATAGTTTTCAGAGCATATCAAAGTTGTTATGTGGATTCGAAATTGTTGTGTAGGTACGTTACGGTAAACACTTTTCAATATCTTATTGTAACAAATAAATGTAGAAGAAGATACTTTAGAATTGAGAAGGAATATATAGTTATAGAAATGTAATAATTGGTTTTGTAATACATATAATCGTTTGTGGTTATTAATAGATTTTTTTGCTCAAAGGTTATTGGATTAAACATTTTGCAATGTATTCAAAATGTAATAATGTTGTTAAAACAAAGTCTCGAAGTGTTTTTCCTTGCAAATTGTATAACCTTTTTGCAAATCTCTTATGTTGTTTACATTGTAAGGTAATTACCGAATGTTTTTTTTTTTTACTTTAGAAATTAATAGATGATTTTCTTTACAGTAATAAACTGAAATGGGCGTTGCTGGCTTTGGCGGGGGCGCTCGTCATCGGATTGGTGATCAAAAAGTCCATGGGCTAGTCAGGCCGTGTGGTGTATAGAGTCCAATATCACAACTAGGGCTAGTTGTAAGCCGATCAAGCGTTGTTATGTATTTAACGGTGTAGATTTGATGTGACCTCATATCCTCCATAGAATACTCAATATGAGTCGTAACTAAATTTCCTAATTAGGTAATAGAATGTAAAGAATCTTTTAGACATCTTCGTTTGTTTTTTTTTTCACTCTTCTAACCGCGTATTATTTGGGATTAATTTCAATAATTCAATTGTCCAATTTAAAATTCTTAACATTACAGGGTTTTGTGTAAGGGATTTTGTCGAATATTTATTGCATTTATCGAATGTTACAAAATTATTCTAACTGTGATCGACGTATTTTACAGAATATTTACAAATTATTTTTACTACTGTGACCGTGCTATCATTTTTTTACGTACTTAGTACAATTTTACACTGTTATTGCTTTATTATGTTTAAATATTACCCATGAAAGTACTCAATATTGTAATGATAATAACTTTACATTAATTATTCGTAGGTATGTCCAGATTGAGACAATAAAACAGAACTATTAAGAATTGATAATTATGATTTATTTTTGCTTTACCTTTCCTTATACATATTATCGATAGGACTACTACTGGTTAGTAAGATTGGTCATTATTTAAAAAAATGTTTGAGAACCTACTTCCTAAATACCTCGACTGAATAGGTAGCGGCGTGGGATTCCTAACCATGTCAAGAGGTACGATGCACCTGAAAATAATAAACATAGAAAAATCTCTAAAGATATTAAGTTATTTTTTTAATTAAAACCAGATTCATTAACCAAAGATGGTAGCTAGGTTGAGCGCCGCACCGGCGCCGCGGCAAGCGCTTGAAGCTTCCTTGTGAACGTTTTGCGGTGCATAGGCGCAGTGTCCACCTTACCCGCATTGTTGATGACAAAAAATAAACTAAAAAAAGTTTTTATTTAAAATATATTTTTTAATTCCTATAATAGAAAGGCCAGTATCACGAAAACATGGTGGCTAGGATGAGTGCCGCGCAGGCCACAAGCGCTTGAAGCGCTGGCGACGTTGGACGGTGCGCGGGTGCAGCGCTGAGCGCGGCGGCGCGGGTCACGGCGTGATACACGTAGTGCTGCTCGTGCACGTTGTGGAATAGGTGCGCATGCGGCCCTGGTGGAATAGAACAGGATACGAGTTAACCCTTAATCGGACATAATATGACCAATGTTTTCATTGATTTTCGACCTTAAGTCAAGTACATAAGGTTCGATTTAAGGTGGGAACTATTTTCCCTATATCCGATTAAGGGTTAAATAGTGGACATTTCCACGCCTTGCAGAAGTGCGAGCCAGTGACCGGTCCGGCCAGCCGTTTTTGCCGACCGTTTTTGCCTCCGAAATTGACTGGCCCCTAGCCAGTTCCATTATAAAGTTCTCATATACTAGCAACGCATACAAAACGGGCAAAAAGCACACGCTTGACCTCGCGCAACCAAAAAGAGCGGCCCAATTGCAACGAGACAAACGAATGAAACAAGAATGAATCGCCAATCAGCACCATCAGAAAGTGTAAGTGGTGTTAGGCTGTCTACCCACGTTCCATAAGCAAAAACATTGATCGATTTTTGTTATGCAATTAGGTAAAATTGATTGCATCTAAGAAAATCATTAAATCCAAAAACTCACGATATCTTTGTAACTTAGGTAGGTAGGTATACTCTGCAATTATTACCTACCTGCTTACATTGCTAGGTCTTTGAAGAAAGGGGGGTTTGTAAATAAAAATAAATACAATCCATGTATTGAATGGAACCTGGAGGATTCCAACGTCTAGCAGTAGACAGCAAAACGCTTACAATAAACTTTTTTTTTAAATAATAGCACAGTAGGTACTGGCTCCTCTGTACCTGATGGTAAGCAAAAGAGGAGCCCTAACTGCCATGACAACGAAGGTAGTACCAAAACGGTATCCTATACGATGGCATCGCCCTACCTGCCCGCAAGATACTTTTACATTATAATTAAAAGCATAATTAGGTACCTCTAGCGTAAATGATAACGTCCCCTCCTCCGTGCGAGTTCTCCACCAACTGGATGGCAGCGATCTGGTGGTAGTCCCAGCTCTTGGTGTCGTCGAGGCCAGCGTCTCGTCTGGCCACTGTCGGCTGGTCACCCTCGGTGTTGACGTAGTACTGCATAGCCTCTGGCCCTCCAGTGCCGTAGGAGAGAGTTGTGTAGTTCACACCTTGGTAGTTACCCGCGATTCCTTATAACATTTTGTAATGTTGGTATTTGACGAACAGCAACGTTAATGTTAAATTAGTGCAATGGTAACAAAATTAAATAATTTAAATTCCTTGGACCCCAATCTAAGCTCGAAGCTTGTGCTATAAGGAAGTTAGGGAATGGATAGGCATACATAATATGCCTTTATAAACATCTATCTCAGATCCATGACTCGAGTACAAATGCCGATGTTCATCAAATAAAAATTTGCCCCTAGCGGGATTCGAACCCGCAGCTCTTGGATTTGTAGCCATGGTCTCTAACCACTAGTCCAACAGGCTCTTAATGTACCTACATAAGAAGGATTTTCAAATCTATGGGTGACAGATTATTCATAACTCGTGGTCTTACTAATTTTGTCCTGCAGATTGGACGCCAAGTCCTTGTTCTTGTTCTTGTGATCGGAGTTCTACTACAAGTCTCACTGAAAGGGCGGCATTCATTCAATTCGTAGTCCAACTACGTCGCATGTAAAAAGTGAGGCAAAAATAAGTATACTTATATTTGAAAAAATATCATTCAAATTACCAAACACATCAGATCCTCTATCCGGATAACCATTAATCGAAAGCGTATGCGTGTGGTCGCTAGTGACTATGAGTAGCGTGTCCTGTTCATCCGTCATCTCCATGGCAACGCTGACGGCGTCCTCCAGAGCAGCCGATTCACTGATGGCGACCTTGGCCCGGCCGCGGTGGTGCGCCATGTCTATGTTGCCGCCTTCTATCTTGAAGAAGGGAAGATTGTTTTGTAGTTACCGATAAGTGCTTTGCTTCCGAAGATCGGACAAAGTAATAAATTCCTATTTCCTGCTTAATTACCTATACTTAATATTTATATACGAAAGTTACTCTGTCTGACTGTCTGTCTGGTACTCTTTTCCGCTAAGACATTTTGACCGATTATCTTAAAGGAGAAGAAGAAGAAAATCGTAAGACCCTGAGAGAGAACAAAGACTACCTTTTTTGCCAAAAAAAAGGAAGAAGTCGCAGGCGCCGCTAGTAAAAAAATAATAATTCAACAACACATAGTACATTTATATTATACTCCGTGATAAGTAGCCTATGTAGGCACTTGTGTTACAGATGTCAGAATCAACAGTGGTATTACAGATATACTTAAAAAGATACCTAACACCCAGGACAAACATACATGTTCATGCACACAAATATTTGTCCTGTGCGGGGATCGAACCCGCTACCTCTTGATCTAATACAAAGTCAACTTCTTGATCACACACCAAGCGCGTCGTCAAAAGTGGCGAGCGTTTTGGCATGACTACAATGTCACAGTCGTTGAATATGCTACAACTTGGAAGAGTAGGTACCATATTTTTGTCGTAAAGTCGTAATGTTGTACCTACATTAGGTAAATGTACAACTTTACGACTTTACGACAAACCTACCCTACTTTGTATATTTAGTTAATCTTGTTGTGTATCTTATACTTTACGCGCTTATCATTTCAAAAATATCTCGGTTTGTTATTATATCATTGTGAAGGAGAGCTCTTTTGTACATTATTGTAGAACAAAGAGATAAAAATACTGTCAATTACATATATCCCGGCTAAAGGTAGGTAACCTTCCGCATTTTGTGGCATTATGCGCTATTTTTAAGTAAAAAATGTACTGACCATAAGGAAATATCCTTTTTCATTTTTCCTTAAGACTTTTATCGCCGCTTCTACCATTTCCGAGATGGAGGGAGATCCTTCAGGACCTTTGTCCCGTTCATATTCGTAGCTTAAATGACTGTCAGCGAATATTCCTGTAAGAAGAGAGATAATAAAGATGTCAGCACTAATATTTGTCCACAATATAAGCCTATAAAGATACTTTTTTGAAATTCATCAATTTTCGGTATTTAAAATTCTACTGGTAATGACAGAAGTTGTTACGTAAAGGTTCAGAATTTTAGAAGAACACATGAAATCAGACATTTTTCGGTTATTAATAAAGCGATTTTTTTTTATTGTCTTTGCCCAGTGTTTGGTTAATGAAAATACTGCGGCTTTCAATACAACCTAATTAGTAACACGTACAGGTAAGTCGGTAAGTACATACCCATAAGATAGTCCGTTTCATTGAAGTTCAAACTCTGAAGTTCTCTATTATTGGAGACGACGCCGTACTTCAACCCTCTGCTTTCCTTGTCTTTTTTATAAGTTTCTATTAAGTTTCTTCCGTCGTGTCTTTGACAAGTCCATGGATTTGTTGGAACTTCGGTACTGGATACAAGACCTGCTCTACCTCCTCCCATTATTACCTAAAATTAAATGAATTACAACGATCAGCATCTTATTACGATCTCGTGTAGGCAAGGATTTAAAATGATAATATTCGGGCAAAATGTATGGCCGGTCAAGATCATCATGTACCATTTTTAAATCGATGTTATATTTGCCAGTAAGTAACTGCTACTCCGATGGGTACCTACCGGTAAAATTAATCGATTCCATTAAATTATGATCTTAGCTGCTCTGTGACAGTCGCGAAATGGACAGGTCTGTGACAGAAGGGAAATTAAAAGTTTGTAAGTTTCTTAGTCTCAATTTTGTTAGTTCAATTTCCTGTGACATCGTATTTTAAGTGCACCTTTAGGTGGTGACTACAAGCTCTGTGTATCTGTCCTCAATTGGCTTAGGCGGGGATAGAACCCAGCTCCTCTTTCAATCCGGGCAAGCGCTGGGTTCGATCCCCGCCTGAGCCACCGGAGATCGGATGAAACTTTGCTTAACATTTTAAAATCTATACTAATATATAAAGCTGAAGAGTTTGTTTGTTTGAACGCGCTAATCTCAGGAACTACTGGACCGATTTGAAAAATTGTTTTTGTGTTGGATAGTTCATTTGACGAGGAAGGCTTTAGGCTATTGGAAATCGAAATCCACGCGGACGGAGTCGCGGGCGGCCGCTAGTAATAGATAAAGGTATAATAAAACTGAGCATGTGAAAATGCTTAAACTAAAATAGACAAATAATAATACTTTCTGCTCACATTCAAACTCCTCCCAGGCTCATCTTCGACCAGCTGCCTGGCGATATCCTTGCAGCGCGCCGCTTCGGGCGGCATCATGGCCTCGCACTCCCACACGCGGTCGGCGCTGTGCGCGTACAGCGGGCTCGGGGTGGCGTGCGTCACCCTCATTGTGGTTACGAACCCTGGGAACAATTATTGTTTTTTGATTTGTGCCCATGTCCATTAGTTCTCTAGTACTCGTACAAGCAACATGATTTATTTCGAGCTAAGCAATATGGTGTGTGAGTCCAAGGTATTTTTTTATTTTTATAGGAAGGCAAACAAATAAGCGGGTCACCTGAGGGTAAGTGATCACCGCTGCCCATGGACATCAACAACCGCACAAGGGTCGCAGATGCGTTGCCTGCCTTTAAGACCCCATACCCTCCTCAACTGAACTCTAGCGACCTTACTCACCAGCAGAAACATAGCTCAACAGGTACGAAGTGCTACTATACTATGATCTTCTGTAAGGTGGCCGTACTTCCCCAGACGAGTGGCGTATTCAAGTGGAAATTCCACTAAGATCTACCTTTCTATAGGAGCAAAAAATATTATTTTATTTTATACCAGCGCTCTTGCCAGCTCGCATAGCCGCCACGGCCAGCGACTCCAGCCGAGCCTCCGGCACCAAGGAACCATTGCAGTCTCTCCTCTTCACGCTTGCATCGACCCCCACAGTGTCCTTGTTGATTTTGACGCCGCAGAACATCGCGGACGCCGTGCAAGCAGAGTCGGGAACCATTTTGTCAGCCGAGTATGTCTGGAAACGCAGTTTTGTACATAAAGTTTCTTGTCGATTATTATGGACGATACGTAAGGGTTCTATATTTCAGAATGATGGTAATCTTTACATGCTGAATCGCTCGAATAAAGATTACAAAAAATAATAATAAATCTCTGGAACACACTTATTATATTTGCAAGTGCCGAAGAAAAATCACGGTTAATAAAAAAACAATTGCAAGTCGATCGCTCGCAAATTGAGCGTTATTAGATTCGTGTTAGAACTAGATACCTAATACAATACACAGAAACCAAGTCGAAATGTTATGTTCATGGATGATTGTTTTACTAAGTGGACTTTTGACGATACGAATCTTGCTATTTAAAATAAATCATTTTATGATGGCAATGTAGAAAAGAGCGAGGGTGGATTCCTTAAAAAGTATCGAAATCTAATACATTTTGGTTTAGACACACCACAGACCTTCAAAAGACCGACGTGCGGGAACTTCTCATAGACCAGCCGGTGACTCTCCCCTCCTTTATACATTCGAGTGGCGGTTACAGTATTGGGTCCCATGCCATCTCCGACGAAAAGAATCACGTTCTTTGCTGTGTTCAGGTTTAATTTTACTTCTAGAGCTTCATCAAGCTCCTTCTGTGCTAAGTCCTTCCAGTATTGTTGATCTGAAAGGAGAATAGGGTTTCTGTGTAGTCTTTGCTTTATCGGATTGAAAACAATTGTTAAAAGAGAACACGATATTACGTGAAGAATGGTTCTAAAGATGATCAGCGAATAAGCAATGATACGTAGTTCATGTTGTTCGGCCCAGTTTAGACGCAAGGGTCGCGAGTTCGAATCCTGATAGGAGTAAATGTTTACAATGGACATCGGCAGTTGTAGCTACTTGAATAATTAATGCTTACTTGTAAGTAAAAAGTGTTGTTCATAGTAAGCTACAACGTTATTAAAAAACAAGCGGCACAGGCTTCGTGGCAAGTAAAAGTGGGATTCTTTTATCTTAGCTTACATACCTACATGGTGTGTTTTATAATCACACAAGTAGGTAGTAGGTAGGTAATCACAATATTATTTTGTATCATTGTTTTTTGTTAATATCACGTTGCTTAGTAATCTGTAATCGATAATCATTTAAAACCAATGACTTTACTTTTAATACCAAAATTCATTTGCATTTATAATGAAAGAGATAAAAAATAATTCGTACGTGGATTTCATTAGCTATGCCATAAATTGTTCAGCAAATCAGTAGGTACAATATAAGCTAGTGCGACTACACCGGTATTCACATAATTATACAACAATGTTTTCAAAAGGCGTTAAACGGTAACAGTCGAGGAAGTTTACGATTTCAGTTTTACTAATGAATTAGTAACATCCTACCAACATAGTTACACACATTGTTAACTGAAATTAGCATCTAAAAGGCTATGCTACAGATTTTTAGTCAGATGTAGTTTCATCATACCTGTTTGTACAATTTATTTTAAGAACTTTTACATGCTACGTATTATAATACATTTATCTATCATTTCCAAATAATAAAGAAAAAAGAAATCATCTGATCTCAGGCAGGTGGCTCAGACGGGGATCGAACCTAGCAACTTTTGCAATCTCGGCAATCATACCCTCATTATAGCTACACTTTTCCATGCAAAGCTAATAAATTATAACTTAAAGAAGCAAATTGTTCACATTTGGTAGTTGCTCCCTGCATTGAAACCACGAATTAAACCTAACTTCTTATGATTTTGTGTTAAAAGTATGTAGTTCGTACCGGTCCGTAGCGAAGCGAGACTCGATCGGCAACACACAATCACACATAAGACCACTAGAGCGGAACGCATGATGAATACTGACTGACTGACTTGACTGCCGGCATCGCCGGATAAACGGTTTACGTGACGTACTGTAGGGCTGTCCAGTGTCCAGCGTTTGACTGAAAGTTATCAAAGATGTCCGTCTTCTTCAGTCACCCCAATCTTTGGCAGGCCATTCACGTAGAGGCGCTGGCTGGTAGGGCAAAACAATTTAAGAATTTTAAGTGAATCAAATTTTTGAATAAAAAAAAATGGCGTTGCATGTAAGATGAAAGTCCGTAGGTATGTCCATGTAAAAGAGATAAATAAAAAGTCAAACTTCTTATTAATAATTGAGATAGGGGTTTTGACCAAAAATCGGGTAGGTTCCCAAAAAAATTTTGGTCACCTTCCCTCTTTTTGCTCGACTTAGGCACGCACCTTCTGTGCCCCCGGAAAAAGAAGAACGAACACAATTGAAAACATCAGAGTTCAGTCGTATATTGAATAGAATGCTTTTAGCGTTAAGTCCGCCTTTTGTACCTTACTTACTAGTGTGGTCAATAAAGTTTTTATAAATGAATAAATTTGTGTGATGTGCCATCCCTACTTGATAGATGTACTATCACTCATTGACTCATAATATTATGATTACGAAACCACGCGCGGATGCGTTCGCGGTCCGCGCCGTCCGTCAGACGGCGAGCAAACTAACAGTAACCTTGACGAGTTTATTAATGGACGCAGTTTAAATACCATGAAACAGATGACATAAATAAAAATAAATATCTCATAACATCACATTGATCTGACTCCATGTTAAGTAGCTTAAACTCTTGTGTTACAGACGTCAGAACCAAAATTGGTAGGTATACTTACAAATACTTATACTTAAATAGATACGTATAACACCCAGACCAGAGCATGTTCTTTGTACCAAAACATGTGACATGCAATAAATATGTATACTGAATTTGAATTTGAATTTGAATGTTCATGCACAAAAAATGTTTGTCCTGTTCGGGGATGATCCCACGACCTCTTGGTCTAATAGTCAACTTCTACACCATTGCACCAAGCGGGTCGTCGACACGAACATGTACTCGTATGTAAACATGTATACATACTATTTTTCTTTTTTAAGGGCATAACTCTGATGATATTAAAACGGCGATTGAAACATTTTATAAAAATTCAATAATAATGTATTGATAATACATACTTATGTTATTATTACTAATAAATTAATAGGTAATTTTTTACTTCCCTCTTTTTAAAGCGAAATGGATTATATCAATCGAATAAATTATTATCTCGTTCGTTATTAAAAATGTGAATGATAAGATTGTGTGCATTATTAAAACGGAGGAATTTCATAATAAATGCATATGATAAGGTAACTATGTAGTTTGATTAATATGATACGATTGATTTTTTTATAAGTATAGCAGATTAAGACAAAAGAAAAATGCAGAAGTAAGTAAATAAAATATCATAATAATAAATTTTTGTCCTTAGGTATTATGTAGTCTGTACATTTTTGAGAATGGCTTGAAATGTCAAATCCCTCGTGATCTTCTTTGAGCTAAAGAAACGATCGTTTAGGGCCGCATGGGCCCTAGGGACAGCTTTAGTCAGGGTGGCCAAAACTTTTGTATTTGGTAGGTATTTGTAGAATTATTCTTCTTTCATTGACATGCTTAGCTATGACTACTTTACTTACTAATCTATATCTATAAAACTCAAAGGTGACTGACTGACTGACATAGTGATCTATCAACGCACAGCCCAAAGCACTGGACGGATCGGGCTGAAATTTGGCATGCAGGTAGATATTTTGACGTAGGCATCCGCTAAGAAAGGATTTTGATTAATGCAACCCCCAAGGGGTTAAAATAGGGGATGATCGTTAGTATGAAACTTTGTCAATTTTAAACCTATCGGGCTGAGATTTTGCACACATAAAGCTTCTATCACGTAGGCATCGCCTTAGCAATGATATTAATAAAATTTAAACCCCAAGGGGGTAAAATAGGGGATGAACGTTAGTATAAAACTTTGTCAATTTTAAATCTATCGGGCTGAGATTTTGCATACATAAAGCTTCTATGACGAAGGCATTGCCTAAGCAAAAACATTGATGAATTCTAACCTCCAGGGTGGTAAAATAGGGATGAACGGGAGTATTAAACTTTGCCATTTTTTAACCGATCGGGATGAGACTTTGCATCTATAAAGCTACTATGACGTAGGCATCCCCTTTTAAATATTATAAGAGTATTCCACCCCTAAGGGGATAAAATAGGCTATAAAGAAACCGAAATCCACGCGGACGAAGTCGCGGGCGCCCGCTAGTAACTTATATTACTAATACATATTACTTATTACAAACTAAATAGTTCAAATTTCTATTAAATAATGAAGCTGAAGAGTGCGTTTGTTTGTTTTTTGAACGCGCCCATGTCAGAAACCACTGGTTTGAATTGAAAAAATCTTTTTGTGTTCGGTAGGTCATTTGACAAGGAAGCTTTAAGCTATAACACCTACATATTATAACACTTTTAGTGCGGGAAACGAAATCGGACGGAGTCGCGGGGGGCCTCTAGTTTAATAATAAACATCTACATACTTCACAAACGTGTATAGTACAAATAGACTATTCCCGGCGCCCCAGGACCCTCATAACAGTCATCCAGGTCATAAAGAGTATTGCGAGGGTGGAGAGGATCTGGAGCACCCACACACGCTCATTACGACCGGGCCAGCCCCAAATGATATTGATCGTAACCAGCATCCAGTGCGCAAGATCGGTGCAGTCGGTGTTAAGGCGAAGATTGCTCACTCTCGGTTCAGTTGGTAAGTAAGTAAAGTAAGTAAGTAGGTATGTAATATTAAAATGGTTTCTATGATAGACCTTGGGAATCATAAATTAAGTGTATAGTAAAAACCACCACTTAGAAAGTCCTGTATCTTTGTTTCTCGAAGTTAGGTACTTTGAGAAACATACGAACACACCAAATCTATCAAAATTGTATTTGCTTTTAATTGTAATTTATTTAAATATCACTACTAAAGTTTATTGTATTTCTTGATGGTTTACAAATGTTAACAAGTAGTACCTACATCTACATGAAATATAGTTTTATGTGCAAAAAGCTATTTAAATTTTCCAAGTAGTATTAGTAATGTTGGGAAAAATCATTTAAGTAACGATAGCTTTGTCCGAATCCTGCCATAAAATATAAAAACATAAATAAAAAATAATAGGGAATTAATCGGAGCTTTTAAATTGTTGCGAGACTTCGCCTTAACCTATTCGAGACTTCAATCAAAGTTATTCTTACAGGCTGAAGTTGTCCCTTCACAATGCTGTGGTAGAATTACTAAGTGTTAAAATGATAAGGAACTACAATTCTAGTTAGGTGTGTTAACTGTGTAGTGACGACAAAGGGTGTTGTGATCTGATCAATTATATCATAGAATGGTACGTACGATTATTAATTACTTCTTTATTTGAGTTAAATCTAGACATTTAATTTTAATTTTAAATGAGGACGTTGTCCTTAAATTAGGCTTGGATGATCGTGGATTAACTTTAGCACGGTATGAACCAAATTCAAATGCTTTTTAATTAAATAACCGACTTATTTAATAGTACTCATTCCGTTGAAAAGTTGTTGACACTTATTCATTTTATGATCGTTTCCATTTCAAACGAAATCAGTTACTGGTGTGTGTTTTAAACTAGGTACCTACGTGTAGTCGAGTATGGGTAAAATATAAAAAAAAATTACATGCCTTTAGAATCTTATATTGGACACGCCTCGCTAAATTAGCGTACCTATTGGTTTTGCTCTTAATAAATCTAAACGTCTAAAAACTTGCCGAAATACTACCAGAATTATTTTGGTGGTAGATTTAGACTTTGGTGGCTTACCTGCTGCACCCTGAATCGAGGGAACGAAAAAAAGAAAACATCTTCCAGAAGCTGGCGATACAAAAGTAATTTCGATATTTAATTACAGTATAGATATAAAAATATGTGGCAAGTTATTGCTTCGTTGTACAACTCAAGAAAGGGGCCAACCTATCCAAACCAAATTTTCAGGGTTTGCTCGGACTATTTAGTAGCTAGTTTATGTGCGAAGTGTAGAATTTAATATGTAGAAATTTTAATGAGCGGATCGTATAAAATGTCAACTAAGCATATAATTTTTGCATTTACACGTGAAGTAAACATACCTAGATAATGATATTAAATCTCATCATCGTTTTACTAATCACATTTAGAAAAGAAACTAGTCCAGCGAACCTACCTACTTGGATCACAAATACAATACTGAAGCAATGAATAATAAATAATACGTAAGCAATTAAGATTTCTATGTCTTAATTTTTCAGGCAAGGATGGAGCTCCCAGTTTTGGATAAATTTTGCTTCATCTTCGACTTAAAAACAGGATGCATTTGTATGGGCATCATCAACTCCGTAAGTACATATCAAGCAGCTTATTTATAACATATCTTGGCCTAGCATTCTTATAAGAAGAAGTCAAATGAGTGATAGTAGATTGGTAGGTCAGTAATAATATTATTATACCAATATTGGTTGTGAGCCACAGGACTTAAAGTAAAGTATAAGCCTTATAAAGTCCCAATGTATGGTAAGGGCCTCCATTTAAAACGCCAGCGCTTTTTTCTTGGATGTTGAATTAAATGGCTCATGGAATGCTCGTGTTCGTGCTCACAGAGCAACCCTGCCTACAAAACCAAGTATGTATATCCATTCCTGAGCCTCCATAGTTCTAGCTAAGTTTGGGCTAGGCTATTAAATAATAATAATAAATAAATGCCTTGGACTGACACACCAATTGCCTAGCCCCAAACTAAGCTCGAAGCTTGTACTATGGATGCTAGGGAACGGATAGAAATACTTAAATACTTTTATAAACATCCATGACTCGAGTACAAATGCCGATGTTCATCACACAAACATTTGCCCCTAGCGGGATTCGAACCCGCGACCCTTGGTTTTGTAGCCAGGGTCTCTGACCACTCGACCAACGGGCCCGTCAATTGGCCCTATTGGCAATATTGGTGAGCTATTGCTACTTTTATTATGTAGTTATTAGGTAGTACTATTGGTAATTCACCCAAATATGGAATGGACTCGATCCTTTGAAGCATGCGTGGGGCCAAAGCCAACAGGGCAGTGTTTTTTTTACCATTTAATTATTATGTAAAAATAAAATTATTGTTTCTTCAAGATCCTAACGTTCACCCTGGCCATAATCCTGATCACGTTCGCGGTGGACATCAAGGACGTGACGGTGCAGCAGCAGCTGCGGGAGGACGGAGAGGCCACCATGACCTCCGTGGTCTACACCATCGTGGTGCTGCTCGTCGTGCTGCTGTTCGTCAAGTTCCTGCTCGATATGGTCTTCGTTTATGCGGTTTATAAGGTATGGTTGATTTTTATGCAGTAAATATATCGAGTAACGTGCAGCAACTGCAGGCTAGCTAAGTATATAAGTCAATCACCAAAAGGCGGGTGCCGATATTAAGGCATTACTACTCCGTTTAGAGTGGACTTCGAGAGCAAAATCTATGCGTCAACTTGGAGGGAAAAGGGTGGATACTTTAGTGATGACTGGGCCGGGCACTTGCCTAGCACTCGCTAGACATGAGTACGGTCCACACCTCACACTTGCACATTTAAGAAAGTTAATTTGCGTTATTCTCCTTTATTTCAGGAAAAATGTGGTATCATGAAGAAGTACTGCATTTTCTGGATCGTGTTCCTAGTCCTATTTATAATAGGATTCCTAAAAAGCTTATTCCACATGGACGCTGGACATGTCATCGCCCAACTACTTTTCTTGGGTAAGTTATGTTTTGTTTATTTTTATCACTCAACTTATTTAAAAGTTTCTCAAAAAAAGAAAAGGCTACGAGTTGCTACGAGCTTGTCGGTTAATCTGTTTATGTGACTTTTCCATGCCGACGTTTGTAGGGTACAGTATCAAAAGCTACGATCCCAAAAACAAGTGACAGTTGCATTGGCTAGTAGTTTATATTATGTATGTACATATTATGGTCCCCAGTTGTAGATAATTATTTTTATTTTGCTATTTATAGTATTATAAATAACCAAAACATAAACAAAAACGAATGCAGTGCATTTTAATAAGGGAGTCAATACAGACATCGATGCTTAGAAATTAGAAACGTTTAAGAAAATATAGGATGTACATACGTGTACATGTACAAAATAAGTTCAATATATGCAATATGTAGATTTGGTAAATCGATAACAATGACCACATTTCGTATCAGAGAGGGGAACGGTTATTTAATTCTTTAACTTTGTTTGTTATTATCCCGATATTAAATAAGCTAATTTCTTATTTCAGCCGAAAATTTTTACTACATCATCGTGATTCGAAGCTATTTGATATCAATCAACGAAGATGGTGTTCTTTAAAAACGTTATTTTGATAATCAATTTACAGTATGCATTTTTGAACATTTAAAATACCTGTAACTAAATGATGGAAATTATGAAAGCCATTTTCCTAAATTGAAATATTTAATTGTATGTTTGATAGCACATTTATATATCATATTTTAATTTGATAATAATTTTATTAGATTTACTGGTAATCAAAAGATATTTATATTGACATACCTATATATTATCAAGTACATACCCAATTTAAAACTACCAAAGCAAATGTGTTCTAGCGGTTTATTGGCATATATGTATTATGTATGTGTATTATTATAATAATCATGTGGAATATTTTATATAGTAGCATAAATGTGCGAATAGTTCCATGCGGTAATATAGAAATGAGTGTTTGTAATACATAGTTTGTTGAAATATATTTAGATAGAAATGAATAGATCGATGTGTACGACTTTTGTAAAATTTATTCAAAATGACATTCGTATATTTGTATTTATTTCATAATAAATATGTATTTATTAGTCTTAGACGTTTTAAAAACATAGATCTACTCAGTCCATATCAACTATTTATATGTATGAAGAAGATTTGCATTATTTTATATAAGAGAACTGGTGGTATGATCATTATGAAGGAGTTAGAAGGACCAAGGATGCTTAAAGCGGACGAGCTTGTTTGTCCTAGAGTATAATAATTTTACGAGTGCAAAAGTGGTGATGGACCATTCGAATTCTTGTTTTTATTATCAATAATTGTTATACCTATTATGTATCCTTTTGGTGCTTTTATCAAAATAATGCTAAGGCATAAAAAGTTGATTTTGACATTGTTCGACAAACTTAAAAAGGATCTGTATGGTGTTATTTTATTGTTAATTGTTTCAAATATTGCCATATTGAGTAATTCTACAAATTACTGGTTGTGAAATACTTTGCTTCTGAGAAGGCAATCGCCGTTATGTAAATGTATGAAGTAAGCACTATGTCTACGTATTGTTATTTTCACATTAAATTAGGGACTTGTCTTCCATTAAGTAGAAATGTATGAGTAAACATCATTATTTCTGCGAAGGGGTAATTTACCTCTGATCTTATGATCCATGGAAAATATTAAATATATTTGTCACCATTATTTACCATTATTTAAGAATGTTATAGAAAGTTAAAAATCATCATTTTTTGTAAAGAATTTTATGAATGTATTTAGGATTTTTCCTAAATTTTCGGAAACATTACTACTTTTCAATAATCGACGTGTCTCTTATTCATAATAACGTAATTCAGTGTGTTTTAAATCATCGTTAGGTACTCATGATGAAAAATAAGAGCACATCTGTCGAAATTTTAGCTCTATATAAATAAAACATTTTTGATGTAAATCGTATTTAATACGTTTATTAAGAGACAAATTGTTCAAAATAATGTCCTTACTGAATTTGTGTCAGCGTTGGTCAACTTATTAGTTATAACTTCTAACTGAATATTTTATGAGTACATACTATAATAGATTACCTATTATATTGAAATATTTGTCATCACAAAAATAATTTGGTCCGTAATTTTAAGCGAAATCTATAGCTACATACATGTTGTGTTGAAACTGCAACAGACGGTAGACAAAATTTGATAGAAAGTTTGCGGAAAAAAATTGTGTTGTGACACGAGTAACATAATTATTTTTGATGATGAAATAATCGTGTTTTTGGTATTTCCAACGCTGACCCTAATCTCATTAACAAAGAGATTTAATAAATATGTACCTATCTAAATAAAAATGTTAATTATTGCATTTCCTCTGTGCATTAGCAACGAATGTTCATGACATCGATGATTCCAAGCGGTTGTGTCGCTCGTGTGTATAATTGAATTAGGCTATTGGCCAAAGTGATCATTATTTAATAGTGATTGGACCCGCCTTACTACAAATAATTTATTCATTGGTATTTTAATTCAGAATTTACTATAATTTGGAAAAATTGCTGTGTCGTGAAGAAATAACAGATGCTTGACATATAAACCAGTAATGATTTTAATTAGGTACCACACTCAAAATGTTTTTGACGAATTAACTTATACTACTTCTTAATTCCTGGTACTCAGTTTGTATTATGTTAATGACGAAATAGTTATTTAGATCCAACAGACTGGCCAGATAGCCTAATTCCAGCTTTAATCAATGTGTAATCTTCCGTAGGTACCAAATTCAAAGAACGACAATAATACGTCCTTCGCTTTAATTAGATCATAGTTCGATTTGTAATACTTCCCTTTTCCTGTTTTTCTATATCGGAAGCAAATAGTCTTGAC
Source organism: Nomophila noctuella (assembly GCA_958496325.1). NCBI lineage: Eukaryota > Metazoa > Arthropoda > Insecta > Lepidoptera > Crambidae > Nomophila > Nomophila noctuella. The sequence continues at coordinate 5,003,004 of OY292496.1, read as the reverse complement.
TATTTTATTTTCCGACCACAAAAATTATGATAATAACAGATAAACGGACGTTATTTTATGGGATGTCTGCAAGTTCCCTCTTATTTTCTAAGTATTAAGAGTTAGTTCCACAAATGAATATACACAGGGTTTTATTAACTGTAACAAAATAAAAATCAATACTTTGATGAAACGTTATCATATTTATATGCTATTTACCTATTACAACATTTTGGTCATGTTTATATATTTCTTTGAAATCTATATTAGATACAACGTTTTGAGAAGATACATTTATTATAGATCAGAATAAATATGTATTAAACTAAATAGTCTACATATTTGCTTCTAATGCAATTTAAAAATGTAAGAAAATCCTTAGAAATAAAAGATGATTCTAATGTAGGTACTCTACTCATTATATTTAAGTCATAACTACGACCGTTGTAACAATGGGGTCCATAAAATTAAATTATATTATACATCTCTGATGTCATATCAATGGATTTTCTTACATATCTAGGTTGCTCTAAAGTCTTGTCTATTTATATAACTATTTACCTGTCCTTTTACGATGAATGTACTCCTTTGTATACATATAGATATACTCGTTAGAGGTGTTTTATATAATATGCATGTATTTTAACTTAAACAGACCTTTTCACGTTGAATGCTTTGTAAAAGATTTTAAGAAAACTCAATTGAGTATGATGTACGTACATATATGTGTATATGTATATATCTTGTACTCGTCATTTCACCATATCAATACATTTAATACTATGAGAAATTTATATGTAATTTTATAGATAAAAGTATGATTTATTTATAGTAACAATGGACAATAAATTGTAATATCATTAGAAGATAATATAAGCTATAAAGCTATGATATACATTTTACACATCTTTTTCAGTAAAAGAGGTCTTTAAAACATGTATAGGCTTTACATATATAGCCCATATATATATACCTACTGACACGGACTATGTATTTTAAGATACGTTTCATATTTCAATGTGAAAAGGCCTTCAGTGGATGTTTGCACAACTATCGATCAATTATAAACGCTTTAAATGTTGTAACAATTATTTACAATGTGAATTAAATTTAATTTTATAGAATTTTTGATGTTTGTGACTATTGTACAACGCTTTGTTAAATGCATTGTGTATTTAAATAAAAACGTTATAGCAAAAACTTATATTTTCATTTGCTTCCTAAGATTTCCTATTTTATTTCCCATTTAAAATTTAAAATTATAGTCCGTGTACTACGTATACACGTTCAGATTAAAATGCCAATAAATTAGGAATTTGATTTAGACTATATTCCGTCCTTTTCTCCAACAGACATTAAGATTTGGTCTGTATTGTTAGTAGGAAAACAAAAATACAATTTCTAACTAGGTACCTACTTATTCATTACAAGGATACCTCTTAAAACTAACTTATGATTAAAAAAGTATAATTAATAAATATTTTACAGATTATCAAATTCATTTCCACTTGACTAGTACATTTTAATATTATTTTGGGTTCTTAAATCTTGAATTATTCTTTTAGATTATATAACATCATTTTTTAAATATTTTTTATGTCTTTAGACCAAGTGCAAACTCATCAAATATGAATATTATAAAAATTTTAGTTGTGTAATATTTTCTAATTTAATCGGACTCTTCACAAACATTTGAAAACTTTTATCAATTACATAAATGAGGTATAACAAATATTTCTGAAATCTAAATTATATGCATGTTCAGATGCATGCAGTATATTCAGATGCATATAAATTGATCCTGCATGGAAGGCAGATCCCTTCATCCGGACGGAATGCGTCAAGACTGGACTAACATTGACACATAATTAACTAACATTAAGATATAAAAAACGTATAGCCATTCTTAATTAGTGTACACGTACGTCGAACCTACATGCGTTGACGGCATCCATTTTTGGTCTACTTTGCAACGTAAAAAGTACATACTATACCATTTATCATAAGAAGTCATAGAATACTTGTTTACGCAAATTACGTTTTACGTTTCACGTCAATTAGTTACAAATGTTACAATTTCATAATTAACTGGAACTTTTTTTTATTAAGACGTCCATTTTGCTAATAAATATGCCCTTACACCATAAGCAAAATGAAAAAAAACATTAACAGTCTTATCTATACTCCTTCACACACATCACATTGATTAACTTCACTTGCTTCGATTACACTTCCTCACAGAATAATATGTGTTTTCTGTTTTCATTTATCAAATTCACTTTATTAAACAATTTCGCTTCACTTCTGAACCACGTTTTAGTCGTTAAAAAAGTTGGTGACTTGTTTCAGATGTCCATTGATATTAGAGGATTAGTGTCACTTCCTCAACATTCAAAACTTGATTAAACCGGTTCAAAGTTCCCACGTACGGTGGTCTATAGAAGACTGGTCATGTCATTGGATATGGACACGGTCCACTCCACGTGACCTCATATAGGTATTGCACTGTCATCGTCGTCTTTCATCGTCCGGTAGAGCGTGTTCACTACTGTCAGGTAGTACACCGAGTATACTGAAACAAATAAATCAAAAATTGTGAGCCTGACATATTTTGATATGTAGAGTTTAGTGGAACTTCTACCCGAATGAGCCGCTCGTCTGGAGAAGTACCTCCACCTTACAGAAGACCACAGTAGAGTAGCACTTTGTAACTAATGTACTATGTTTCTGCTGGTGAGTAAGGTCGCCAGAGCTCAGTTGGGGAGGGTAATAGGGTTAAAGACAGGCAACGCATCTGCGACCCTTGTGCGGTTGTCCATGTCCATGGGCAACGGTGGTCACTAACAGTCAGGTGACCCTCTTGTTAAAATAACCACCCAAGACCAGTGCCTTCCGAAGCACCAAGAAGATCACTGTGAATTTTGGCTATCACAGACTTAGCGCTTAACCACTGCGACTCGGAGTCCCTCACTAAAAGTGACACAATGAGGATTTTTAGCAAATGAAAAATCCGCTAGATGGCCGTAGACAAGCGTAGGTGAATTTAGACATGACATTTGACATTCACAATGACATAGCAGTTTGGGTATATTTACTTTACTCTATGTAGCAGTTAGACCTCACGCCTAGCTATTGCTATTTATCGAATTTTTCAATCGCAAACATCCTCATTAAAAAGCAAACATGAAGAACAACTTACGCGCTCCAACAAAGAACATGAGCACGATGAGTGTGATATTCCCCGCCGAGTCCAGGAACTGGCTTCTCTTGAGCTCGGGGCTGAAGAGAAGCGTCACCACCGCGATCAGGAAGATGCACAGGATGAACACGGAGTTGAACACGATCGACAGCTGGATGTAGCCGGGCCGCTTCTGGAAGCACAAATTACGATACGCGGCTTCATTTATTGTGTTACTAGCGGCCGCCCGCGACTTCGTTCGCGTGGATATCTGTTTTCATGATACAAATGTTTTTTCCCGCTAACTCCCGTTCCCGTGGGTATTTTGCAATATCCTTTTGCGACTAACTGCATGCATTTCAAGCGTCTTACTTAAGTAGTTTAGATTTTCTATACAAACATCCACCCCCCATTTTAGGGAAGTGGGGGGTTGGAATGGGTCAAAAAGTAGCCTATGTTACATGCCTTCAACTATCTCTACTTAAAATTCACGTCAATTCGTCGCTCCGTTTTGCCGTGAAAGAAAGAAAAACATACAGACAGACACAATTTCCCATTTATAATATTATATATAGTATGGAAATATGGATATTTGAATCGATGTGAACCGGTGCTTGCGCACGTTCTTGACACATTTTAGCATAGTCATCACTTGATTGCCCTTTTACACTCATCTCGGATAGCCGCGAAATGTTGACTTCTTCGCCTATCATTCGTCATCGAGTCATTCGCACCTTTCTCACTCATGCATTATATTACGAGTATTTTGAGACATATCCACATATATAATGTTTTTTTCAATCCTCCAAAAGAGTTTTTCATGATAAAGATGAAGTCATCATATAAAGTTCCTGCACATTGCCATTTTAAAAAATATTTTTGTGTTGGGTAGTCCTTTTGTCGAGAAAGGCTTTAGGCTGTACTAAGTACTTTATTTGTGTTGACATCCACGCTGACGGAGTCGCGGGTGGCCGCTAGTATTAGTATTATATCATCATCAATACAACAAGGCTCTCACTTTCTTTTCGTACTCTTCAACACGTGTAGTACACTCATTTCTCAGGATAACTGACATTTATAAAATCAATTTATTATCATGCATGCGGTAGTTAATTGTATTGAATTGATCCTTGGCCTCTAATTCATGATTCTTCGGGTCAGGTCGACATAGCATGTTATTGAGAACTGCCCAAGGCGTTCGCTATCGATTTTACAGGCCGCCTGTCTAGCGTTAACCTTCGAAAAGTCTTAGGCCTCATGAAAAATATCAAGGTTGAGAAACAAGCTATGAGGAAAGATTTTGTACCTCTATTTTGCAACAAATGCAATGATAGGGACGGAAAAGTTTTTTATTTTTTTAGAGACTTTTCTCCATCATCATGGGCCAATTATAGCTCTGTGGCCATAACCCAATTATAGCAAGAAGGAGATTTTTTTCTCCTTTTAAGAATTTTAAGAAGAAGAATACATGATGGATGAGTTAATTAGTAGGATAAGTATTATGATAAGTTAAGTTGTAGAAAATTGTATTTATGGGAAGTAATAAATGAATTTGAATTTTTGTATGAAAACTTTATCTCTCTCAAAAAAAACTCTTTTGCCTGGAAATAGCATTCACTTCTTCTCATCAGTATGAAAATGTTATACCCCAGTGTAAGCAATTCTTCCAGCCGATGTGACTTTTTATGGGCTAAATTATAATGTCTAAATTCAAGTCTTTTGCGAACATAAGTTGATACATACAATAATGATTGCAAAGTATACAAACTTAACGAACTATAACTGTTTTCGTATCAATCCTCTGCGTCCTTCAGAAATCCAATGCCAGACAGTAATAGCCGGGGCGGTAATTATTTATTGAACGTGAATAGCCGTTTATTATTAGCCATTTCGACGACAGTGTAACTATTGTCCGCTGTCTAGGAAGAACATTCGTTCTAATTAATATAATGGCTACGACATAACTCACTAATAATAATATAATAGGCAGTATGTCCAATATTCTTTTGTGAAAATTGTTTGTCTTTACGAGTAAAAGAAAAGGTTTTATGTTATAGCTAGTTGTTTCAGTGTTTATTGCTTTCAGACTTTCAGATATCTTATATTTTATAGATACTAGAGCTTCATCAGCATCTTCAATAGAAATTTCTTGTATTAATCTAATTAGTTGAATGACCTTTGAACCTTAGACTCGTTCAACTATGCAAGTTCAACTATTAGAAATAACATGACCAGGATAACAGGACTCAGGTTTTACTACTATATAAATAGCGTATGAGTCGCAGTTCTAACTTAACCTTTTTTTTTAATCTATAACCTTAACAGACTGTCTATATTTTGTTAAACCACACCTACATACAAAGTTGGACTAATTAAGTTGGAACTACTGAGGAAGAGCTCATTGAAACCTCGCAGGTACCTCGCCCCAGCCGTGATGTTGGCAACACAGACCAATGATGAGGAGTCCCCTTAGTAAGCATGAAGTAAGATCTTACCAGAAACGCGCCCGCTCCGGCGACCAAGTTCCCTATAGTGCTGAGCGCTGAGAACATCACCATGCTCATGGAGCAGTCGATGCTGGGGAAGGTTCCACGCCCCAACCGAGATGTCAACAACACAGATCAATGATGTGGGGTCACCGAGTCACCTTGTAGTAAGCATGAAGTAAGATCTTACCAGAAACGCGCCGGCTCCGGCGACCAAGTTCCCTATAGTGCTGAGCGCTGAGAACATCACCATGCTCATGGAGCAGTCGATGCTGGGGAAGGTTCCACGCCCCAACCGAGATGTCAACAACACAGATCAATGATGTGGGGTCACCGAGTCACCTTGTAGTAAGCATGAAGTAAGATCTTACCAGAAACGCGCCGGCTCCGGCGACCAAGTTCCCTATAGTGCTGAGCGCTGAGAACATCACCATGCTCATGGAGCAGTCGATGCTGGGGAAGGTTCCACGCCCCAACCGAGATGTCAACAACACAGATCAATGATGTGGGGTCACCGAGTCACCTTGTAGTAAGCATGAAGTAAGATCTTACCAGAAACGCGCCGGCTCCGGCGACCAAGTTCCCTATAGTGCTGAGCGCTGAGAACATCACCATGCTCATGGAGCAGTCGATGCTGCGGAAGGTTCCACGCCCAATCCGTAATGTTTGCCACACAGATCAATGATGTGGGGTCACCGAGTCACCTTGTAGTAAGCATGGAGTAAAATCTTACCAGAAACGCGCCGGCTCCGGCGACCAGGTTCCCTATAGTGCTCAGCGCTGAGAACATCACCATGCTCATGGAGCAGAGGTTGTCCTCCGGCTCTCTAAGTCTATACTGCGGCAGGTACCACGCTCCAACCGAGATGTCGGCAACACAGATCAATGATGTGGGGTCACCGAGTCACCTTGTAGTAAGCATGAAGTAAGAGCTTACCAGAAACGCGCCCGCTCCGGCGACTAAGTTTCCTATAGTGCTGAGCGCTGAGAACATCACCATACTCATGGAGCAGAGGTTGTCCTCCGGCTCTCTCAGCCGGTGTTGCGGAAGGTTTCTAGCACCGGTCGTGATGTTCACGATACAGATAGGATGAAAAGACCCCTTGTGGGAGCAATTCTATGTTAGAGAAGGAATATCTTACCAGAAACGCGCCGGCTCCGGCGACCAAGTTCCCTATAGTGCTGAGCGCTGAGAACATCACCATACTCATGGAGCAGAGGTTGTCCTCCGGCTCTCTCAGTCTGTGCTGGGGAAGGTACCACGCCCCAGCAGTAATGTTTGCCACACAGATCATCTGTAATCATAGTGTAATCAGATTTGAGACAAGTTTTATAAAATTAAGTCCTCATGTCAGTTCTACATAGTTCTAGGCTGTTGGACATTGGACTATACAAGTATCTAAAGTGAAACGTCATTTATTTGTGGCTGTGAATTCACGAAAATTAAGGGTGACATACAAGCACACTCTTCTAATGATGTGATCTACTGATTGTTTCGAATTAGGGGAACTGTGTTCTTTCGAATTAGTTAAGCTATATTTTTAGGGATTTATACTTGTGACTCTTATCTTCTCGACCAAATTGGAAGTATTGCTGGAAATGTTGCGAGAAAATAAACTATAAGAACTTTAAAACAGTGGCCTAAATATTTCTCTTAAATAGACATTAATACTAACGGTGGAAAGTAGGCATAGCACGTAGAACCCGCCCTCCAGCGGGAACAGACCGCAACATCTCTTCACCATCGGCAGCGGCATCTTCTGTCTGGAAATTAATTAAGACTTAAAACATTATTCCAATACCAACGTAGAAGTATGTCTGATGTCTGTTTTTATAATAATTACTTGTCCGTTCTTGATCCTGATTTTGGATGTTGATTAAAAACATCGAAATTCATCAACTGAATCATGTACATAAATGCTTCCTTAGTCACATTTTTTTTACTACGAACTTTCAGTAGTAATTTTCAAAGTAAACATTGAAAACAACTACACCACACAATTTGGGTGACAAAAATAATATTTTGATTCGAACGTTGAATGTTTTGGCATCATTCCACACAGACTTTTAGAAGTGATCAATCAAGTCTTACCAATTTGATTTAGTTTGCGTGCTTTTGATTGCTTAGAAGGAGCTAGGACACTGCACACGAAAGATAACTAGAATGATTTGCACAATCACTCGAAACTTTAAATTACGACTCCACAATTTTAAAAACATACAAGTACTGTCGCGCGGCTATTTCAGTCGTGGCGTCCCTCTCACTGACTGGCGGGAACTCTTTTAATATGTCGCAGGGAATGTGGTGACGAAGAAAATATTCATATCGTACGCACAATCGCCCAGAATTGGGTCGGGATAATAAACCTTTCGGAATGGACATTACGAGAGAATATCAAAACATTAATATCGCGGTTATTGTAGTAAGTTCAATAATTTGATTATGCGTATTAGCATAAACTGTTTTATTACGAGTATCTTATGAATTACTTACTCGTATAAGCAGGATTGCTCTAGAAGTTATCCAGAGTGACGTTTCTTCACAATCTCATAAAAAAAAAGTGGTTTGGAAGTATGTAGGTGCGACTAACTATGCGATGTACAATATTGTTTAATCTTTTGTAACTAGGATTCGATAGTGATTGAAATTAATATCTATTATTATTACATTATAGCTATAACCTTCTTACATCTTTAAATAGTATTAGTAAAAATTGGTTGGTACAAAAAATCGACTTATTGTAATTTTAAATTATTTAAGTTTTCATTCAATACTTTCTCATATTAAAGAGAATCAAAGGAGTAGAACAAGGGGATACCTCAATGGAACACGTATCTAATCACCACAACGTCCATCTACTCGTATGTGCTTATTTAGGTAGGTATAACAACAAGGGTCGAAGATTGCCTTTAAAAATGTATGCCGTGATGCCGTCCCCAATTTAGACTCTCAAAACCCCTTTTATCATTATTTTTAGCATTTACTGGTAGCATTATTTATTCAGTAGAGTAAACTTTCCCTGTAAGAAATATATCACAGCAGATAAGAAGTGCTACTTTACTTTTATGTGGTCTTCTGTTAGGGAGGTATGTACTTTCGCTGACAAGGTGGATCATTTGAGTGGAAGTGTGATTCATAATACTCCATCCATCCTATTTTAAAACTTCTACTTCTAAATTCTACATTTTTTTAATTCTATTGTCTTTACCGCTAAATAACAAGGATTCTCGTCATATTATCTCAATATGCAATTGGCAATATAAAAACAGTAAGTACCTATTATAATTGCGTTAACATAGTTTTTTTCCTGATATCAGATGTTTTTATACGTCTACTCATTTTATATGGAAGAATCCAAGGACAGACATGTAAGTGTGCCGATTTACCTAACATCCAAATAGATGCAGACAAACAAGATACTTTTTTGTTTTATTAAAACATGACATTAACCTTTTTCATAAATTGGCTAAGAGTCTAAATCATTTTTTTATCCTTTTTAGGGTTCCGTAGCAAAAATGGCAAAAAACGGAACCCTTATAGATTCTTCATGTCTGTCTGTCTGTCTGTCTGTCTGTCCGCCAGTCTGTCACAGACACTTTCTTCTTCTTTAAAAATTATATTAAGGTTTCTAATATCACTTTCTTCTAAAGTGAATAGTTTGCGTGTCAGACCCTTCCAAAGTGGAAAAAAGAGTGTCCCCCCCCCTCTAACTTCTAAAATAAAAGGTTGATAAAACTGAAATAATTATATAATGTACATTACCATAAAAACTACCAACGAAAATTGGTTCGAACGAAATCTATTCAGTAGTTTGTTTAATACGTCAAAAATAGAATTTGTACGGAACCCTCAGTGCGGGAGTCCGACTCGCACTTGGCCAATTTTAATCACTTTATTTTTTACTACAAGTTTTTCGTACTTACGTCACTTAATTTATTGAAGACCACAAAGGCAATATGTACTGCAATATCCTGTGAATTTGGTAAACACTCGAATCCCGATGTATAAATAAATAAATTCCTTGGACTTACTTACACCAATTGGCTAGTCCCAATAAAGCTTCGAGGCTTGTAATATGGATGCTAGGGAACGGATAGACATACTTAAATAAAATATCACAGACATGCTCATTCACACAAATATTTGTCCTGTGCGGGGATCGATCCCGCGGGCTATTGGTCTAATAGTCTTAAGCACTACAACTACAACAGGCGGTCGTCGATAAGGAATAATCATGACCAAAATGACAATCGAGACACAGGAACTGTAATAATTCGTTCTGTTAGGTTGAAGGTTTTCGCGAAATTGTTACAGAGATAAAATTACCTACCTACGTAAATGACATATTCAGGTTTTTGTAAGTACGGGTCATTAACATATTTACGGTGTTTTCTATATTTTTTACATTTTAGTGGAGTTTATTTGTTGTCTTAAACTACTGTTTTTTGGCCGAAACATGTTCAAACGTCACAGTTACGTTACGTTTGCACTTGTGCCTCCTGTGCGGGTATCGAACCCACGTCTCACCAATGCTGTCTTACAACGGTCGATAACAACAAATAATGCAATATTTTCTGAATATATTTAAATGAAACCTTTAATCTACTAAGTTGGGTAGTGACGTACATGGAGAGTCTTGTACTCGTAAAAACGGAATGTTTCGAAAAAAATACTTTAAAGGTTATCGAACTATCATTGTTTTGAATGTCGATACAGTACGTCAATCCATGTTATGATATTGTGTGTATGTGGAATCATAAAATATGAATTTCATTAATACTCAAAGAAGTAAGTAGGTTCGAATTTCCAAAAAATGGTTATATCTTAAATTATGAATAAATATGTAAATACATATTATTATCCACATATAACTATATTTTATCATTTCAAAGTTTTTAAATTTCTTTTTCGGAAGATTCAAGATACTTCGAATGGGCAAAACATCAAAATTAAGTCAGCAACATGAGTTTAAAACTATTTACTAAGTACTCACGATATGTAAATAAGTTTTACTTACCTATACATTAAGTACAATTCCAAATATCTGGTGAAAATATTCAAGGTAGGTACTTCACTGTCAAGAACACGGTACCTAACCACTTAGCATATTCTAATTAATCGCACTGTATTTACTATGAAGCGATGAATATTATCAAACACTTGAAATATGTGGACAAAATTAATTGGAAAAATGAAATCAGCAGAGTTATTTACTCAACTGCTTGAAGTAGGTGCGTATACTCCGCTTGTCTCGTTCGGTCATATCATTCGTTCGTTCAGTCTATATTTACATACAGTTTAATTATATAAATTTGGTGCATGTTACTACTGAATCTATTTATACACGCGACGCGATGCCGATCCTACGAAATGTCTACTCATTGTTGCACTGACCGGCGCTTATTGCTCTTAATTGTTAATTTACTAACTCATCAAGCTATTAAATCATGACAACGCGCGAACAGTTTTCAATTTCAACTTGAAATAAAATAACATTAAAAACATGAGGATTGTTCCCACTCACAATACAACACTAAAGAAAACCACAGATAAAACTAAGTTTTACGCGCGCTTTTCCATTTTCGTAAATGGAATCCGTTTTTCTTTTTAATTCGTAGCAGCCAGCGCGTGTTTACCGCGGCCCGTGATCAACTAGCGATGTGGCGCTTCCTACATCCGTTCTTTGATGGACGACCCTGGCCTTGCGGCGACTACGCAACCGCTGCAGCGCTGTTTTATCAATTAATTGGTCTAACCCTTTTGATTGTTTTTGAATAATTTAGTCATAGTAGTAGTAGTACTACGAGTATCAAAAGTCGGGTAATTTGTCACAGTACATTCATAAATAACTGTTATGATCGTTGGGTTTTATAGATTATCTTCATTGAGTTGATTGTTAAGATGATTTGTTTTGTATTTAAACTTACAAAAACACAACACATCTCAATTAAATATTGCGGTCAAGGTCATAAAAGATTTGAATATTGATTTTATTAAATCCAGCTTTAGTTTAATGACCCAAAATATGTATTTAAGGCATTACTTTTATAACGACTGGTTTAGTGTAGTGGATAAGTAGTTGACTTTTAAGCCAAGGGGTCGCGGGTTTGATTCCCGCACATGACAAATAAAAATGTCTGTTTACAATTAGTCTGCGTTCTACTGTTGCACTGTTGTTTCTAATATCGTTAACAAATGCTAGAGCTAGACACGTAGGTAGTCAGTTTAATGTAATATGTGATATTGTTGGATATTTAATTTAAAACCAGTCCGGCAGTAATTCAAATAGAAGTAAAATATCTATATCAGCCAACTGAGCCAACTCATGAGTCACACCACAAATCATCTCAGATGATGCAATACTCGTAGTAGCCGAACATTTGGGATTATCTAGGAAATTCTTTGAACGGGATATACTTACCATGGCATTGAGCTGTGTCCATCGATCGTATTATAACAAACCATCAGCTGATACCCATAGCTGGGCATTAACTCGTTAATCCGTTAATCGTTAATTAACGAAGTTAACATTTTGATTAACGGATTAACTTTTAAGTTAACTTTAAAAACTGTTAACGGACATGTTAACTTCCGTTAAATATGCAGAAGTCCGTTAATCGTTAATCCAATGCCTACTATTTACCGCACGGCTCCGCGGGACGAGGCGCGAAAAACAGGTTTAGACAGTGCCGCGACGAGCGCGGCGCGTGGCAGTTTAAATGGCGAAGGGAATCAAGGGAGCAATACGAGTAACAACGATGATGACGTGGAAGATTTTAATTCTGTCACTCAGTCTATAGAAAAACCAAAGAGCTCCAACTCATTGAAGAGTAAAGCGCACAGTCTCGTTATCATGTAACTGGCCATGAAATCGAAAGACTCGTTCAACGATTCTGCATTCCTCGGGGAATTGATATTTATAAGTCTATTTATTAAATACAATACTGCTGTACCCTCAAGCGCTGCAGTAGATCGTCTGTTTTCCACGGATAAAGACATTTTAACATCAAAACGAGCCTCGCTTTCAGATCTTCAACATGTTAACGTTATGAATATGATAATTCAGTGATATTTTTGTCTTTTTATCTATTTTATAATTCGCCACCATCTTTATTTTTCGTCTTATAATGATTGTACCTACATGTTTTTAAAACCCAACACGACATTTTTTGATTTAAAAATTTTCAAAAAAAGAAAATTTGACTGCAACCTTGTGGTCCATGGACCACATGCGGGTAAGAAAATTTTTGTTCGTGATGTCATCTCTATGCGTATGTAGTAGTAATACCTCAATGGTTCCTAACCTGTTAACTTCTAGAACCTAAACCAACCAACAGGTTGTATAAGATCACTAACACAACGATATAAAAGTGCATTTTTACACATAGTTAACGGATTAACGATTAACTTTAACTTGCGTTAATTCTTCCAAAATGTAACGCTTTAACGTTTAACGAAGCTAACTTTTTTTGTAGCGGATTAACGATTAACGAAGTTAACTATTTGATTAACGGTGCCCAGCTATGCTGATACCCAATACGCGTGGATACTTCGAAAATAGCGCGATAGCCTTGTGCCGCCGTCATCGCTACAACTAAAAACTAAAAGATTTTAATACGAGTACCCATGTGCTTATCGAACCGTGAAGGAATTGATAGAGACAGATATCCTTTGATGCTGGTTGACAAAAGAAAAAAGGCTTATCGTAAAATTAGCCAACGTGGCGGAAAACGGCTAGGAGGGTATAAGGTACACGTATCGTGTCATTGACAAAGATTAGCAGAATAAAACAATATATTCAATACATTAATATTATTATTTGTACTCGAATTGATAACATATACATATAACATGACTGTGCTCAGTTCTTAAAAACAAAATCCGCACGATGTTTTCACAATTTACAAAAAATACAATAAAATGAAAGCACTTTTACTTATCCTCGAGATAAACTTTTACTTATCCTAACTAAACCGTACTTCCTATGGAAATAACTTAAGCTTACCTCTAAGTATAATAACAAATATAGCGGTTATCAATAATGGATGAAATGAATTTATTATACAAAAAGTTTTTACCATCATCATATTCCTGTATCCATGAGCATAAGATATTATATCTGTCACTAAAATCTGCAAACATGTTGTAGTAATTAACAATAAGGCAACAAAAGCTGATTTTATTACATCTCCTACATTTCTGGTTCTTTCTTTACTTCTTCTTATTGCAACATGAAATATTCTCAAATGTATGAATAAATTTAAAAATAAAATCAGTCCTTTTATTGAAGCAAATATTATTCTGCAGAATAAAAAGAAATATTCTCTATGTCTGTTTAGTAAATAAACGCCTATAATTCCAAAAGGTAATGAGATGCCCCAGACACAAATGGATACGAGAATGAGGTTATATTTTCTTGTTGAAAATACCACAACGATTTTATCGTAAAGATTTTTGGTGAAAATGAGCATCCAGGTCACTAAAGCGAAATCGCTTACAAAGCAGAGCATGTATATGAAGTCGAAGTATATAAAGTTTTGTGGTCGCAAGTACACGATACAATACTCGCAGATGGTCAGTATGATCCTCGTGACGGTTATTTGCGTCAATATTTTCTCGTCTGTCTTCCTGCTGCTTCGTATCAGGGCGAATAATGCTACTTGGAGTAGCAGACATGATGTGGAGACGGCGATTCCAGCCAGCCAAATAACTTGAATTATGTCCAACACGACTGGGTCATCTTCTCTGTTATCAATTCTAGTCGTGTTCATTGTTCATGAATTTTAGTATTGTTCAGTACAGAGGATAACTTCATCTTCAGAATCTAGGATGATGGTTACATGAAGCATCTCTATAGTAGTGTTATCTGAAATAAGAAAATATACAGTTTGATTATTTTACTTAGAGTCCTTGTTGTTACGCATGATCAAAAAAACTTTGAAACCTAAGTAAATTGAGATTGAAAACCACTAATGACAAACCATTAAAAGCAAAATCTTTTGATGTCACTGTGGTAGGGTAATAAGCAGGCTGGTAATAAAAACCAACGCCAAATCCTCGGTTAGTTTAATAGCAAATCTAGATACTGTGCCAACATCAAACGGTGTTTAAGACGGGTATAATAAAAGGAACCAATTAGTAATATGTTTCCTAAATGAGCAGAAGAACTGTTGCTGATGTTAAACTTTAAACATTTTGTAATGCCTTGCATTGTTTTTTAAAAGCCATTTTGGTTTTCTGTGTTTTAAGTTTATGTATTTAACAAATCATAGAAGTAGTTAAGTATTTTAACAGAAGCCAAGTCAAAATGTTTTAACTGAATATTCATTCATCGAGTAATTACGTCAATGGTTGTTTTCAAACACTAGTAATCTAGTGAATACATTTTCTAAGTTCATTTTTGTACGAGTTGAGTAATCGGTGTGAAGTGCTAACTTATATGTATAACACATAATATTTTAAATTTTGAACTAACTACTATGTTTTTTATTTGTGCTCAATTTCTCAAAGTAAAAACACAAATATTATATTAATTATACCTATGGATAACATTCTTAGTTAGTGATATTGCTGAAGATTCTCGTAGATCAATTGATATGCGAGAATGAAATAAAATTAAGCCAGCCTATCGAGTTTGCTTGTTTTAACGTTTAATCCGATGAAACAGTGTAAAATAAAAGTAAAAATAACAAAAAAATATAATCAAAATTAAAGGTTACTTACATATCTCCCATGGATTGAAAAACATTTAAAAAATCCACGGCCTCGTATTATAATTTGTAATTAATAAACAATATTTTCGCTTTACTTAAGAGTTTGATTAAACTTTCAATTATCAGTATACAAAGCTAATGCAACCATAATAATAAATGATGAAATATTAATTAATTTTGGCTAAATGTTATTCCTGGTGAAGGCCTGAGTTTTATGTCGATATTGAATGCTGTTATCATGCATCGTCCCACTTAATATTCACTTACATCAGTGTCTAGATAATTATTCCATTAGCTCCTGTTGGCTGTTGGATGCCATTCATGACAAAGTAAGGTCTTTGAAAAAAAAATAACATCGTTTTTTGCCTAGTTTATTTTTTAAGCGAATCCTGATATTTTCTTCCAATAAAAGTAATATCAACACACCAATAATAATGATTATAAATGTGAAAATTTGTTTGTTTGGATGATTATCCGTCAATCATGCTGAAACTACTGGTGCTGAAACAACGGATCTATCTGTCGGTCTATGGTATGCAAACTTTATCTCCAGTATGAATGAATGGAATTATTTGAGTCAGATGTCAGTCACTCCTTTGTAATGACCAGCCTGGTCAATTCAGGGTCATAGTCGCAGCGTACCCTAGGCTCCGAGGCAATGGCGGAGGAGGCAACCGGGAGAGGTAGCGCCTCTCCCGGTTGCGTCCGGATGATAATAATGTTGGCAACCCGCTTTACTGTGGTCGTAACTGATTCCGTTTTCTTTTTTATGTTTGGACGCTAGTAACACTAGAGTCATCACTTGTCGCTGACTATGCAATACTATGTCCTCCCCAACTAAACTCTCTACCGTACTTATTGTCCAACAGAAAATTAGCACTGCTATTTATGAGGTGCGGAACTACCAATTTAGTGGTAATAAAAATTATAGTGGCACTCCTTAATGCTGATAGACGTCATGCTATTCCACAGCATTCCAATAATTGGTGTTATGGGAATGCTAGTTGTTAGGGTGGTATCCAGCCAGACTACCGTGTTTTACGTGCAGCTGTCTGAAATTTAAAAATATCTCAATTGCTGCATTCATATCTGGCTGCTTCACGGATATATTCGCCCGTATTGTGGGACGCAAAGGTAAGTTCTTTTTCAAAGTGTTATTTTAATACCTTACCTGTGGTGGCCTCATCATTGTATAATCCTTTAATGGTCTTAAATATTAATATAATTTTAGTTGAAATCATAATTATGGAAAATATAATAACTTTGTGTGCTGACAAAAGTATGCTTTTAATTGATATGCGAGTTGACTGATCACTAGACTGAAATATAAAATGTTTGATGCAAATACATATTTAAAAGAAGGTTTTTTCGACAAGTTTTATTCTTAAAGTAAGTCATCATGGCTTACAATACAACACGTAAATAGTGGTATGTAATATTTGTGAAAATTACATAATAGGCAAAATATAAATTGCATGAAAATAACTGCTCATTACATGTTTTCAGACTAGTCTGATTGGTAAACTTTATTTTGAAATTATTGTTGTACAGTTCATGTTTTACTTTAGTAGTTGTACATTAGTATTGTATATAACTAAAAAGCAAAGCTTTTAAAGTGCGCTGCTAAGTGGAACAATCAAACAATCCGAATTCCGACCTATTGATCTGATAAGAGAGTGCGAAGTAACGCGCTCCATATTCAATATTTAAAAATATACGAGGGGCTACTAGAAATTCGTTAAAAGAAATCGATGATATATTGATATAATATGGTACATGATACATACATGATGATACATACATTGCTAAATAAACTTTTTGCCAGTTCTTGGGCATAATCTTTGTAATGGATTTTAAAAAATAAAATAAAAGAATGTATGGTAAAGGCGAAAAGATAAGAATATAATGAGCATTCATTTTATTTGACCTGCCAAATAACTTATACTTATATTATATGTAACACAAACGTCATAGAAATATGGTAACAGAACAGATGTTATAAATACGATCTGTGTAGTGATAATGGAAGCGCATCGTACCTCATTTAGTAGAGTAAACAGTTACAATTCAACCGGATATCAGTATGGTAAACTCTATCGTCACAAATAATGCTTAGACTATCCATTAAGTATGTATGTATAAGTGAAAGTGTGTGAACAGTTTGATATGGTATTGTGAAGAATTTATATTAATTAACTATTATTATTGGATCTATGATTTTTACTTGGTAAGCTACTTAAAAACACCCAAAACCCATACGATTCTTCTTGTCTAAACATTTCAATTGTGCCGTGTCATATTAATGTAATTGGTTCAAAACTCATTTCAGAAATCGCCGAAAAAAGGAAAAACGAGAGAAGTAATCCAAAATATGGAACATTGAAATTACAAAAGCTACAGTTCCCTTCGAAGAATAACAACGGTGAAGATGTCAAGTGAATCGGCAACATCATGTCTGGTGTTTAAGATCTTATGGTTGATTGGGATTACTTTGTCAGTTCTGTGCTTAATAGTACAAGGCTTGATCTTCTTCTTCATACGAGTCAGCAGAAAGACTGATGAGAAAATCTTAGCTCAGATAACTTTCACGAGGATCCTTGTCACTTTGTGTGAATACTATCTGTTGTACATACCATGGAAAACTGCACTTCTAAACGATATTATTTTCGGGGTGTACTTTGTAACCGACTTTGCAATAGTCTGCCTAATGCTTGCCTTCACCAAGCATCTTTACGACAAAACGGTTTTAGTTTTTACCAGTCAATTTAATCTCATTTATGTATCTTTAATAATTTGGACAATTTCAGCCATTTTAGGCTTTCTAATGGTTTACATACTAAAGTATCACACGAATTACTTTGAACTATACTGTAAAGTCGTTTTCGCTTCAGTTAAATTAATAATAAGCACGTTAAACCTTTTAGTATACTTTAGAATATTTTATGTAGTGTTTTATAGAGTTAAGGACAGCGATAGAGAATTTAAACATGTGACTAAAACTGCATTAGTGGCATTTCTTTTAGTTGTAACTACGTGCCTGCAAACTCTTATAACCGATTTCATTGCGTTCGGGAGGAATGTTCTCGAAGTGGTGATTAAAACGTTTGGTGTGATCAATTCGTTTCATGCTGTTTTTCTGACTCTTATTTTTATTATTATATTAAAAACTAAAATGGCAGATTCCTTTAAAATTACTATATCAATAAGATTATCGGAGATAGTAATGAAATAAATACAACACGTATGAACAAATAAACTTTTATTACTAGCCTTAAAATAAGTTCGTTAATATAAACTAGATGTGTTTTTTTAATATAATTACTGTACATATTATTATATTATAATTAATTAGAGATGATAACTAATACAAATAAGTTTAATTAAGAAGTGAAGATTCAGTCTTTGGTATATTATCCTTTTCATAATAGTCACACTTTTATGACAAAAATATGTTGATATTTATTTGTGTTTTATATAAATTTTAATGTTTAAATACCGAGAATATGTGTAATTTGTATGCATTTTTTGTGCATTAAAAGTGTCGATGTCAAGGTGATATTTATGTGATTTGTTAGTAAAACAAAAATTCATCTAGACGAGCTTCTGCCTTCAGGACATTAACAGCAATGGTGTACGGACCATCTGAAAAAAAAGAAGTAAAAATATAATTTTAAATACTTTTTATAAAATATTTGTAACACCTACATAGAATTAAATTCTACAATACGAAACATTTGTTGCACATGAATGAGTGCCTGGTTAAGTCGGCCTTCACCGATCGGTAAACAAGATGAAAGCTTCTTTACCTTTACGTAGGATAAAACAAAATAATCAGTTCGCTTAGAATTTTTGTATTTATTTTTTAAATGTTAGTTTTGATAGTTCCACCACTTTATCTGTATTATTTTATGTAGGTGATTGACACAAGATTTTATGCATCGATTTAAATCTATGCATTCATGTAAAAAAAAGATTTTTACTCCATGAAGAATTTTTTAATAGTGGCACTTTGTATGTTTAAAAACTGTGTGAAATAATACAGTCTTAATACTTTTTTCTACCTTCTTCTAAGGCTTATCGGATTGTTTAGATATTTTTTACTCATATTGCTGTATTCAAAATTGTTGTGTGAAGCATGATATAAAACGATGACGAATGGTCATCGAGTCATCCACACACACATAGGCCTGTATGAAAGAAGTTAACGTATGGCGCCGACCCCAGATAAACTGGGAACATGGCAGGCAAATGATGAAAATTGTATTCAAATCTTATTTTGAAGCATTTACATTCTCTTATGATTAGTCTTACTCACCGACGTTGAACCATTTATTCCTAGGAAAGCCGGTGTCTTCCCGTGAGGCGGCGATAGCATCCCTCAAGGCAAAGGCGACGCTGATTGCCAAGCACATAGGTGGCTCGGCGACCGCTACAAATATACAAGATTACATGTCATATGGTCTTATGGTTGGTACCATGCTGTGATCTCGAGGTCCTGGGTTCGATCCCCAGATTAGTAAAAATTTGTGTTGGATTTTCTGAACACTCATTTCGCAATCGTGATGATTAAGTCAAAACCCATATTTTTAACAATAACATGATTTCGAATGATAGAATCCTTTTGCTTGCAGTAGGACATTAATAGCACAAAATAGGCTGTAAACTAAGGTTACATACCTTAGTTTACAGCCTAGTTTTACCTATTTTGTAACTATTTACTGAATTTCTTCTTGTAATCTGTACCTTTAGCTCCCAAAGTTCCTATGGGATTGAACGAGTTTCTGCGTAGCTTCACTCTGAAATCTATAGGTATGTCTTTAGCGAGAGGCACGTGGTAGTTCCAAGTCCGGTCAGTGAGCAGCTCACCGGTGTCCTTCTCGTAGATCAAGTGTTCGTGTGTCCAGTACCCGATGCCCATTGTGAACGCTCCTTCCACCTGGACAAGGTTGATAGACTTTAATACCAGAGCATAGAACACATATTTCAACGTAGGTACGCCATGATCAATAGCTATCCGTCCATTTTCATAGATCCCTTGACATATACCCATGCGAGATTGAAGTATAAATTAAATAGGCTCACTACATGGGTCTTGTGTAGTAGGGAGGAAAGTAGATTATTTAGATAACTTTTGTCATCTCCTATCCTGCAGCTTAGTAACTCGCCAAAAAATAAACTGTAAAAAGGTGAATTTATATCAAAACTATAAATACTTTTATTTACCTGTCCAATATCTAATTCAGGATTGACACTGAAGCCTGCATCTTGGACTATGTCAACTCTCCGTATATGGTGTTCCCCTGTCAGAATGTCCAGCTCAACCTCAGAGACCGCGGCGCCGGCTGATCGGTACGTATCCTGATCATTAGCCGTTACTCTGTAACTCGCCTGCAGATTAATACCCGCGTTGAAAGCCGCTTCAACTAACACCTCCCACGTCGGATTGTTCAACTGCTCTCTCACCACTTGCATACGGTCCAAAATTATCTGGCAGCATTTGATAGCTCCGAAACACGCGCACTGCGTGGTCCGACTCGCTCCATCAACGTAGCTGTTGGGAGTTTTCTCCGCTGTGGTCGGTTTCACTTTGACCATTGACGTGGGAATATTGAACGTATACGCGACGACTTGGATTATTTTAGTATTTATTCCTTGACCCATCTCAACTCCACCATGTGTCACTACTACTGTGGCATCGCCATGAAAGACTGTTAGCAATACAGGATAGTCCAAGGTCAATGATGCTGGCCAGCTGAGGAAAGTGACTCGTATGCCTCGTTTCTTCCACCGGTTCAGTTTATTGAATGCCATAACCTCCTCCTTTCGTTTGTTGTACTCGCTTTCCCTGAGGACGGTGGTCGCTACTTCTCTCACGTCAGGCATCTCTTCAGCAAGGTTGTTCATTCGAACTTCCGCAGGATCTCTCTCGAGCTCGTATGATATCCGCTCCATGATATATTCCGCCATTGATACAGCTTCCAGTTCACCTGTTAAAAAAATGTTACATATGTAAGTTTAGGAACAATTATGCCAATTATGCTATCGAAATTCGGCGGCTATTCATTTTTGTCTATATAAAACTACGCGACGAAATTTCGGCATAGTGAGTCACATGAACACGACAGAACGTAAATTCAGCCGCGTAAATAAAGTCGCGTTTTTTCCGCATAGTGTGTTCCTAAACTTTGGAAATAGAATCCACCATAATCCTTTTGAGTGTTATGTTTGACTTCATAAAAATAAAACTATACATAAACTTATTATAAGAACATTAGTTTAGAAAAATAATAAAAAATCTTACCAGGGGCTCTCACAAATGTGTTCGAAGCGGTATCTGTAGTTACGCTAAATACTTTAACTTGCCATCTCAAATTGTTGTAACAGTTTTTCAAGCCTGGTAATGCTAATGAGATCACTAGGTCACTTAGCACATAGCCATTGTCGTCAAAAAAGTGGTATTCTAGATATTGAATTTTTCCTGAATTGTCGACTCCAACCTGTAAGCATTAAATGGGTATGTTTTATAAAAACTTATTACAAATATAATATTGTATAATTAATATATAGCTATAGTATAGCTTATATATAGCTTGTATATTTTGGCGACCGTTTTGGTAATATTATTATGATAAAGAAACCGCTCTAAAAAATCTCGAGCTCCTCCGTGTTTCGTAGGGCACGTCCTGCGCCCGATCTCTCAACGGTCGTGCCAGATTGCTGTCCCACCGAACTATGAGAGTGAGGGAAAAGGGAGTGCACTTGTGCTTGAGCACGGGGGAATCCCGCGGGGAACACTTTCACTTTGTGTTGGTTTTCCCAGTTTGGTTAGGACATTGCAGGCTTGAATCACCTGATTGTCCGATAAGAATGATGATTCCGTGCTTCGGAAGGCACGTTAAGCCGTTGGTCCCGACTATGATCCAGATTGTCTGGTTTCCCTTGTGGTTACGGAGGTCAGACGACAGTCGCTCCATTGTAATAACCAGGCTTGTCAATTCAGGATCATAGTCGTAGCGTACCCTGGGCTCCAAGGCAATGGCCGAGGATGCAACCGGGAGAGGCGCTAGGATGATGATGATGACTTGTGCTTGAGCACGCACTTGTGCACTAAAATAATCAAATATTCGGCGTACCTGGCTGATCGTAAGATCGGCCACCATTACAAAAACGGCCGGAAGAAGTACAATGAACGTTAATCAATCAATTTCCTAAATAAAATTTTCTATTTTTGGTTTCACCTCGTACTCCGTACTGCAGGGCAGCCTCTTCCCGACGACTCGCATGTTGCTCTGTATACTCATGACGAAGCGGCACGGTCTGTCGAGCAGGTATGTAGCTAGTGAGCACGCGGTTGCAACGTGGGCTGAACGGGTGATCTTCGCGCCGTACGCTCCTCCGCAACGGGGGACGATCACATTCAACCTATGAGAGAAAAACGCGGTAAAAAGTTTTTTGCATGCAATCAAACATATTAGAAATGTAAATAAAAAATACCTAAAAACTATGTCAGTAAAATGTACTGTAAACAACATTAGTATCAGCTTTCTATTGTCCCACTTCCCATGCAAAGGCGTCTTATCATTTGAAATCTTATTATGGTTGATCTTAGCTAAATCAAAACGTTAGCTTAGCCTGTTTACAAATCCAGGATGTGTTTAGTAAATCCGACAAACATTTGCCCTACCCGGGAATCGAATCTAGGACCTCGGGATCATCGTCCCAGCGAGGCGTCGAAAGACGGGGTAGATGGGACATTAAGTTATCATGACAATCTAATTAATTATTCTAATTAATATCCTCAACAGCTGCTTTTCCAGAAGGAGAACCGGAGTAAGTGTTGTGTGGGAAGAACGGGCAAGTGAAGAATTAACTTTGAAAGTGAAATATTTCTAACCAACAAACTCACCTATTTTGTTGTATTTTAAGACTTTCTGATACAGCTAATTGAATTAGATCAGGATATTGCGTCGGACTAAATACATCGAGACCATCATCACTTGGTCTTGTCACACAGGTTTGCGTTTCCATGGTGAAGGGATACTGACTGAATATATTGTCTCCTCCTTTGATGACTCTTTGAACATTTGTTCCCTTGTCCCTGGGTGGTATCAAGAACACGAGAAGAATGCGACTTGGTTCTTTTTCCCTCACATCTTTTATTGTTAGTAAAGGTTTCTTCACATTCTTGTATTTAACGCGAACCATCAGAGCGGCTCTGTTTGCTATTTTCTCCGTCTCAGCTACAATCAACCCAATGGCTTGGTCGTAGTATTTGATAGTTTTATCAGCAAATATTTCTTCTGGTACCATTTGCGCAGGCGCTTTTTGTGACAAGAAAGAGTTTTTTCCTGGAATGTCTTTTCTCGAGAGGAATGTTATCACGCCAGGTAATTTCTGCAATGCAAAATTTAAAAGATGATGCAACTTAACAATTAAAGATAGAAAATAAATCTTAAACATAAACTGTTATACTTACTAATGCAGCTGTGGGATCGATGCTCTCAATTTCTCCAACACCTACATCTGATGTGACAAAAGCACAATACACTTCTCTGGGTTGCGTTGGAAGATCGTTCACGTATTGACATTCTCCGGCACATTGTATTAGGGCTTCTACTTTAGGCGTCGGTTCATTGATTGGCCACAAGATTGGATTGGTGTCATAAACTTCAGTGCCATTTGATAAAGGCCTGGTCTGTTTCAAGTCTTCTGCCCCAGAACGGTATATAGGTTTCAACCTTTCTTGAGGAATTATTCGTAATAAACCCTGTAAGTAACATTATTGGTATAAAGTAAATAACTTTTGTCCGCACTTATGGAATATTAAACGGTACGTGGATTTATGTAACACTTTTCCTGGCAGCCAGCCCTGCTTGTAAGGGTTTTACTTTAAGTCCTTAACACCTATAAATGAAACGCAAATATTCATTAACAAAGAATAACCATTAATTTTACCTTGTAAAACAATCCAAGAGCGCATTTTTTCTTGTACTCTGGTTCCAAGTCTCCTGGGATCTCTTCTGCGACAATTTCATGGTTTAATACAGTGAGAGCTTCTTGTAACACTTCGTTGGTGAATAATTTTCTATTTATAAGAAACTGTTCCGTCTTACTGGCATGGTTAAATTGGCCAGAAATACCACCGAAGAGTATTCTTGCTGATACAACAGTTTCTTTGTCATGTGGATCGAGTTTATATAAAAATGCTCCGTTGACTTGAGCGTGGCTGTTTTGGGAGCGGGGCATTACCTGAAAATATACAGATAGTAGTGTTATCGCAATCACACGAAGTAATTTAAACCACTCAATAAGATACATCACTTTATCAAGAGCTATAAGCTACAAAGAAACGAGACTGTAAGATTTAGGATACCTTAATAGAAGAAAATAGATAATTTTTAGACAGGGGTGGCAATTTCACGTTAGTCATGACCCATCCAGCCATGTCCATGGTCAGGAACTTTTCGGGAGTAACTTCAATAACAGTGTGGTCATTGACTGAAAAGAAATATTTCATGTTAAGTACTCTTAAACCTAAATATAAAGTTATAAGGGTAAAATCAAATCAAATGGTATTTCTTTACCTATGGTTAAAATGGCGCCGACCGATTCAAACAGTAAAAATACATCTGATGAGAATCTTGGGTCTCTATGTTTTGTCATGAGATTCCCAGCTATAGAAGCTATCTGAAAATGCGACAAACATTATTTTTTTAGCCTTATATAATTTACATAAATAGATTTGTTTGGAAGTTAACATCTGAACAAAGCCTTACATTTCTAACTGGAATATGCGCCACTAAATCCAAGTGTTCATAGAATTTTTCTAGATATGAAAACTCTTCATGTTCCTTTGATATCCTCTTACACAATTCTAGCAAGTCAGTTAAGGTTGTTCCAGCACCAATAACTAGATTTTGATCAATCGTATATTCTTTCAGTTCTTGGATAGGACTTATGTCAATAAGCACCCGTGGAAAAGAAAATATTGGGACTGCACCTGCGAAAAATAAATGCAGATTTTTAAAAGAAAACCTTATTGCATATATTTTACATTAAACTTTATTAAATGCATGCAATAAATTGTAAACGCTTACATACCTCTTGACGTATTTCCATTGACTAACATATAGGAATCATAACCTTCAACTCTTAGAATTTCAAATATATCTCTTATACCTGTAACCCTGTACCATACACGATCGTCTTTCAGTTTGATTTTCTTGTAACCATCCTCAGTATCACTTTTGTTTACAAAACACCACTGGCCTTCGCATTTCTTTTCACATTTATCCTTGCATTTTATCAGATCTTCAATATCGCCTAGTTTAGGTTTCGGTGCGTCTTTGGCGAAACTTTTGAATGCTTCAAGGATAGGTCTGTACCCAGTACACCGGCACGTGTTACTTCCAAAAGAATTTTCTATTTTATACTGCGTTAAGTTACCGTGGCTTGATTCTAATAGACTGAAAAACGTTAATCGTTTGTAGTATTCATTAAATAACACTTTGATATTGATTTTTAGGTCATTTTCTTTGCTTTATCCATATTTAACCCTATTTTAAATAGTGGGATCAGATAAAAATGTAAAACATGTTCGAATTTTGTCTAAGCAAAGATATTTTATGCCAGACTTGTGTTTTTGAGTCAAGTAAAACCTCAACCGAGATAGATACTGTTATTATTTTACACTTTGTTTAAAGTTAGTAGTAACTGTAGTACTCATTACCTGTACATGCTCATAACCCATCCAGGGCTACAATAGCCGCACTGTGTCCCGTTGTACTCTGCTAGCGTCTTCTGAATGGGATGGTAGCCACGGCCTCTGCTGCCAATTCCTTCTATAGTCGTCACTTCCCAATCTTGGCATGATGTTATCGAGACAAGACACTGTAATGAGAGAAAGATAAAGTGTTATAATTAGAATGGCTAACGTGGTGTATAGTATGAAAATAAGTAGGTAAGATTAGATTGAAAATAAAATTAATCACATCAGGTTCAGAAGATTAAAGTTAGTAGCACTTCATAACTATTTAGGGAGGTTATGGATTGCAAGATCCCTCCTAGTTTGGTGTACTTCTTGTAAAAGACAAAAGGCTGATGATATTGATGATGGGAGTCACGGTAACCGGGCGGTGGTAGGTTTCAGTTCAATTTTTTAGTGACTACGCACGGAGTTGACATATCTGTAGCCGTTGAGTGACACGTCCAGCACCTAAGTAGACTGCAACACGGTGACGAGTTCCATCAGGCGGGTAGATTTAAACCCTATTTCTTGGTAACTACGCAGGAATTGACATTATCTGAAGCCTTGAATGACATGTCCAGTGTGTAGGCTGCGGTAAGCTGATGATGGTAATATGCAACTTGATAAATAAAAACACAATTTCTTCGTAACTACTCACGGAGTTGACAGAGAATGTCCTACGATGGGACTCGGAGTCGGGCGCGCTGACTGCAACTATGCACGCGCCGCACCCGCCCTCCTTGCACATGTACTTGATCCCGCGCAGCTGAAGAAAGTCACGAATGTAGTCGTTCAGAGATACGTCTGAGTCCACCTCTGAACCAACTGGAAAAATTAAAAACCGTACACGATAGAATGACCTGGTCTTAAGATAATGATTTTCAAGCAGCTGTGGCGGCCAGAACGGCCGTTGGGATATAATAGGAAGGCTACTTATACGGATTAAGGATACTTAAATAAAACACATACTTCAATATTTGTACAATAATAATGAACAATGGAGTCAGACAGAAGGGAAAGAAAATTATAAAAGAAATATAACAATTGACGAGCCAAAATCATGTATCGAACGCGCTCCACGCTATTGCATTTTTCATGTAAAGACTGGCAGTCAACAAAACATATTTTTTTCAATTTAAACCAGTAGTTCCTGAGATTGGCGCGTTCAAACTAACACGAACACTTCAGCTTCATTCTTAGGTAACTCGGCAAGAAAAACAATATTGTACTCACATGTTGCATGGATTATCTAAGTAAATATTTTAGGCATTCGTGGATATAAGCAAAAAAAAAACATAATTGTTGTAACGTTGAAGCAAAATCTAATTTAAAATGAATTAATAATCATTTTAGGTATAGCTTGTAAGAACTCAATACGCAACATCCGTAGTTTCCTAAACAACAATTAGGCGTTTTTCTTGATACCTATGTTAGAAGTCATAATTTCATGCCTCGTTAAATAAATTCATAATTACTTATCAGTGTTGGAAAACTTTAAGATTTCACTAAAATATATTAATTCAACAGCAGGAATATATGGATAAAATCATATTATTATCGTTTCGGATATTACATATTATTATTTATATTTGCAGTTAAAACTAAGTGTACCCAATCGTTTTACTTTAAAATCAGTTACTTTTAAAAAAGAGAAAGCACTAAGTACATTATGTATTTATTTCATTTTATATAAATATCAAACTAAACTAAAAAAAACAAAAATAAACGGAACTCTTTTAATTTCCTGAATTGACTATACGAGTAATTTAAATAAATTAAATATATCAATGAGATAGTTGAAAGCTGAAATAGATGATTCGTTTGGCAATTCAGCCTAATGTTCTTAAGTTGACAATTTGACTAATAGAATCAAACTGTTGACAAACTATAGGACTATGTGTGATAGAAACTGTAAATGTACTCACCGCTGCATTTGATTCCATTTACCGAGAACGTTATTTTATCCATCCTTGCTATTGATCGGTTCTTCTTCGCACTGGTCGGCCGGTCGACGGTCCGGTACCTTATATTAGCTAACCTGACCTTAACTTATTAATTATCGGTATTTAACTTGAAATGAAGACGAAATACAATATGAAGTTTTGATAGCATCTAGCAGGACACTGTCATTACTTTAGAAGATACCTGTGTATGTACGTATCAACATAATTATTTTGTGACACAAGTTACGATTACACATCAATTTTATATTGTCAATGGTGTAATACTTAATAATGTCTTCGACATCATCATCACACGATATCATTAAGTGGTCAACACGGAGTGCTATCAAATGAAAATGCGTCTCAGCCAGAGTGCGTTCGTAACGCTAATATTGAGGAAAGTTGGTCAGTTTTAACAATAATCGTCATCATCATCCTAGCGCCACTCCCGGTTACATCCTCAGCCATTGCCTCGGAGCCCAGGGTACGCTTCAACTACGTATGTCTGCCAGTACTTAATACAATGGAGCGACTGTAACCCACGCATAGGAAATCAGACAATTTAGATCATAGTCGGGACCAACGGCTTTAAGTGCCTTAAGCCGGAAAATCAGGTTCAGAAGACCGCAGTGAAATAGCATTTCGTAACTGTTGTGCTATGTTTCTGCTGGTGAGTAAGGTTGCCAGAGCTCAGTTGGGGAGGGTATGGGGTTAAGGCCGGCAACACATCAACGATACCTCTGGTGTCGCGGATGTCCATGGGCGGCGGTGATTGCTTACCATCAGGCGACCCGCCAGGTCGTTTGCCGCCTCTGACATAAAAAAGATAATTCAAGCCTACGATGGCCTGACCAAACTGGGAAAACCAAGTAAAGTGAAGAAGTTCCCCGCGGGATTTGAAGCCACGACTTCATGGAACGGTTTTTTAGCACCACGTTCCAATCTCTACACCAAGGAAGCAGATTTAACAATAATGTGTAACAATAACCAATCTACCTTTGTATAATTTTATTCATTGATTTATCAACTTAAAAGTAATCAAAGAAAGTACTTGTATTTTCATTTTAACTTAAATAAGAGTTTGGCTATTAGTTTTCATGTGCATCCAAATCATAATTAGGAAACACGGAATCAGCACTGAAAAGAAAAGCAATAAAACTTAGTTAATTGATAAACTGTCTTCTTTCCCGTAAGATATTTTGTCTGGATTTCTCATTAACAATAATATTAAATTGTTTGTTATTATTAACTCATTTAAAACAATATCCTAAAAAAAGAACACCTACATAAGAAATGCAAAGCATTGTTCCAAGGAATATTTATATGTTTACAAACTACATCATTTATACTTACACTTAATTGTAAGTGTCAAGGAAAACAAAAGTTTTAAGTAAATGGAATTTAGTCTGATCCCAAAATAAGAGCACGCAAAGATTTGAGCTACATTTTCTATTAAATATACTATCACCGTTGGTCTTGGGAAAGTTTTCAAATAATCCTTGTGATTCTGCAATAAAAATATCAAATTGATATAATTATGTGTGATATTGATATTATTATAAAAATATATGAAAATGACTTTTTTACATAACCGTACAGGTTAGTAGAGTTAGAATGAGGAATGTAGCTGATTTGATTTAAATATTGCATAGAATTATAAGTAGTGAGACAGCTACATTGTTTTATATTGCTACTATTAATTCTTTTTTGAGCATTTATTCATTTAAACGTTATTGCACAATACAAAAATAGTACAAAGGGCGGACTAAATGCCGCATGGCATACTCTACCAGTCAATCTTAGGGTCAAACAGTGAGACAATAGTAGAAATGAGCCTTCGTATGTATAAAGAGTTCTATGATTTCCCCAGTCCCCAGCAAGTAGGTATCGAATTCCGCAACATCCTTAGCGTGTATAGTACTAATTAGTTTGTTATTACGTAAGTATATAAAAGTTATGGAACAATAATTAACTTGTCTAAATTATTGCGCGAAACAAATGTCTGTTTTTAGTATTGAGGAGTTAGCAGTTAGTACATTAGTAGGTATTTATCATGACTTAGAGTAATCAATCATACATTTTGTTCAACAATTATTCTTTTGGCAATTGAACTGGATGGGATATGGTGATAATGCTTTAAAGAAAGCACATAGTTGAATAAACTTCTTAGGTAAGTTATTACTTTTCAATAACATTACATACTAGCGGCCGCCCGCGACTTCGTCCGCGTGGTTGTTGGTTTTCATTATACGAATGTTTCTTTTCTTCCCGCTAACTCCCGTTCCCGTGGGAATTTTGCAATATCCTTTTGCAACTAAGCATCAAGTTTACTAAGGGACCTGCATGCCAAATTTCAAGCGTCTAACTCAAGTAGTTTAGATTTTCCATACAAACTTCCACCCCCTCATTTCGGGGAAGTGGGGGGTTGGAATGGGTCAAAAAGTAGCCTATGTTCTGTCTCAGGGTCTAAAGATTGTCTGTACCAAATTTCATCAAAATCGGTTGCGAGGTTTAAGCGGGAAAGCGTAACAGACAGACAGACAGACAGACAGACAGACAGACAGACAGAGTTACTTTCGCATTTATAATATTAGTTGGGATGTTGTGACAGTAACTATAATAAATACTAAAGCTCCTTCTTCTCTTTTAAAGAACCTGTATGAATTAAAATAATTTCTTTACCTTGACTAATCCAATCAACAGAATAAGAATGAATAAGAGTTCCAATATGTGTGTGACTTGAAATATAAAGGATATTATCAGAACTAGCTTGAACTCTTTGCTGATGTTGTCAACATTACGTAACTGCGCAAAGCGATAGATCTCATAAATGTCGTCACTATTCAATAACAATTTTATTGATTCTAGTGTCTGAAAGAAAATGTTTCATTAAAAATGTTGTTTCTGGAGTTTGTAAATTTTAATTTATTGCTTGCAATTTTTTTCAGGCTATTAGATCCTTTGCTCAAAATAGGATCCTCCTTAGATTTAATAAAATAAGATTTTAATAAGTCATAATAAAACTATGTTGAAGCTATTATACGTACCACTAGCACCATACCTACTGCCATACATTTCATCTTTAATTTACTCCGAAACAATCCCCAGTTTGTAATCGAAAACGCCATCTCAAATTTGAAATAAATTGAAAATATACTACGGCATTAATTAAAGAACATTTAATTATAAATATGCAATTGTCAGCACTTAAAATCTTTTCTCTGGGTAAAAAATACGACTAACTGAGTACCTATTGAGAATGCAAACAAAAGAGGCTAAATCATTCGCAATTTCATGAATGTATGAGGCATGAAATAGCATTGGTCATACCTAAGGTAAGTTGCTAACTAGTTTGTCTATCAATTACAGCTGAAATTGATTTCTCATCATTTGAACTGCAGAAAAGGTGCTTTCCGTTGAGAAAATAGAGAGAGATCAAAATGTTTATAGCGTAGAATATCTTCGTAGCGTTTATCCCGTTTCTGTGCGGGGTCCACTTTGACCATGATCCAGGATTAGGATAGGAGAGAGGAACCAGACAATTTGGATCATGGTTGACTATAGAGATGAAGCTATAATAAATACACAAGTATCGATACAGATTACTTCTTTCCTACTTGCTGTAAAAGATCTTTATATTTTTAAACCGTCTGGTGGTATTACATTTGTGGATTATGGTCATACAGTTTCACAATTTTAACTGTTTTCTCTTAGTTTATTTAAAATAGTTGTAAATTTGCAAAACCTATTAAACTAATTTTAATATAGGAGTATCTTGATAAGAAAAATGCCAGCTTCCTTTCTGTTATGCTGAAGCAATCCTCGGTAATTACATACATTTGTTGTAATTTTTCATACTCTATGTTAAGCTAATAATTATATGTTTTTCCTCGAACTTTAGGTGCAAGTGCAATTAAACTAATAGTAATAATACACACGCATTGAATCCAAATGATCAAAACCACTTTTATAATTATTGAAATTAAACATCACACAAAATCCTGAGGGTTTATTTAAATCAAATGCATTTCCAACCATAATTGCACAGGCCAACACTGATACTAAGAACTGAAGACAAGCAAGAAAGCCAGAGACTTAATTTGATTAGGTGCTGAACATATTTATAGATTTCAAAGAACAGGTTTTACTAAAACTCACAGGTAGTTTATCATTTAATATCTGTTTCTACATTTTAGTCTGCTGACATTCTAATCACTAAGTATCTAAGTGCACAGTTAATTCTTATGTAGTTTCATACATTGTACGCACGAGAGCAAAGTAGGACCACGATGTACTCAATATCTGAAAATAACAAACACCATTGGTTTTGACACAGAAAATAATAGTGCAATTCAAAGACAATCAAAACTGTCAAATCAAGTAAATAATTAAGATATATTACGTAAGATTTTAATCCCTTGTGTGATATTTAAACAACATAGCATGCGACTTACTTTCATGAATGTTGTCAAATTGACGTCGGCATATCCCCCAGCAGTCAACTTGCACGGTTTCTGAGCTCTGGAAATTAATTTACGATTAAAGAATTACACATTTCCCACAAAACTATTTGCATAGTTTGACGGTGAGATCACGAGTCTCTTCAACATTATATGAATAAAATACAGAAAATTAACTTGCTAATATCAGGTATCTGATAAATATCTTTAAAGTTTCCTTTTAAATACTTATTTGTTTCCTTACTTAGGAACATATGTACATCATGATACATATAGCTTTCAAAAAAGTGTTCGTAAAAGCATTACACTTTTTTTTTTAAAGAAACAATATACGGCCCAATTACTATTTACATAATGGCATAGAAATGAATCGTATGATGTCCTCGCCATACTTCGATCTACTCTAAATTTGGTACTAAAATTTGAAGCGACGGTCTCTTCTTATCGCAGTGACAGTATGTTGCAACGTACGTCATGACAAAAAAAAACATGCCCCAGTTTTCTGGTGTTGGGGCAAATATAAGGATTTAAATCTAGGGTTCTTAAGGTCTAACAAAAGAAGGAACCAATCACCTGATTTGAGCAATCACAATAGTCTTCCGCACGGACGTATCGGCGTAGTACCATTTACAGTTGTAAATGGCTTGACTCACTTGGGTACTCTGAGAAGACGAAAAAACAATTCATAATATACATAGGTTTCTACAAGGTCAAACATGTCAGTCAGAATGTTTATAAACTTTAGATTAAGAAAATATTCTCTAAAACAATAAATGTCGTAACAGGTTTAGGAACATAGTTAAAAACATTTTTATGAAACTACAGTCCTTTTAGAAATTCTAAATTACATAATTCGTTACTATTTTATGAGTGGGTAAATAGTAATATAATATTTTTTCAATACTATTTCATTAAAAGAGTATTATATTTCTCACCGAATCCATAAGCATATCCCCAAAAAAGCAGAGGAAGAAAACTTGTCCCATTCCCACACATACTACCATAAGGAATGTCATCACGATAGTCATATCTTTATAAGCCTGTAACGCAATAAGTTTTATAAGTTAGTAAGTGAGAGTAAGCCCATCACTTTATCATCACTCAGTTTAATTAAACAAACAATTAAATCAGAAATCTTAAAATAAGTTTCTAAGCATATGTATGATTGTACAAACGTGTGCACCTTTGAAAATACATAGTTAATATAAAAAAGTCTTCCGCCCGTTTTTCGTCCATGGCGCACGATCTTCCGTTACATTTTATATTGCACAAGTGAGTGCGCAAACATAGGTTCCTCCCTATTCCCTAACAGTCATAGTTCGGTGGGACAGCAATCTGACACGAGCGTAGAGGGATCAGGCGCAGAACGAACGGCTCAACGAGCCTCCCGAAGCACGGAGGAGATCGAAATGAAAATTTCGGAGAAATTGTAATGGTGAAGCGTTATCTTACCATCACATTAAACCCAGACATGCAGATGACCATGGAACTAGACACGTAGTTGCAAAGAGTTGAGCTCGAATAAATCGTTTCAAGCAATTCAGCTGATCTGTAAGAAAATGTATATGTACAAAAAAAGTATCTTTACGTTTAAAATGTGTAGTGGCAACCACTAATAAGTATTTGATTATATGGCTCAAGTAACTAATCAGTGAACAGTTAAAAGAACGTCTTGTGTTAAAGGTGGGACTACTCAGGATAATTTTGTGCTTTTTCTTACCTAATTATAACCTGATGCCACTGTAACAGATCATTCAATTTCTCGCGAAGTTCTTTGCTGGCTGCGCGATCGAGTCGCAAAGTTTTTGCCGTATTTCTTGTTTCAGATATGACGTTTTCCATTTCATGCTCCAGTAGAATAAATTGGATCTTGATGTGTATGCAGCAAATGTAGAAAAGAAAGTCTATCGCAAACAGTAGGACTATCACGATGCACACTAAAAAATAAAGTAAGACAGATCTCGTTTTATCGACAGTATGTAAATATTTAAGTAATTTCTCCTTAAAAGCTCAACCTTAATTAGAAACTAAGCATCTAGTAAAAAAAAATGGACTGTCATGTATGTTACCTGTCCACACTTCATGCACGTATGCGATCAGCCAATAATGTAAGACAGTAATGTCGAAAGGATACACGTCTAAAAACGGCAGGAGCAGTTCCAGCTCTCCTGTTGTGAAGTACTTCCAAGCGATCACAACCAAAATACGCCCATTGTACGACAGGAGCACAACTGTATTTACTATAGAGATAACTTTCAACACCAGACCAAGAAATTTAGTCTCGGCTTCGACTACTTTCTGGCCGTAAAGATTTCCCCGCAATCTCCTCTCTTCTAAAGTTCGAAGATTGTTAAGCAATTTTTTTTTTTTTTTTTTTTTTTTAATGAAAAAACAATACTGCCACAGGCTCTTTGGCCCGTGCCTTTTTTATGTTGAGTTATTTTATTGTTCTGTTTATTTAGGTAAAATATAATTATCTCTCCGCGCAAAGAGACGTACATTTCAGAGTAGTTATAGTATAAGTTATTATTTTAAGTTTTATTACGCTTACTCTAAAAATTAAAATTTAAAAATTTTAAATGTGTAACTTATAAAATTGTTTTTTTTTTTTTTTTTTTTTTTTTTTTCCCTTTGTTACCTGGTTCTTGTTGATATGTAGGTTTTTTTTTTTTTTTGTTTTTTTTTTATTTTTTTTTATTTTTTTTTTTTTTTTTTTTATTATAAAGTTACACATTTTACATACAGTGTTAAAGTTAGCATGCAGTTTAGTTATGGCAAAGTTACAAAAAATTATTATATTACATATTTAAAATTTTAGTTCAATATATTTAATTTAAACCAATATAGTGTTATAAAAATTTTTTTTTTTTTTTTGGTTTGTTTACACTTATAATTGAATATGGTTGTACAACTGTCGTCGCCGTGATGTTATTTTAACTTACAATTTGGGACACCCCTGCGGTTTTATCTTCGGAGATTTGGCTATGTATTTTGTTAATCACCGCCGCATCTCCCCTCCGCATGGCCATCCTCAAGTTGTAATCTCTAATTTTTGCTGTCGTGGCTCTCTCCGCTCTCATTATCAGACGCGCCGTGGCATCGTCGTTGGGGTTATCAGTATAATAGACACAGGTGTTAGTGTGTCTGGAGATAGCCACGACAGCGTGTGGGACACTCTGGAGAAGGTGGGATTTTTTGGGAATTGTGCGCACTATAACCACATGCTCGAATGTTTGTCCCTGAGCTTCGTGGATTGTTAGGGTCCGTGATCCCTCATCGGCTCCATAACCCTGGCTGATAAGGGTTGCCTTTTCAGCCTGGGTGTGAACGAGATATAAAGTTCGTTCCGATTTTGGGATCACTTCGCCGGAGAATCCCCTAAGCGTCAGAGATTTTGTTCGAGCATTTGCTGAATAGATGCCGCTATAGATCTCATTGAGAGCATATGCGACATCTTGTGGGTTCCTGTATGTGCACAGCAATTCCTTGGTAATGGGAGTTATTTTGTTGGGTCTGTTATATTCCAGTGGAAACAAGTTGCACCGGTCTATGTATGGGAGCTGGTTGTTGTCTCCCAATAGTGTGACCTCCGTGGCTTTGGCTATTTGGATGGCAAGGACTATGGATCCAAAATGGTTCATGAGGGCTTCGTCCACCACAAGGCGTGTACACGATTCACCCTCACTCATTCCATTGACTAGAAGAGAAGCCATAGTCCTTACCCTCTTTTTTGCCCTATCTCCAATCTTTTCTTGGAGTTTTTCACGGAGGTCTTTTGCTGCCTCAGTTGTGGTGGTCACGATGATGTCCCGTTCGGTGTCGATTTGGGACATCACCCAGGTAGTTTTGCCACACCCTGGGACACCATTAACCCAAGAGATTTGAGGCTTGGTCCAGTGCTCCGGTATTTTGCCATCTGAGAGGTCACCCGATATAGCTTTTGCCATTTCGAGAATCCTGTCATCTAGCATTACCTTTGTGCACTTCGCCAAGACCACAATTGGATCATGAGGTGGTGTTTTGAAGACAAGCTTCCCCTCCTCCTCATTGCTCCTTTCCTCGTCCAGACTTACGAAACCACACGTCTCGCTGTAAGCTGCCATGTACGACCCCGACTTTTGCCCATGTAATACCACGGATTTGTCGTTGTCGTACACCGCTGCCTCAGCCTCCCCCAGTTGAACCCGCAGCAGTCCCAAGTTCGCTCGCCTATAGGTTTGCAGGATCTTGTGACAAACTAATGTGTTTACCTGGCGAGTGGCTTTTGTTACCGCTACGAATTCAATGAAGGCATTTAACATGTGGTCTTGTGGTCCTTCCGCTTGCCTGAGAATTGGTGGGGTCACCTGTCCCATGTCCGCTAGGGTACGGTCACGGTTTGGTGGTGTGTCGGGTTTTGGGGTTTGTTTTGGTGTTGTAAAGAGCTCCACAGCTTTTTCAATTGCTGTGGTGCTCTTTAGTTGTTAGAGTTTAAGCTGTGTTAAGCAATTCATGGACCTCATTCTCGTAAAGGACGTAGTAAAATGTTTTGGCCTGCGCCATCACACCAAGTGTCGTACCGGGTATAAGGTACGACAGTTCTATAAAGTTGCGAGTTTTCAAAGTCTCGCTAAAGACCCTTATAAGAACCAGTATAGTATCGATTTCCAGCCAGCAAATATTGAACGTGAGGAGGAATATTTCCATCCATGTCCTCTTCCTGTTTTCGATATTAATACCCATAACTCTGTACAAATACTTGATCTTTAGCACGGATTTGTCTATAGGTTGAATGGACATTTTGCTGTCTTGACTTTTCTTTAAGAGATTGAAAAGACGAATGGAATTGGAAATGGAAATGGAATTTGATATTTCTTATAAAAGTCAAAACTAGTGTCAAAGGCAGGTTTGTAAAGCTAATGATACTAATTCTATAGGCAGAGTAAGCTGGGGTGGTATGGAGACCAAAGCTATACCCATAACGAATATTTTGCTGTGAACTTCAGCAAACGTTCATCTGGAGCGTTTATCGTGCTTCAGTTAAAGTCGGCTAAGATTGTGTGTCCATTATCAACTTACATATAAAGTAAACGATGATTCTTGCTTGTGTAGTTAGTATTTTTAAACGAAAAGTTTGCAGCCATATTTTTTTCGTATCGAGGGTTCATAATCTTTTCTAACATTATCCAAACCTTAAAACATATTCAAAGACTATTTAAATTTTACGTGTTTAAATAACCTCAGTATCCCCTTTGCCACGTATATGCAAATTTATTGAAATTGTGTCTTTTGACTAAGTCATTATGTGAATCATTACCGTAACATTAGCGTTCAATTATTGAAGTAATAATTTAAGTGTAAGGTCGTGACTGCTGCAGTGCTAATTCCTAATATTATATTAATGCCGATCGTGAATAAAATATCTGAATGTGCTGTATATTTTAGTAAATTTCATATATTTTGTAACAACATGGAGACATTACTTTACAAATCACATTTTGCTTTGTGTTTTACGGACCACATAGTGCCTGAGGTCTTTTTATTTGTATGTCTCTAAGCCAAACAGTAATATGTTTATAAGCATCATATTTGATACTTCATGCTGATTGCAAAACGCTGATCTTCTAGGTCAGGGATACCCGGGAACGGACTGGGCATTCGCCAGGCAACCGCGCCGGGCACGGGAACCAGTTCCTCCCACCACAAGGGTGATAAGGAAACCGCAGGGTTTTAGTAGGTATTGGGAAGAAGTCCCGAGCCCTACACACGACTGCGGGTCTAGCTAGCCTGCAGTTATGGCACGTGAAAAATGTTTCCCTGCGCAAAAAAAAAGGATTTGGCGAGTCTGGTTATTACAGAGAAGCAACTGCCATCAGACCTTCGTAACCCTTAGAGGGGAAGCAGACATATTGGACCATGGTTAATTATAGAGTAGAAGCTTTAATAAATACACAAGTATCGATACTGATTACTTCTTTCCTACTTGCTGTAAAAGATCTTAATATTTTAAACCGCTTCGTGGTATTATATGTATTTGTGGGTTATGGTCATACAGTTTCATAAATTTAACAGTTTTCGCATTATACATTATTTAAATTTAAAATAATTGTTAATAAGCAAAACCTATTAAGTTAATTTTAATATAGGAGTTTCTTGATAAAAAATGGCAGCTTCCTTTCTGTTATGCTGTAGCAATCCTTGTAATTACATATATTACTTGTAATTTTCCATACTCTATGTAAACCTAATAATTATTTGTTTTTTTCTAGGACGTTACCTGCAATGTTAAACTAATAGTAATTAAACCGGCGTCCTTAATCCAAAATTATCTAAACAAGTCTTAAAGTTTTCTAGATACAACTTCAAATAAAATCCTAGGATTTCATTCAAATCAAACGCAATACCAACCATAATTGCACAGGTCAACACTGATACTAAAGAAGTAAGTGAAATATGTATAGTATGTAAAAAAAAACCAGCCAAGGGCGTGTCGGACACGCCCTTGAAAGGGTTCCGTAGCTAAAAGATGGCCCGACCGCTTAAGACACCATTTAGTAAGGGCAACTGCACGTCATAAGTTGGTAGAGTTGTATAAAAATAACTATGTATGATACAGAGTTCGCTACAGTTTTCGTTGAAAGAACTTACTTGGAGGTATACAGGATTTTCAGAATTATAGTATTTCAAAAGTTAAGGGGGGGGGGGGGCGCTCTAATTTTAACTTTGTATTAATATATCTCGAGACTGGGGGGTTTGATCCACATGGTTTCAAGGCAATTTTTGTTGTATTTAAAAATACCTTTTTAACGATACACCCCCACACGATGGGGTAAGTCGATTTTTTTTTTCGAATTTACTTTTCGCTGTATGGGAGGGTGGGTAAAAATAATTATTTTTCGTTTATTTTAAAAACCAATTCTTGAATTATCACTATACATCTCTCCACCAATTTTCGTGGCAATCGGTTCAGAAACGGCGGAGAACGAGCCAGGACAGACAGACATGACGAAACTACAAGGGATCCGTTTTTTGCCATTTGACTACGGAACCCTAAAAACAAGCAAGAAAGCCAGAGACCTAAATTAATTGGATAACTAAACATATTTATAGATTTCAAAGAATAGGATTAACTAAAACACACAGGTAGTTTATTATTTAATTTAATGTCTGTTTCTACATTTTCGTCTGCTGACATTTTTTTTTACTTATAAAATATCGAAGTGCATAATTAATTCTTATGTAGTTTCATACATTGTACGTACGAGAGCAAAGTAGGACCACGATGTACTCAATATCTGAAAATATCACAAACACCAATATTTTTGATACAGAAAATGACAGTGTAATTTATAGACAATGTATTAAATCCATTTTAATCAAGCTTGAAAAATTGTAATCAAAGTAATAACCAAGGCGAATTGCACAAGATTTTAATCACTTGTGTGATTTATTTATTTACTTTAGTTAAAACGGTACAAAAGACCAGTTACATTAATTAAAGGTAGGTAACAAGAAAACACATGATATTTAAACAACACATAACATGCTACTTACTTTCATAAATGTTGTCAAATTGACGTCAGCATATCCCCCAGCAGTCAACTTACATGGTTTCTGAGCTCTGGAAATGAATTTATTTGTTTAATTACTTAGGAACGTAACTACATCCGCATTAAGCTTAACTTAGTGTCGAAACTAGCACTAAACTATTCCAGAAGACATTGCGTCATCATCGTCTAGACCAGACCTTTTCGTTTATTCTAGAAAGCTTAAGCGCCTACTGTTGGTAGAACTTACTGTTCCATGGGAGACAAACATTCCCAAAGATCACGCGTTTAAAACAAATAAGTATTATGACCTTACCAACGAGATGACTGAAAATGGTTATACAGCACGGTTGTATGCTGTGGAAGTGGGTGCGAGAGGTATACCAGCGAAATCTCTCTACAACCTACTGAAGGACTTAAGATTACCAAGATCTAATATTAGCTCCTTTCTGGAAAGAGCAACTAAAGCCGCTTTGCTCGGCTCGTACCAAATATGGTTGGGAAGGGAGAGAAATGTCATCGGTGAAGGTGATCGTTAGTATACTATAAAGGGGTCCCTTAAACCTACACGCTGGGTCGAAAGTCCCAGGCGCCGACTGGCATTCCTCTCTGTTTCACGCGATGGACCCGGCACCCGCACGGAGAATCCATGGATAGCTAAGAAGTTCGTCTCTAATCGTAAGATATGACCTAACCACGCTTTGACCCGCTCCGAAATCCGCACTAAAATGAAGAATCGAAGCGAATGTCTCTTCTCATCTCGCTAGTAACAGTATGTTAAAACGTACGTCATGACAAATTAAAGAATGCAGACATTTTATGCTTGCTGGCCGATTATGAAGGATAATAATAGGGTTCTTAGGGTCTAACAAAAGAAGGAACCAATCACCTGATTTGAGCAATCACAATAGTCTTCCGCACGGACGTATCGGCGTAGTACCATTTACAGTTGTAAATGGCTTGACTCACTTGGGTACTCTGAGAAGACGAAAAATCAATTCATAATATTATACGTACATAGGTTTCTACCTACCCGTACTAGATCAAAGATGTCGGTCAGATTATTTACGACTATTCAAGTAAGAAAATATTTTCTATTTTTATAAGTATAGAGGACAATCAGTGTCGTAACAGGGTTTGGAACAAAGTTAAAATATTTTAAAGAAACTGCATTGTTTAAAAAATTTTAAATTATAATCGTAACTTTTT
Organism: Nomophila noctuella; assembly: GCA_958496325.1. Classification (NCBI taxonomy): domain Eukaryota; kingdom Metazoa; phylum Arthropoda; class Insecta; order Lepidoptera; family Crambidae; genus Nomophila; species Nomophila noctuella. The sequence continues at coordinate 4,961,762 of OY292496.1, read as the reverse complement.
ATGAGTGGGTAAATAGTAACGTAACATATTTTTGTACTGATTCATTATAAAAAGTATTCTATTTCTCACCGAATCCATAAGCATATCCCCAAAAAAGCAGAGGAAGAAAACTTGTCCCATTCCTACACATACCACCATAAGGAAAGTCATCACGATAGTCATATCTTTATAAGCCTGCAACGCAATAAGTATTATAATTTAGTAAGTGAGAGTAAGCCCATCACTAAGTTTAATTAAACAAACACATAAATCAGAAATCTTAAAATAAGTACATGAACATAATATGTATAATTGTACAGTCATGAGCATTAACATGTTTAGGTACACCCCGACTCTGTCAAAGCAGTAAAGTTATTATTTGAATGTATGTAACTGTTAGAATGCTTAATATAAAAATATTCTTCGCCCATTTTTCGTCCATGGCGACCGATCTTTCGATTAGGATATATTACTTCACACAGAGGTTCACTCCCTATTCCCTAAAAGTCATAGTTCGGTGGGGCAGCAATCTGACACGAGCGTAAAGGGATCAGGCGCAGGACGAACGGCTCAACGAGCCTCCCGAAGCACGGAGGAGAATGAGTTGAAAATTTCCGGGAAATTAGAATGGTGAAGTGTTATCTTACCATCACATTAAACCCAGACATACAGATGACCATAGAACTAGACACGTAGTTGCAAAGAGTTGAGCTCGAATAAATCGTTTCAAGCAATTCAGCTGATCTGTAAGATATTGCAAATTGACAAAAATGTTTCTTTACGTTTAAAATGTACAGCAGTGGCAATCACTAATAAGTTTTTGGTTCTGTGACTCAAGTAGCTAATCAGTGAACAGTTAAAAGAAAGTCTTGTGTTAAAGGTGGGACTACTCAGGATAATTTTGTGCTTTTTCTTACCTAATTATAACCTGATGCCACTGTAACAGATCATTCAATTTCTCGCGAAGTTCTATGCTGGCTGCGCGATCGAGTCGCAAAGTTTTTGCCGTATTTCTTGTTTCAGATATGACGTTTTCCATTTCATGCTCCAGTAGGATAAATTGGATCTTGATGTGTATGCAGCAAATGTAGAAAAGAAAGTCTATCGCAAACAGTAGGACTATCACGATGCACACTAAACAATAAAGTAAGACAGATCTCGTTTTATCGACATTATGTAAATATTAAAGTTTGTTTATCCGTAAAAGCTTCAAGCTTAACTCAAAAGTAGGCATATAGTGAAATAACAAAAAAAAATTTGGACTGTCATGTATGTTACCTGTCCACACTTCATGCACGTATGCGATCAGCCAATAATGTAAGATAGTAATGTCGAAAGGATACACGTCTAAAAACGGCAGCAGCAGTTCCAGCTCTCCCGTTGTGAAGTACTTCCAAGCGATCACAACCAAAATACGCCCATTGTACGACAGCAGCACAACTGTATTTACTATAGAAATAACTTTCAACACCAGACCAAGGAATTTAGTCTCGGCTTCGACTACTTTCTGGCCGTAAAGATTTCCCCGCAATCTCCTCTCTTCTAAAGTTCGAAGATTGTTAAGCAATTCATGGACCTCATTCTCGTAAAGGACGTAGTAAAATGTTTTGGCCTGCGCCATCACACCAAGTGTCGTACCGGGTATAAGGTACGACAGTTCTATAAAGTTGCGAGTTTTCAAAGTCTCACTAAAGACCCTTATTAGAACGAGTATAGTATCGATTTCCAGCCAGCAAATATTGAACGTGAGAAGGAATATTTCCATCCATGTCCTCTTCCTATTTTCGATATTAATACCCATAACTCTGTACAAATACTTGATCTTTAGCACGGATTGGTCTATAGGTTGAATGGACATTTTGCTGTCTTGACTTTTCTTTAAGAGATTGAAAAGACGAATGGAATTGGAAATGGAAATGGAATTTGATATTTCTTATAAAAGTCAAAACTAGTGTCAAAGGCAGGTTTGTAAAGATAATGATACTAATTCTATAGGCAGAGTAAGCTGGGGTGAAATGGAGACCAAAGCTATACCCATAACGAATATTTTGCTGTGAACTTCTGGATTAGTTGTTCCATCTGGAACGTTTATCGTGCTTCAGGTAAAGTCGGCTAAAAGATCGTGTGTCCATTATCAACTTACATAAAAAAGTAAACGATGATTCTTGTTTGTGTAGTTAGTATTTTTAAACGAAAAGTTTGCAGCCATTTTTTTTCATATCGAGGGTTCAAAATCTTTCCTAACATTGTCCAAACCTTAAAACGTTTTAAAATAATATTTAAAATTTACTTGTTTAAATAACCTCAGTATCCCCTTTGCCACGTATTCATGCAAATTTATTGAAATAGTGTCTTTTGACTAAGTCATTATGTGAATCATTACCGTAACATTAGCGTTCAATTATTGAAGTAATAGTTTAAGTGTAAGGTCGTGACTGCCGCAGTGCTAATTCCTAATATTATATTAATGCTGATCGTGAATAAAATATCTGAATGTGCTGTATATTTTATTAAATTTCATATATTTTGTAACAACATGAAGACATTACAAACCACATTTTGCCTTGCATTTTATGGACCACATAGTGCCTAAGTTCTTCTTATTTGTATGTCTCTAAGCCAAACAGTAATATGTTCATATACAACATATTATTTAAAACTTCATGCTGATTGCAAAACGCTGATCTTCTACGTCAGGGATACCCGGGAACGGACTGGGCATTCGCCAGGCAACCGCCGGGCACGGGAACCAGTCCCTCCCACCACACGGGTGATAAGGAAACCGCAGGGTTTTAGTAGGTAGTGAGAAGAAGTCCCGAGCCCTACACACGACTGCAGGTGTAGCTAGCCTGCAGTTATGGTACGTCAAAGTGTTTCTCTGCGCAAAAAAAAAAGGATTTGGCGAGTCCGGTTATTACAGAGAAGCGACTGCCATGCCATCAGACCTTCGTAACCCTCAGAGGGTACCAGACATATTGGATCATGGTTGACTATAGAGTAGAAGCTTTAATAAATACACAAGTATCGATACTAATTACCTACTTCTTTCCTACTTCTTTCCTACTTGCTGCAAAGGTCTTCATATTTTAAACCGTTTCGTGGTTTTATATTTGTGGGTTATGGTCATACAGTTTCATAACTTGAACAGTATTCTATTTATACATTATTTAAATTAAAATAATTGTTATTTAGCAAAATCCTATTAAGTTAATTTAAATATATGAGTATCTTCATAAGAAAAATAGCAGCTTCCTTTCAATTACATACATGAGTTGTAATTTTCGGTACTCTATGTTAAGCTAATAATTATTTTTTATTTCTCGGACGTTACTTGCAATGTTAAACTAATAGTAATTAAACAGGCGTCCTTAATCCAGATTATCAAAACAAGTTTTAAATAAATTCAAAATAACTTCAAACCAAATCCTGGGATTTTATTCAAATCAAACGCCATACCAACCATTTGCACAGGCCAACACTGATACTAAAGAAGTAAGTGAAATATGTATAATGTATTAAAAAAGCACGAAAGCCAGAGACCTAATTTGATAACTAAACGTGGGATTTATAAATTTCAAAGAACAGGGTTAACTAAAACACCAGGTGGTTTATTATTTCATTTAATGTCTGTTTCTACATTTTAGTCCGCTGACATTCTATTCATTAAATAAGTATCTAAGAGCACAGTTAATTTTTATGTAGTTTCATACATTGTACGTACGAGAGCAAAGTAGGACCACGATGTACTCAATATCTGGAATTATCACAAACACCAATATTTTTGATACAGAAAATTACAGTGTAATTATTTATAAACCATGTATTAATTCCATTTTAATCAAGCTTGAAAAATTGTAATAAAAGTAATAACTAAGGCGAATTACACAACAAGGTTTTTAATCTCTTGTGTGACTTATTTATTCACTTTAGTTAAAACGTTACACAAGACCAATTATATTAATTAAAGGTAGGTAACAAGAAAACACATGATATTTAAACAACACATAGCACGCAACTTACTTTCATAAATGTTGTCAAATTGACGTCAGCATACCCCCCAGCAGTCAACTTACATGGTTTCTGAGCTCTGAAAATGAATTTATTTGTTTACTTACTTAGGAACGTAACTACATCCGCATTAAGCTTAACTTAGTGTCGAAACTAGCACGACACTATTCCAGAAGACATTGCGTCATCATCGTCTAGACCAGACCTTTTCGTTTATTCTAGAAAGCTTAAGCGCGTACTGTTGGTAGAACTTACTGTTCCATGGGAGACAAACATTCCCAAAGATCACGCGTTTAAAACAAATAAGTATTATGACCTTACCAACGAGATGACTGAAAATGCTTATACAGCACGGTTGTATGCTGTGGAAGTGGGTGCGAGAGGTATACCAGCGAAATCTCTCTACAACCTACTAAAGGACTTAGGATTACCAAGATCTAATATTAGCTCCTTTCTGGAAAGAGCAACTAAAGCCGCTTTGCTCGGCTCGTACCAAATATGGTTGGGAAGGGAAAGAAATGTCATCGGTGAAGGTGATGATCGTTAGTATACTATAAAGGGGTCCCTTAAACCTACACGCTGGGTCGAAAGTCCCAGGCGCCGACTGGCATTCCTCTCTGTTTCACGCGATGGACCCGACACCCGCACGGAGAATCCATGGATAGCTAAGAAGTTCGTCTCTAATCGTAAGATATGACCTAACCACGCTTTGACCCGCTCCGCAATCCGCACTAAAATGACAAATTAAAGAATGCCGACATTTTATGCTTGCTGGCCGATTATGAAGGATAATAATAGGGTTCTTAGGGTCTAACAAAAGAAGGAACCAATCACCTGATTTGAGCAATCACAATAGTCTTCCGCACGGACGTATCGGCGTAGTACCATTTACAGTTGTAAATAGCTTGACTCACTTGGGTACTCTAAGAAGTCGAAAAATCAATTCATAATTTACATAGGTTTCTACCTACTCGTACTAGATCAAAGATGTCGGTTATATTATTTATGACCATTTAATTAAGAAAATATTCTCTATTTATAAGTATAGATAAAAATAAATATCGTAATAGGTTTTGGAACAAAGTTAAAACATTTTTAAGAAACTGCATTGTTTTAAAAATTTTCAATTATAGTCGTAACTTTTTTATGAGTGGGTAAATAGTAACATCATATTTTTGTATACTGGTTCATTAAAAGAGTATTCTGAGTATTCTAATTCTCACCGAATCCATAAGCATGTCTCCAAAAAAGCAGAGGAAGAAAACTTGTCCCATTCCAACACACACGACCATAAGGAATGTCATCACGATAGTCATATCTTTATAAGCCTGCAACGCAAAAAGTATTATCCAACACTTTTATTTTTAAATCAACGTTAAATAAGAAACGTTTAAAATGAGTTTCTTAGCAAATGTAAAACGGTTCAAGCGTATGTATCTGTTTAAATACCGTGGCGAGTGGCGACCGATCTACCGATTAGGATATACATAAAATATTATGGTGCAAAAGTGAGTACGTGAGCACAGGTGCACTCCCTATTCCTTCACTCTCTCAGTTCGATGGGACAGCAATATGACACGAGCGTTTAGGGACCAGGCGCAGGACCAACGGCTTAACGTGCCTTATGAAGCAGGGAGAAAATAGGGATGAAAAATTCCGGGAAATTGGAATAGTGAGTGACGTGTAATTTTACCATCACATTAAATCCAGACATACAGATGACCATAGAACTAGAAACGTAGTTGCAAAGAGTTGAACTCGTATAAACTGTTTCAAGCAATTCAGCTGATCTGTAAAAAAATGCACATTGACAAAAGTATTTATTAATGTTCAAAATTTATAGTGACAAACACTAATAAACAGTGTTTGATTCTGTCGCTCAAGACGACCTAATCTTTACATATTTAAAAAATGATTTTTAGTTAAACAAAAGACTTGTGTTATAGGTGGCGACTACTCAGGATAATTTTGTGCTTTTTCTTACCTAATTATAACCTGATGCCACTGTAACAGATCATTTAATTTCTCTCGAAGTTCTTTGCTGGCTGCGCGATCGAGTCGCAAAGTTTTTGCCGTATTTCTTGTTTCAGATATGACGTTTTCCATTTCATGCTCCAGTAGGATAAATTGGATCTTGATGTGTATGCAGCAAATGTAGAAAAGAAAGTCTATCGCAAACAGTAGGACTATCACGATGCACACTTAAAAAAGGGTAGAAAGATCTTAAGACTACAAAGAACTGCGTTCGATAAATCAATAGGAATTAATTATTCATTGAAGAGACTTTTGTTGAAACTGTAACAGTAATTTTAGCACGCGGTGGATCTGATGAAAATACGGATGTCTTCACATCGGCATTTGTGAGTGGGTGTTTATGTAAATATTTAAGTATGTCTATCCGTAAAAGTTTGGAACTAAGCAACTGGTAAAATAATAACGAATAAAATAATTAAGGACTGTCATTTGTTACCTGACCACACTTCATGCACGTATGCGATCAGCCAATAATGTAAGATAGTAATGTCGAAAGGATACACGTCTAAAAACGGCAGCAGCAGTTCCAGCTCTCCCGTTGTGAAGTACTTCCAAGCAATCACAACCAAAATACGCCCATTGTACGACAGAAGTACAACTGTATTTACTATAGAGATAACTTTCAACACCAGACCAAGGAATTTAGTCTCGGCTTCAACTACTTTCTGGCCGTAAAGGTTTCCCCGCAATCTCCTCTCTTCTAAAGTGCGAAGATTGTTAAGCAATTCATGGACCTCATTCTCGTAAAGGACGTAGTAAAATGTTTTAGCCTGCGCCATTCAGTGACGGATTAAGACTACTTGATGCCCTAAGCAATCCTCGCCTGTGGGCCCCCCTATCCGTATGTCAACTAGAATCGGTCGGTATTTAAACCATTAGTTTTGTAAAATAAGATGTAACGTCTTAGAAGTGGAGTAGGTGTGCAAACAATAAAAAATAAAGCATAATTTATATATTTATTGAAATGCGCCTTGCTGTTTTTTCGGGCATTGAATTGACGAATTATTCCACTTTGCCCCACCAAAGTGACACCACTGGTGGTGCCGATTCCACTGCTTCATTTGCAGTTGAATATGCCCCACTCAATCAATTTAGTGCACTTGGGTATCTAGGCCATTCAAAAGAGTTTTACTATTGTGCAGTTAAAACGTTTTGAAGTCTACTGAGGACTTTTCAGTCTTTCCCCTTCATTTGTTGTGTTTTGTCAGCCTATGGAAGTGAGCTTGTCAGTCAGTCGGTTTTACAAAAATTGAAAAGAAAAACATTGTTTAGTGATTAGATTCTTGTTTTTGGATGGGAAAATGCGCAGCGAAATCAAAAGCGCTTGGATGCTGTGTACGGTGACTCTTCTGCTTCCATGGCGACCGAAAAAAATAGTGCAAAAAGGGGTGTTCCAACACGAAAACGTGGCTGTCCACGCGTCCGCCGGAGCAGTGGTCATGGCCAAATTGGTGAAATTGTGCCACGAATTGCTGCCCCAACCACCGTTTTCTCTAAATTTGGCTTCCTGTGACTTCTCCTTGTTCCCAAATTCGAAAAAAGCACTCGCCAGTCAAATATTTGCGTCGAAAGATGCGTTTATCGCCGCCCCAGACACCTATTTTGAGGACCTCGGGAAATCGTTAAAATGCTTGCAGCATCGCTTTGCCAAGAGACTGTCTTGTAAAATAAATCTAAACTTACTTAAAATTTTCGTTTTTCTATTTGAAGGCTAAGTATTTATTGAATGACCCTCGTATATTGCAAATTTGGGCGCCTTGGTGGGGCAAAGTGGAATAATTCGAATTCACGCAAGACAGTATTAACGTCTCATGTTTGTAACATATCGGACTCTATGCATAGTATCATCCGTCTCCCTTTAATTTTTTTTGTATTTTCATTTTTGAAAAAGAACGTTCCGCTGAGCAATTTGTAATCATAAGCGATAAAAATACACATATACGCAGGGCTGTTCCACATTAGGGAAAGCCGAAGGTTTGCGATTGGCTGATCGCATTTTCGGTTCAGTTGAATTACCGAATGCACTAGCGTGCGTGCAGCGAGTGGGCAAGCGGGAGCGGTGTTTTGACTCTAGGTCGGACTCTATGTCAACTTAAAACGCGCGAATTTTCAAATTAATCCTAGAAACCTTTTTTGGTGACGTAAGAGCGAGACGTGATTCGTGATGCACTAAGGACGGACTATTTTTGTGCTCCTTCTGGTGCCCCCCCAGACGTGGTGCCCTAGGCAATTGCTTAATTTGATTAAGGGTTAATCCGTCACTGGCGCCATTACACCCAGTGTCGTACCGGGTATAAGGTACGACAATTCTATAAAGTTACGAGTTTTCAAAGTCTCGCTAAAGACCCTTATTAGAACCAGTATAGTATCGATTTCCAGCCAGCAAATATTGAACGTGAGGAGGAATATTTCCAACCATGTCCTCTTCCTATTTTCGATATTAATACCCATAACTCTGTACAAATACTTGATCTTCAGCAGGGATTGATCTATAGGTTGAATGGACATTTTGCTGTCTTGACTTTTCTTTCAGAGATTGAAAAGACGAATGGGATATTTCTTATAAAAGTTAAAACTAGTGACAAAGGCAGGTTAGTAAAGGTAATGATACTAATTCTATAGGCAGAGTAAGCTGGGGTGAAATGGAGACCCATAACGAATATTTTGCTGTGAATTCAGAATTAGTTGTTCCATCTGTAAAGTTTATCGTGCTTCAGTAAAATTCGGCTAAAAGATCGTGTGTCAATTATCTTCTGACAGAAAAAAGTTATTATATATAAATATAAAATGTATGTGCTTTTTTCAAATTATTTTTTATTGACGAAACCTTGCTGCCATTTTCTTCGTACCGAGGGCTCAAAATCTTTCTACATATATTTCTTCTTCTTCTTTTAGTTATTACACATACCTACGTATTCTTATTCGTTGAAATTATAAACTGTCAACTCGTAATTATTATGTTAATGTACCTCCACTATGTCCTACAGTTACGCCTTCATATTTTTTATAATATTTTTCCTTGTCTGACGATTGGACTGCTCGAGTCTCAGTAGTCATGCTCACTAAAATGTCCCTGGGGTGGTGGCGCAATGTGACAGGTCATTCCATTCCCTCTGAGATGGTTGAGTGAGGTGATAGCTGCCACATACGTCATACTTGTGATCTGGTGCCACCAGTTCAAAAACTGTATAACTCTGTAACTAAAAGCATTATAAACAATTATTAAAAAATATGGTTTTATTTGAAAAGATCAACCGTCGATTTGCTTGTCGATTCTTCTCGACATTGTTTGCCTTCAGAATCGGTGGCAGAGTCATCATTTTTGTAATTTTCTGACGATTTATAAGTGCTTCTTTGAAGCCTGTTTAAATAAAGATTTTTGTCATCGTAACATTTTTCTCGCCTTAAAATGTATGCATAAGAAATTTTAGTGGTTTTATTTTTTTTCAAATCACTCGGTATCTACTTGTTTTACTCAGTATCCCCTTTGTCACGTATACATGCAATTTTATTTAAATTGTGACTTTTGGCTTAGTCATTATGTGAATCATTACTGCAGCATTAGTGTTAAATTATTGAACTAATAATTTAAGTGTAATTTCGTGACTGCTGTAGTGCTAATTCCTAATAGTAATATTATATTAATGCAGATCGTGAATAAAATATCTAAATGTGCTGTATATTTTATTAAATTTTATAAATTTTGTAACAACATTAAGACATTACAAACCACATTTTGCTTCGTGTTCAATGGACCACATAGTGCCTGAGGTCTTTTTGTTTTTTTCGCTAGCCAAACATTTATACATCATGTTTATAATCAACATATTTGATACTTCATGCCGATCGCAAAACGCTATATAGATTCTTGGAAAAAAGAAGCATATTTCTCAAAAAATATTCTTATCCTATTCATACTTTACTAGACAATATTAATATCAAAATTATCATTTAGTATGTATTTGTAACAAAAATAATGGCACATCTGGTAATATTATTTAACAAGTAGGTATGATATTTCAGTGTTAAACACTTTATGATTATATAAACTTATTCAGTACCTAGTCATCCAAACAGGACTTTGAGCATATTGAATTTCAAGTCACTCAAAGAAATGGGATTTACCCGTGGACCCGGTTGACTACACTATGGTAATGAAACAAATGCAAATCAAAAACAACAGAATAATATAAACGGCTAAATATGTATGCATCTTAATAAAACTAACACTATAACTTAGGTAATTAATAATAACAATATATTTAGGCACAAATTACCCGTTCACACACACTTCATTTGTTCTTCAGAGTAATAATCTTTTATTTATCAGGAAATATCTCTTTTGACTTATATGACATTCAATGTAGGTTTTATCACTTCCTATAACTTATGAGATATAAGTCTAGGAAGTAGCTATGCTTACTAAAAATACATTTAATGCCTCCACTTCAAATTGCATTGTAAATTTGTGAGTTGCTTTCAAGTGTTGAAAGCAACCGTTTTTTGATTTAGATTTTTTGATATGTACTTATATAAATACTTTTCAAACTTTAAAAATATTCCGAAAATAGAAATGCAGTAAGTACGGATTACTTATGTGTCAAAAATCCAGCATGACAAGCGATATTTTGCCTTAAATTAAAGTAAGTATAGAGTTCAAAATGTATTGAAAATGAAGACGGTGGGATATTTAAGCTGTGTTGTAGATGGCTGGCTGGCGGCTGGTGTCATTCATTTTGTAGTAGAAGCTCCTGATGACCAGTAGGAAGTACGTGGAAAGAGCTGGAAACCAACAAAGAAGTTTTTTTAACACTACATTAAAAAAGATACAGCTTTGTGGAACTTCCACTCGCATGAGCCACTCGTCTAGGGAAGTACCTTACAGAAAACCACAGTGAAGTACATAGAACATCGTAACTGTTGATGTACATATTATGTTTTTGCTGGTGAGTAAGGTCGCCAGAGCTAAGTTGGGGAGGTTATGGGCTTTTTAAGGCAGGCACCGCATATCCGACTCTTAAACGGTTGTTGTGTCCATGGGCAGCGATGATCAATGACCATCAGGTGACCCTCTTGTGCGTTTGCCTCCCACATCACATATTAAAAAACAAGGATTAAGGATAACAACCTTACGATGCATATAAAACTATTAAGGGTAAAAATCTTATTATAAAAAAATGAAACACAGCGCTGTTAACAAAAAAATATAGGTACTAAGGATTCTTTACATTACAAGTAAGTACGATGTGCAAGCATAATGCCTTTTAAAAATCGTAAAATGATGTGGGTGAAAATAAACCAGACAAGCACAAACGAGTATTAGGTACAAGTACGTCTAAAAATATGCACTTTGTCAATTCTAGACAGTTCTTGAGAACACTAGAAACCAGATGATGCTAACAGATGACAACTAACTAAAATCAATCAGAGTTGGTACAGTGCCAAGGAAAAATATTGTATTTCTGTATTGATTGAATTCGATTTTGTTAGCGGGTGTGGACATATCCAGGGCTAAGCAACATAAAATCGATTGTTTTAAAGTTACAAACAAACTAAGGTATGAAATGAAATTTGTGGCTGTCACTGGAAAAGACAATGACCCCTGTGTGCTGCTTGAGGGAAACCCGCATCATATAGTTAGGTATCTGGAGTTTATGCACAGAGTATGTTTAATGCATTCTCTAAATTAATTCCTCAATTACTATGTCCACAGCATATTGATAAAGTATAAAATGTTTAAGCTCGATGACGCAGTGGCGAGCGCGGACGGCCTGCGATTGCAAAATTAAGCAACTTCTTCATAGACACATCGGATGGGTGACCGAAAATTTTTATTTCGTACTCCTCCGTGCTTCGGAAGGCACTTTAAGCTATTAGTCCTGCGCCTGATCTCTCTACGGTCGTGTCAGATTGCTGTCCCACCAAACTATGAGAGTGAGGAATAGGGAGTGCACCTGTGCTTGCGTATTCACTTGTGAACTTTTAAATATCCTACGTACCTCGCTGATCGCAAGATCGTCTGCCATGGTCGAAAAAGTTTTTTTACAGTGGCTCGGTATATTGGCTCCACTCTGCCTGATGGTAAGCAAATTATTATTTAAACTCACCAATGACGAAAAGCCCTTGCACGATGGATCCCCAGTTGATCGGAGGGACGAACCCGGCAAAGAACATGATGGTGTACAGAACCAGGAACACGATGTTGAAGATCAAGTACGCCTTGACGTGGCCGCGCTTGTTCTGAAATAACAGACAAAAAATATTGAAATAAATCGTTAAAATATCACGCTGAAACTACTGGACGGATTTTCATGAAAAAAAAAAAAAAGGGTATGGGCTGAGTTAGGTGATAGGATACTTTTTATCCCAATTAAATGATCCCAAGGGGTTAACCAAAATCCGCGCGAACGAAGTCGCGGGCGGCTGCTGGTGAACAAATGAACACTTCACATTTTCTATATTAGTTATAGGTAACTCATAATATGTTAGAGACCGAAATTAGATAGAGAATTAGAGAGGTTTTTTTTTTCGTTGATTATGTTTCACAGAATAAGATACACTTTAATTATTTCTACGAAGACTAACTACCTACTTGTTGGACATAAACAAAACTGATAAGCCCAAAGAAATCTCAATCATGTTGCATATCATCTTTCATTAATTCGCGTTACTACATACCACAAGCAGGATGATGTTATCAGAATGTTATTGTAAAAGTTCCATGACCGTGAGTCATGGACCATGGTGAAAGATCAAACAGGAGGAAGATAAATAATTATAATAAATTATTTTTCGGCAGTCAATGCTGACTTATTTATAGTAAGTTCTGAAATGAAATAAGAAAAATGCCTTCGGCTTCTTAGTCTTACAATGCGAATGGACATTAAATAAATGGAATTACATGATTGGTCAGGTCTACCCCCAAAAGGATAAAAAATTGGCCAAGTGCGAGTCGGACTCCCGCACTGAGGGTTCCGTACAAATTCTATTTTTGACGTATTAAAAAAACTACTGAATAGATTTCGTTCGAACCAATTTTCGTTGGTACTTTTTAAGGTAATGTACATTATATAATTATTTCAGTTTTATCATCCTCTTATTTTAGAAGTTAGAGGGAGGGGGGGGACACACTTTTTTCCACTTTGGAAGGGTCTGCCACGCAAAGTATTCACTTTAGAAAAAAGTGATATTAGAAACCTTAATATAATTTTTAAAGACCTATCCATAGATACCCCACACGTATATGTTCAATGAAAAAAAAATATTTCGAGTTTCAGTTCTGACTATGGGGACCCCCCACTTTTTTTCTTTTTTTTCTTTTTTCGTGTGAAAACCTTGTTGCGGTTCACAGAAAACATCCACTCACTAAGTTTCAACAGTATAGTACTATATAGTATAGTTTCGGAATAAAGTGGCTGTGACAGACTGGCGGACAGACAGACAGACAGACAGACATACAGACATGACGAATCTATAAGGGTTCCGTTTTTTTGCCATTTTGGCTACGGAACCCTAAAAAAGATCCACGCAGATCCGTAGATGTTAAATCTATTTTATTTGTTAAAAAGTTATTCGTTTTCATTTATCTTCAGAGAGCATAATTATGAATCATGTTCACAGAATTGATCTACCTAGCTTTTTGTCACGCTTTTTGTAAATTTTGTAAAAGCACTTTTACATGCTAAGTACTATTAATACTATTATACTTTAAACTGTCTAAATTTTTAAAATTAACAACGAAACCTCATCTTATCTCCTGAGATCCAACCACCTCCGAAACACTTGTGGTTCAGGCGGAGATCGAACCCAGTACCGCTTGCAATCCGTGCACGCTGTTCAAAGGTCATGTCATAAGCTGGTCATGAGGTATACCTGGTGAACTCCAACCAAGAAGACGATGCTGAAGATGAGCAGCACGAGGGTGATGACGACTGCGATGATGACCGCGGCGGTGATGGTGCCGGTGATGGCGGGGCTGATCTCCGGGTGCTTCTCCAGGTCCTCGCGGTACTCCTGGCTGTTCATCGTCACTCCCACGGCGAGGCTCACCACCAGCATCGCGATTGTGCTGATCACACTGTATATCTGGAATGTGCAGTTGACATTTTGAGTTTCTAGCTGCTATTGGGTATTTGACTGCACAATTTTTTATCCCACAGTTACTATTGAGCTTATAACAAATTATTACAGCTAATTGAAACTAAAATAGTATTTATTTAACAATACAAAAATGTGACGTCACAACAGTATTTCATACAGTTTTTCCTACAACGTTTTTGACATTTAATAATAGAAGGTGATTTGACCTTTCAGTCAAATACCGTATTGAGCGGATTTGCTTATGGTTTAATACAGAATCGAGACTCTTATAATATGTTTCAGTAACTGCAAGTGCAATTTTATAGGTAGGCAAACGACCAAGTGGGTCACCTGATGGTAAGTGATCACTGTTGCCCATTGACATCAACAACCGTACAAGCCTGCCTTAAAAATCCCCATACCCGCCTAAACTGAGCTCTGGCGACCTTTCTTGCCAGCAGAAACATAGCACAACAGTTACGAAGTGCTACTTTACTCATTCGAGTAGAACTTCCACAAAGCTCTAACTCTCTTAATAACGTGGGACTGTATATACTTACATGTAATTATTAATAATGATTAGCAAAAACGGAAAATTATATTAGTGTGAAAGAATTGCGGTTGAGATTAATTATACGTAGGTCATATTACTCTATCGTGTAAGCGGACAATAAGTGAAGTTATTTTTGCCGTAGATGTTGACAATTTAGAATGGTTAGGATGATAATGGTAAACATTTTTAAAAATACTCACTAAATTCAGATAACCTATGATGAGACATCCTGTCCGGAGCTCGATGCATCCACAGCACGTATCAAAAATTAGGGCAGTCATTGTGAGCTGAAACAAATAATGAAAGATAAATAAAGATTAATTAGTAAAAACAAAGTTACTAAGAATTTGTTTATCATCACAGGCCATTCCTAGGGCTCTCCAGTCAGCCCGATCTTCGGCGACTCTTTGAAGAGAAGAATTTGTTATCCACATTGAGCTATTACTACTACTACGTAGTAGTAATACCTATAACCATAACCATTGTATCCAGTGCATTTTCGATCGAGGCATATTACCAATGCCAATGTTTTCTTACAGTTAACCACTGTGAAATAAACATTGGTTACATTATTTTGTGGTCATTTCAATCAACCATTTGATAAAAACTGACTTTAAAAAAACAATTTAACCGACTTCAAAAAAATCGTGAACACAAAAATAAACTAAAAATTAAAAAATAATTTCTCATATATATGTATTACCTAATACTATAATTTTCCTAAACTATGTCAAAGTAATCTTAAACAAACTAACTGAAGTCGGTGCTTTTACTCTTCTGTTTTTTTGGGCAGGCACCGACTTCAGTTAGTTTGTAGTATAGGTTGAAAATGGAACAAACCAATTTGCCAATGGCCTGCTTTATTGGAAGCAGTCAGTATCATTTACTTAGGTAATCTTGTACCTACATAGGTATCCCACTAAAATTCAGCTCACGCGTATCGGGTATACAAAAACTTGGTTAATTTTGTTCAACCGCAACAAGCACTTATCAGCAATCTTTGCATTGCACTGATGGCGTGGATTGATATTCAATCCGTGTAACTAAGTAGCCATTGTGCCTGTTCACAGAGTGATAAGAGTTACATATTATTACCTACATACTTCATGTTTACATTTTATCATCATCATCTTCCTAGCGCATGTCCCGGTTGCATGCTCGGCCATTGCCGCGAAGTTTTTCATAGAACTGATTGTTCCCCAATCTATGGGACTAGGACTACTAAACTAGACTAAACTTGCACTTTAGGTACTCGTAATTCTAGTCTTTACACTGCCTTTCAGTAAAACAATCCACCTTATACTACAGAAATTGTGTATTGCCAGCATTTCGTTCATTGTATATTTATGAGGATTTTGTGTCGTCATTTATGATTACAAACACGGCGCGCCGGCCGGCCGGTCGCGGCTGGCTTGCTGTGATCAACTGCCGAAAAAACGCGACGACCTTGGAAATACAGGTTATGCTTCCCTTTATTGTTTCTGCATAATACCTACGTATACCTATAATCGCGTAGGAATACCATCATTTTCAAGGTTATTCCATTCCATTCCATGCGCGTCACACGAATGTTTTCTGTACGTTTGAGCATTATTTTGAGACTCGCGAGTACCTATGTCTTACGACTGCGGGTGATAAAATGGTTTTTTACGATAGAATTGAGTCTCACTTCTTCATTTTTGCCTTATAATCTAATTTGATCTTTATCGTGAAGGTTTAAAGGTTTATAATTGCCTAATAACGGCGATGTTATTGTTGCTTCAAATTCCATCTCAAAATAACCGCAGTAGCTATAAAAATTGTTATCAAAGCGAATCGGGTCTTTGACGGGATCAAAAATAACAATAAAGTACATTCAAATGCAATCAAAGACCAAAGACATACTATTTTTGCGCTTTAACGGCTAATCAAAACAAATAGTGCACCAACCGGCTGATGATTTGCATATTCTAAATGGTACCTATGACGTCATTACATTTGGGTATTTAATACAAGTTACCAATTTGCCTTGCCAATTATCCAATTGACTTTCGGCCTCGAGTGGCCTAACAACAGTGGTGGGCATAATAACCCAATCCACTTGTTTTCGAATTCGCAATGGCGGGCGCTATGGCGGGCTCAATGGCGGGCGCGACGGCGTCGGTCGGTCCATGGGATCTATTTTGGAAGCAAGTCGGGCGCGGCCGCTCAAGGTGATCCGCGGTCACCTTATTTGTACCGAAACCGCGCGTCCTATGCAGACGGAAATATTTCATTATGATTTATGCCAAGGTCAGAGTTTTTTTTTTATACTTGGTGAATGCTTTTACGCATCCTCGCTCTCTAGGTGAGCAGAGGTCGCTGGAAGTTTGAAGAGTACTAATAGCCGCCTGCGACTTCGTCCGCGTGGATTTCAGATCCCTTTTTTCGCAATTAAAGGTAGCCTATGTTCTTTCTCAGGGTCTTAAGATTATTTGTGCCCAATTTCATCAAATTCGGTTGAGAGGTTTAAGCGGAAAAGCTTTGAAATAAAGTTTAATATCAAAAGTACACCTGCCACAGGAATCATCTTAGGTTCATTCTACAAGGTAAGGCAAGGTTATTTTAGGTAATTAATAATAAATTTAGAAAACAAATAGACACCAAATTAACAAATAAATAGAAACAACACGTATGTCATTAAACACGTTTCTAACAGAGTATGGCATACAGGAAAATGGTGGGCAATTTATGATAACAACTTTACGTCTACATTTTACCACAGGAAAATTGCAGGAAAATCCCTTTATCAGGTATTGCATGAGCGAGCAAGTGAGTCAACAAGACCCGAATCGTCCGATGATGATGAGTTCGTTTGTTTGTTTGTTTGAACGAGCTAACCTCAGGAACTACTGGTTCGAATTGAAAAAATATTTTTGTGCTGGATAATCCCTTTGTCGTGGAAGGTTTCAAGCTAGAGTATAAAACAATGTGTGCGGAAACCGAAATCTTCGGACTTCGGTTCGGGCCCTATTTAATACATTATATAAACATACAAATACAAAATAATTTTATTGCCATTGTTATAATGAGTTACACATGATATACATATCGATGCCTAACGGCCAAAAAGGCCTAACCGCCACTTCACAAACTTTACAGGAGAGAGGATTAAAGACGAAAAATTACGAAAAAAAATCATAAGTCGTTGGGTTTTGCTTCCTAAGATTCCAAATTTTAGGTGTAAATATAAAAGATACTTCTCTTCAAAATGTATTTATTAAAGTATTACAAATCATTCATCTAAGGGTGTTTGTAGTCGCTTATGCTCAAATGGATTTATTTTTTTACAGCAAAAATGTCGTAACTGCATTTACCAAAAAAATTCATGTTAGCCTAAGCGACTCAATTGATTCTGTATTTTTATTAAAATTGCTTAACCGACATTAAGCCAACATAAGAAGTGATTGACGAAAAAGTCTTAGTGTTAGCGAAATACTAAATATACAGGGTGTCGCAGATAACCTGTACCAGCGAAAGTCTGCGACCAGGGACACCAATACCCATAGATTGAATCATTTATTTTGAGAAAAAAATGGGATAAGCGCCACAATGCATAGTAATATGTGATAGGGCAAATAATCCTAAGCGCCATATCTTATATTTGAAAATTGCAGTCCGAAAGTTTTAAGCGACATTTTTGTTATTTATTGTTTTCAAGCAAAATTGTCTAAGTAACTTTTACAAAATATTATATTTCCTAACCACCAGAATGAAAAAAAACAATAAATATTGGGCGCTTAGGACGTAAAATTAAGGCTTCGAGCCTTAATTTACCAACCGCTTAAGCGACAAAAATAACGCCCTAGAGAGACGAAACCTAGATAGAACGACGCAGAAAAAAAAGGCGATTCCAATGATGTATATAAGTCGATTTCGCAAAAAATGTCGCTTAGGCCATTTTGGCCGTTAGGCATCGATATACTCCCACTATTCTGAGGCTTTTGAGTTCTAGTTAGAACTGGGGATGAGGAAATATTTCTCCAATATTTTAAAATATCTTAATTGGCAGAATCTAAGTCGCGCAGGGTAAAACCAGCACTGAATTATTATACCTTGTAATGAGTTTTTCGAATAATTTTCCTTACTGATACCTTTAGCAGGTAAAATTATTTGAAAAACTACTAAGTATTCAACAAAAATTAAACAAAGTTGTAATATTAACCGACTACACCTAAATACTAATTCATAGGATTTTCTTGTTTTGAGGTGAAAATATGATCCCACGTGGGATCAACAATTTAATAAATTTATAACTCAATTAAGGTTTTGTCACAGGGACCATCTTCTAGAGAAATAGAGTGTTGTGACTGTCTTTTACATCCTGCTAATAGGCTCTTCGCCTGGTAAAGTAGGAGTTCCAACTCGTAAACAACGATAGTAATCCCCAAACAAGAATAACGTAATAACAATAATAATATGACATATTTCCAATATTTAGTGACCCCACTACATTTTGTCCTCTTCCTGGTAAGCTTAACTTGAATTAAGGAAATAATAACAGTGATAATGCAGTTAATTAAACATAATACCTACATAAATACAACAATGGTGATTGATAATTTAGTTGCAGACGACGATGGCAATATATTGTGTAGGCAGACGGCAAAAAAGTATGTTTGCGCGGTTTGCGCCCCATATATGTAGTGGGTGTCTATATTTAACCTGTTAACGATGTTTACATCATCATAGCTTTTATCATGACAAGATCTTTCGCACACCATGCAGGATACACGGTCGGACGACATCGACACGACATTGTAAATATATACTTATTTATCTTTCCATGACAACACAAATTAATATTATCCTATCCGACAATTCGACTTTTTCACGGTCAATGAAATGACGTGATTATGAAAGCTGAAAATACATAAATGATGATACGGGAATTTGCATGTTGATAAAAATTGTTATTATTAGGTACAACACTACTCCACAACAAGAAGACGCTTTTGTATTCCGTTATTTATGTGATTTATATAATCAATTTAAACACTAATCTATACTAATACCTATATAAAGCTGAAGAGTTTGTTTGTATGTTTGTTTGTTTGAACGCGCTAGTCTCAGGAACTACCTACTGGTCCGATTAAAAAAATCTTTTGTGTTGGATAGTCCATTAGACGAGGAAGGCTTTAGGCTATTGGAAATTGAAATCCACGCGGGCGGCCGCTAGTAAGAAAAATAAATGTTGCGGTCAAGAAGTTGCTTACTATTATCAAGAGGTCGCGGATTCCATTCCCGCACAGGATAAATATTTGTCTGCATGACCAATGACCAACAATGTCTGTTTATCCTGGTTTGTATGTTAACGTATTTATTTAGGTATGTATATTTGTACATTTTTGACACACACACTTTTGAGTCACAGAATGCGGTATTTTTATCTATTGAATATCTGGTAGTGTCAAGTGCAAGGTTATCGCTCAGTTTGGCTTCTGCAATGGACCATTCAGTTTGTTTACATAATTATGTATGCAAATAAGTGATACTACTATGTTATTTTATAATGAAACATAATAAAACCAGTAAACAGACTTCAACAATGGTATGTCTGTATTGCGAATTTTTAAATTAATTTAAGTAGATACATACATAGATGTACAATAACTAATAACTCCAAATCTAACTACCTCTACAAAGTGTTATCCACCAATACACCATCATACCTAACGTGGAACAATGAATACCTACTATATTTAATTACATTGAAAATAATTGCAATCTGCAAGCAATTCGTAGTACCTATGCACACACCGGGTAGACAAAGGAAGTCGTTAGTGCACGTGTTTTAAAATAAAATACAGTCTCATATATTCAAATAAATATCTATATCTATGGTAGTTCAATAGGCATTTTAACTTTTACATGATGGCAAAAAAATGACCATAGAAATTTGCTTAATCAAAGACAATAGATTTGTCGGGGTAAGCTAAACCGTTCTTCAATTATTTGAATGAACGCTAGAGCTGCTATTTAAAAAAATATTATGTGATCAATCTTTTGCCATTGAGCAAAATGCAAATGATGATTCACTAGTGTTCAAATTTATGTTTTTTGGCTGGCACGTGGCCAAGCTGATGGATAGACAAGATAACCACAATCAAAGAGAAAGAAGTTCTTTAAAACCTTTTTTATTTTACTCATCTTAGTTATAAACATATAGAGCCCTCAAGCTGAATAAAACAAATATCTACGAGTATAAATATAATATTAAACTACACCTATATAAAAAAGTAAAATAAAGTTCACAGCATGCCTCACACAACATAGATAATTGAACATCGGATAAGACGATTAAAAATAATTATTTGGTTGCCAGTTCTTGCCGTCAACACATTATCCAATACATTTTATATGATTATGATTAGAGTATTGTTTATTCTAGTTATTCATTACCTATTATTATTAGCTATTATTAGTCTATCCAAAGCTCATAACATACCTACACATACTATTTTCCTCTACGCAAATAGGCACTCTTAGGTGAACAATGATTTGTATTTGCGGTGCAATACAGGGTATCATGTATAATGTACTGGAACTACATAGCTTTCCTCGACAAATGGACTTGCTAACTTAATTTTTTTTTCAATTCGAACCAGTAGTTCCTGAGGTAAGCGCGTTCAAACAAACAAAGACTTAGACTATCATGGGAGATGAATAACATGAGAAAATCTAAACGAATTTTGGTTAACACGTGAAAATAGCATCAATTAAAAAAGCAATTAAAATGCTGGAATGCTCTTTACAGAAGCAGGTCACAAGGGGATCGATCATTTCCTAAAATAAACACTACTAATTTATTAAATAGGCCAAGGAGATGAAACCAGTACAATGTATGGTATGACGGCATACGGATGACGTCACTTAACGCCCTCCCATGGTGGCTACATCCACCAGTAAATGTTTTACAAGGGGCGCGTTAGTATAATAATGTCTGAGTTCATTTGCTTTGAACAATGTTTCGTCGGAAAATATCAAGTACCTAACTCTAGTCACGAAATTTTGGTTTAAATGGCAAGGCCAATGTCTAAATAATATAAATCAGAATCACGTGCTTAACGCACTTGTGAATCCTGCTGCGAATAATATATTATAGAACATTATACATATTTAAATCGTTACATGCCCCGATACCAGAAATCTGTGGCATAATTTGGTTTGACATGATGTAGGTACGTTTATCCAATTCGTAAGGTTGGCCGCTATGGCCGAAAACTGCTGGAAGGGTATTATTATTATTATCCAAATGCTATCCCTGTGATACGAAGCGACCGTCGCGTCGCTTTATTCAGGTCATTATGTCAAACATAAACGTTAATCCTGTCCGTATAACATCTTAGTGGATCAGAGATTCTTCCAACCAAATACCAATTACTTTTTTTTACTTCAAAAATATATTGGAGGCAGTATCTACATAAGTAGTTTGTTAAGGATTGCCTAAATCGATAACATTGTATTCATGTTAAGTTTCTAGCCCTACCATACCCTTATTTTAAGGATTTATAGATTTAGCTTCTTAAAACCCTAAAACTTACATCAAAATATTTCTAACATCAGACGTAGTTTTTATCAACAACAGACAAAGCCAGAACAAATGCTTTGACAACACAGACTCGTATAAAAAATATAGTTCAAGGTTAAAACAACACAATAAAAGCGAATTTGGCGATGACGTAATGAACAGGATAGTCTCATCCACAATTCCGCATAGATGGCTGCTAGATACCACTTTAATTGAGTCTGCGAGTGATTAATACGAGTAGTTACTCAATTCGAGGTCTGTGTGAACCTTTTGAACTAGCTTTTTTGTTAGACTAGAACTTCTGATTGTACTTACAGCTTTAGAGCGAGCGTCAGAATTTTGTTTTTTCTCACACTTTTCCTTCGGAGATATCGTTTTGAGCGTTTTAAATTTGGTGAACTGGCTGAATGCGTGTCGTCCAGTGCTTAAAATCCCAAGATTACGATAAATTTCTCCCTTTTCTTTCGTGGTCACATGATGATGATGATGATGATTTAAGAGAGGTAGAGCTTAGTGGAACTTCCACTCGAAATGCCTGTCCTCTAGAGAAGTACTTCCACTATCCACTATCCACTACAGAAGACCACAGTGAAGTAGCACTTCGTAACAGTTGTGCTACATATGTTGTACCTATATATAAGTTAACCCGGTATACAAGTTTTAACTAAGCTGGCAGACGTAGTCCATTTGATTTTAACTGACTTCTTAATCAAATTATTTCATTCATATCTTCCATTAGGCGTACCTACTACATTCTACTATGTGATATTTTTATGTAACGTTTTATTTTTGATTCTGCAGCTGACGTCGTATTTCACTCCATCTTCATCTCGATAGAGGATATGTACCTATTAATAATTTATTCGATTGAAAGATTGTTGGTAAAAATCCAATAAAAATCACACATCTGTGAAAGATGTTCACGGACAATTTAAAATTAAACGGGAATGCCCTAGGTAATTCTCATTTTCTGCTAGATATATTGAGCGAGGCGCTTAGCCACAGATTATTAATAACTGTGAACAAAGTTTTCGCCGGGAACACGAACAGCTTTTATTGTAGGCAAATATCTCTCAAACTAGCAAGATTTGATAAGATTCTTCTATAAAGTCACCGCAATAAAAGATGCCATATTTGAAAAACTAAAGGCACTCTCAAAATACATTTTTTTTCGATTTCCGGGTAATTTACATCATCATCCAACAAAAATTTACATTTATAGCACAACACTTATTTAGATTTAGATGGTCTAAGGAAAATTTGATGTAAAATCTAATCGTATAATTACGTTTGAGATTTCCTCATCTATCGTGATAAACCTACCTAGGCATAATAATAAAATGACATCACAGTCACAGGGCAATAATTAAAATTATTTTTGATCTCAAAGCATAGTTGAGAACTTGTTTTTGTTATTACGGGTAGCCGAATATAGTATATACTTAAATGGCATTTAAATACACAACGAATACAAGTGTTAATTACAAAGGCAATTTATTTTTGCTTGTCCTTTGTATGTTTTGAAGTTACAAAGCATGACACATAAGGGAGGATCACAACCAAATAGGTAATCGAACTCGATAATCGATATCGTTATTTAAAAAAAAAAAACATTCGTTCTTATTGCATCAGGAAGGAACTGAAGCTGCACTTTTTATACATAAGCGCTAATAGTTAAACAAATTTAGCCAAACTACACAATGATCCTTCAAAACCAGTTCCGAATGACCTCATGTCAAAATATGACGAGTTTATGGTTGCCGATTTTATTGTCTTGTATTTTTAATTATCATGGCCCCAAAGTTATATGTATATTTCTTTTTATAAGACGTGCAAAAACAGGATGCAACGCACAAAGTTGGTTAACGCACTAATTTATCAACATTTTTGAAGGGGTGCTTGCTACCCTGGTCCTGGCATATAGTTGGCGACCGTGAGGAAGTACCCAGTTGGTGTTAACTGGGATGTTGCTCTCGGATTCCTACAAAACTCCGTTCAACCATCCAGAGCGGAGCATACGCAAAGGCATTCAACAAGTATAAAAAACATCGGTATTCAAATATATTTTATGATACTTATGTTCTAGGTATCCTAATCAAATTGCATACCTAATACCACTTATGACACTATGAAGAAGTCAAAACACGTGCTGATAGACAATGATGATTATTTAACGTGCGCCCAAAAAAATACTCCTTAAATGAAACTGCATATAGATACCTTATATGGGAACATTACGCATTTATTGTTGACAATGTTACTTATAAAACTTTATCTATTTAGGTACTAGCGACTACCCGCGACTCTGCCCGCGTGGATTTCGGTTACTCCAAACATAGCGTTATACTATGGCTTAAAGGCTTCCTCATCACACAAAAAATGCTTTTTCAATTCGAACCAGTAATTCCTGTGATTAGCGCGTTCAAACAGACAAATAAAATCTAGCTTTATTATATTGGTATAATAGATAAGCGCGTTGACCATAAGACAGATATCTTAAACTAATTGAAAAAACGTTTAGTGATATATTCATTTGTGGTATTTGACGACATTCCTAGAGAAAACATTGATAAGTAACAACAAGAAACGATAGAAGCGGTATGGATGTACTCGTCGTATTTTCATAGTAAGACAAAACTGCGCAATATTTTGAAGTACCAAAGCTTCCTTGAAAACATTCTACTAAGTCAAGGTTTTTAACATGCAGTATTTTTCTGTAGAACTCGATACTCAATGATTGAAGTATCACGTACCTACTCAAAATTGGTCAAAGCACACACTAGGCAGAAATTACGCGACAGCAGTTCGACGGCAATGCGTTTTTGCAATGCAATGCACAATGGGACGAAATTTCGGCATAGTGTGTCATCGTCTATTTGAAATACATTACAGGCATAGTCACGCCGAACTTCGGTCGCGTTTATTCCGCCTAGTGTGTCCTTATGCAACGGTTACAATTACATGCACTGATGGGATTTCCCATTCGGGCTAAAAACTACGAACAGAAGAATTTGCTCAGGACTCAAGTCGTTTTCTTAGATACAACAGTTGAATCATCAAACCTTTATTGAATGATAAGAGTATGATTCACCGCACCGTCAATATTAACAAATTTAGATTCTCAGTACAATTTAGAATATTTTGTTATCTACACCCCATTACAGTACAGTTACTAGGACAATTAATTTACGACCTTAGAACAATTAACGTCTAAGTGACGTCATCAGAATTAGCAGTGACCCGTAACGGTCGATGTCAATTTTCTAAGTCTGTTGAATTTTAAGCCAATTAAACATGAGAAACAAAACATTAAACGATTTTTTTCTGTGCATGTACTTCATTGATATAAAAAACCCAAAAATCTATATGTCAAACTATGAACATTATTATTTGCAAATTAAACCTTATGCAGATTAGTTAAGTTGATGCGATGTGTGAAATAAGTGCATTATGCACCTATTTTTTGGGACGTTTTTGAGACGTTGATTGTGTATCTTGGGTTTTTGTATATCAATGATGTACTTACTTGATGAATTAAATAATGATATGAAAAAAATCAAAAATCGTTTAACAAGAACAAAATACAAACATGCCTTTCAAAACTAAGACAGATTTTGGTTGAATAAGAACAAAAAATACCAAGGTAATTCTAAACAGATGCGACATCAGGCAAGAAGTGAACCGTCTTAAATCAAACCTTATGTCCTCGTTATAAGGAGACAGTTTTGAGTATAAATAATTCAGATACAAATGACACGCTTTATCCCCACACAATAAAGACATTTGTATGCATGATCATCGTGTCTGTATTGGTCTAGGTGTTTTCAAGTGTGTATAATTTGCACGTGTTTATAGAAAAATATCATTTAATAACGAGAATCCCAAGGGTGGGACCAACTTGGTTTGCTTTGTTAGATAGAGGTCGCAAACGCAATGAAATTTAAAAAAATAAACTTCAATTGTAAATTTATTTCATTTAAGACGAATATTAGCGGCCGCTCACAACTCAAAAAAAAAATTTTTTTTTCAAATTTGAACCATGAATTCCTGAGATTAGCGCGTTAAAACAAAAACACTAACAAACAAAGTCTTCAGTTTTTTTAGTGTTCCTATATTTATGGATGGATGGTTCAGTAGGAACTCAGAAACCTACAGAACTGTTAGGAGACTTCGATATTACGGTCCGGAAAACTAGTTATATTTGTACGGATCGTGATTTCCGTTAATATCTTCGACACAATAAAACGGGTTTGCACCTATTAATGCAGTTTATTATTCCTGTTTACAAAACTGGCATTAGCATGGGCAATGCGCCGGCGCAAGTCGCCTTGACCTATTTCAAGAGGCTCGAACAGGGAACCGATATTTTAGAAGACTTCATCAACGCTTGTTCCATTTTAAACTCTTCGAAAAAACACATTTGCATACCTCACCACATAGGTTGAGCGCGGCACAACTTTGTTTTGCTTAATTAACTGTTTTCAATCAAGGTAAACGAAGATACAAAATATAATTGTAGGCAATAAAGACACTATTTTGGATTAGCGATGGTGGCCTAGTGGTATAGACGGCGCCTCACATACGTGAGGTCAGTGGTTCGAATCCGGGTCCACACCTCTGGATTTTTCGGAATCTATGTGAGGATTTGTGCCATTAGCTGTCTGCGCATTCAGATAGTTTCTGACTTTAGTTCAGTTACATCTGAATGTGTATCCATGATCCAATCTGTCTGGTTCCCGTCTATGAGTTACGAAGGTCTGATGGCAGTCGCATCAATGTAGCCAAATCCTGGATCATGGACAAAGCGGACCCCGCGTAGAAACGGGATAAAGGCTAGGAAGAAGAATTAAGACATTATTTTGGATGAATATGATTCAGCATTGACTGCATTGAATCAAAAAAATAAAACGTGGCAAATCTATGATGGCTAAAATTATTTTGCACACAAATAGCCGGTAATGCTGGCATTGACTTTTTTTTATTTGTTTTTATGGGTTGACGTATTTTGAATTTATATTCTATTTGAATTTACCATGCATATTATGATACACATTTTAATGTGATTAATTAATTACTTACTGCAATAATGCGGTGAATTCCCTTTGTACGGTTAGCTTACTAATATTTCCTTCTATTTGTAATGCCCCCATCCAAAAGTTACCATAACGATTGTTACTCGGCGACACTAATTGTTTTTCTGAATCGCTGAATATGTATGGAATAAACTGACTGATAAGGATAAATAAACAATGAAACTCTTAGCATTTTGAATCGCTAGTTCGCTAGCGTTGCTACATTATTTTGATAATAAAATGTTATTGTTTTACCTCGTTGTTGGAACTGATAACGAAGGTGTTGTGTGTTAGTCACACGACTTTGGTTTATCCCCGAGTCCTGTGTTTAAAGAAACCCCTCGACGGTCTAGTGGTTTCAGTACCGGGGCGTGATCTCGAGGTCCTGCGTTCGATTTTTCTGAACACAGCCCGGGTTTGTGATCGCCAATCTGCATTTTGCAAGCGTGGTAATTAAGCCAAAACCCATCTTTGTAATGAAAACATGATTACAAATGATGGAGGCCTTTGCCCTGCAGTGAGACATATGTACATAGGCTGATACTTTTACTTATGTTTTAAGAACCGTCATTTGTCAATCGTCACAAATCCATATTATAGATCAAGTAATACTATCATAGTCTTGTGCCATATCGTAAATCACATTGAATAAAATTGTAACTCATGTGTCTCTCCTGAGTCATGCTATTCAATTGGGATAATGATTTAGCAGAAAGGGTGAGCACATGCGATAACTAGCTAGGGGAACACTGAAAAACTCTATTGCAAATTGCAACTGTAAAATTCGATAATTGTTCATTGCTCACAGCCGTGTAGCAAAACCTCTTACGAAACATAGTTTTTTTTTAATTATGCACTGAAACACCATAGAATATTGTTGAGGCATATCTAAACTCGAACCGGCTTTAAAAACGAACTCAAGTACTTAAAATATGAGTACTTATGTGTATTTATATCGATCGACTAGGCAGAGCAAAGGCCCCATGGTTGAAGCAAAGCCATAGATTAAATCTTATATAGCCCTATTGTAAATTCATATGAACTAAAGGTGAATAAACGAAAGTAAACTTTTGAAGATGGCTATTAAAATACGACTTAATAATGGGAATGAAAAAAATGGGAATGAAATGGAATGGAACCTTGAAGGTCGCGCGAAAGTGGTGCGAATTTATCGAGTCATAATAAAGTAAGTCCTGAGTACTTCGTAACAACATATAATTGATGTAATGTATTAAATATTTAAATAAGATAATTGCCACTTGTATTACATATTAACTACTTAAAATAATTTTGTTTATTATATGACTATCCGTCAATACAGGCTGCGTTTGATTACACGAACGCCCACGTTACATTTGCATCGGTCCGAGTGTTTTCTTGACATAATAATATTGTTTACATAACAATCTATTTATATGAAGTATGTTCAACTGATGTCTGGTTCGTATCGTAGTTTGGGAAATGTTTTGTTTACTATACCTAACGCTTTGAATAGGTTAGGTACCCACACGCCTAGGCCTAAAGTTTTTTTTTGTGTATTATAATCATAATATTGTAATTATTTTTCTTTTATTAAAAAACATAATAGAAAACTATTTTGACTACATAGCCCAAAATAAATAAATAAAGTTTGAAAACACGTGTCGTTAGAGGGGTAGGACATCATTATTTTAGGAGCCGGTGACAGTTAATTTTGATCGAAAAAAGATCACTTCGAATTATTAAATTATTATTTCAGTTCTGTAAATAGCTGTTAATGTTTAAGGTGGATATATACAATCCATTAAAATATTATTTATCAAATCACTCACCTCGAAAATATAACGAGGGTATTCGGAAAAACTAAAGTACGACTATGCTGTATTTAAGTCAATGATAATATATTTGATTTGAGTGGAATCTTGTTATAATTCAACGATAAGTCGATCAAAAGTATTTTTAAACATTTTTTTTTGTTTCACTATTTAAAAACCTGTGGCGCCATTAAACATTCTCAGATCCCGACACATATTCCTGCTCCTATTATTTTCAAATACACACGAGGTTTTTTATTTTTATTACGACGCTTAAATTAATGTTTGCTTAGTATTAATAGATACAGTAACGAGGTAAGATTAATTGGACTCACATTTTTTGTTTGTGTGAAAAGAGAAGAACCCAATGTATGCGGCCGGTCGCCAATGGAGCTACAACACAACTGGATAACTAAATCACCGAACGAGACACTACTTCTTAGTAGAAGCTTTTTGACACAGTACGATAAATAACAGTGAGAAAATCCCCCGGTTATCATTGGGTCTATTGACCTAAAGATAAGCTTCGATTTGTATGATTGATGACG
This sequence comes from Nomophila noctuella, assembly GCA_958496325.1. Classification (NCBI taxonomy): domain Eukaryota; kingdom Metazoa; phylum Arthropoda; class Insecta; order Lepidoptera; family Crambidae; genus Nomophila; species Nomophila noctuella. The sequence continues at coordinate 4,932,147 of OY292496.1, read as the reverse complement.
TAGGTAGTACGGTTTTCCAACAGTTAGGTGTGTTTTCACAACAAATTATCAGTAAGTAAACATCACGCAATGACTATCATGTAACTTAAAAAAAAATGCCAGAATCTTTTATTTAGGTACGCAGTTTTATTATAGGTTTTTCAATAAACCATATTGTGACTATTTTGTGTTACAAAAATTTTATACAGTATTAGGCGGAACTCAAAATATGTAGTATACCAGCTTGGTATTACCAGGTGGGGTGGCATGGCTCCTTTGTCTTTAACTTTGTTTGATTTTATTCTAAATTATGAGGTACAGTACAACAGGTTACACTTTCTTTACACTTGAAAATATGGTTAAGGCTGGGAGTGCCTTTAGTCACAAAATAGGAACGCAAAATAATTGTTTTGGTGGATATTGTTTCTTCACTGTCGTGGTATACGATTGTGTATATATATACATACTCAGCCCAAACAAATCGATGTGTGTGACATCATTTTAATTATTTAACGTCAAATTAGCTTTTTTGCTACATTATAAATAGTTTATAAAATGATTATAGCTTTTACTCGCGGCTTTGCACGCGTGGAAAAGGACATTAAAATCCGTTCAGTACTTTCGGAGTGATAGACGGACAAACATCCAAACAAAGGAACTTTCACATCTATACTAATATATAAAGCTGAAGAGTTTGTTGTATGTTTATTTGTTTTTTTGTATGTTTGTTTGTTTGAACCCGCTAATCTCGGGAACTACTGGTCCGATTTGAAAAAAAATATTCTTGTGTTGGATAGTCCCTTTGACGTGGAAGGTTTTAAGCTATAATTTACCACCATGTGTGCGGAAACCGAAATCCACGGGCCACGGGGACGAATCCGCGGACGCCGCAAGTTATAGGCCGTGTATTCATTTTCTTGATAAATACGATAAATAATATTATTTAGCGTTACAGGGAAAACAAGAAAGTTGTTTCTAGTTGTGAACATCATGACCTATATTCTCAATCATCGGCCTAGAGTTATGGGATTATTTAGGTACCTATTGGAACATCCATAAATTAATGCATAACATAGATAGATAACCGATATCAAGATAATAATATGTGTTAAAAAAATAGATAAAAAAAATTAAAAATTTTATTTAAAACAGTACTATAATAAAATAGCTTAGTACTTTACTTTTACATAAATTCCCTATTATCAAGGATGACACACGAATCGATACTGGGAAACACAGTATATTCTCATTGATAAGTTGATAACATTGTGACATTATAATGTATCACGCTGAACCCAAATTTTCTCTTCAAAAAATCATTTATTTACCTACTTACATTTTAAAACGTACAGATTAAGAGTAAGTGCACACACTAGGCTGAAATTAGGCGACCGAAGCTCGGGGTCAACGCATGTCTATACAAAATTACGCGACTTAATTTCGGCTTAGAGTAGGTAGTGTGTGATCCCTAGGAGAGGCCTATGTCCAGCAGTGGACTGAGATAGGCTGTTGATGATGATGATGATGATGTAGTGTGTAATCTTACATTTGAAATACATTGAAGGCGAAGACACGACGAATTTGGTCGCGTTTTTTGCCCCTAGTGTGTTTTTATAATCAGTTGATTCTAGATGACTGTCTTTTCATGGTGTACTTAACTGGGTGGTCAGGACGGGTTTCAGTCATTTTTTAGTATAATATTATTGCTTTGCTCGGCCTGTAAAGCGGATTTCAACTAGAAATCGAGTAAATAAAATCCTATTTTATTGTTGTATCTATACAGGGTAAAAGACAAGAAGGGGAAGATATTTTAAATGTTGCCTAATTTGATGCCTTTTATCTTTGTTGTTTATATGATAAATCACAATAAAACAACGTTGTTATACGTGTTAGTTAAGTATAAAAAACTTTTATGTACATATCTAACTAACAAGTACATATCGCATAAATCCCATCATAACTAGCGGAAACAATTGGGTATTTGACTGCATTCAAAATAACGTAGGTATGGAACTTTTACAGTATGCCACAGTTGTGTACTTTTGGGCTTTGAACTAATTATTTTATTAAATCTAAACCAAAAAGTTGTTGATTTCATATAACTTTCTTTTGACGTCACATTTCAGAATTTCATACGGTTTTTCCTACAAGCTTACTTTTTTTTCATTTTTATATAAGTGTGTGATTTGACCTGTGTATTTTGAGCAATCCATCTGACCTAGTTACCGGGTGCACTGTATTTATTTGCAAACCATTAGTGTAGATATTGTATAACGGAAGCACAGGAGTCGCGTGTTAATACCGAGCCACAGACAATTATTTTTTTATTTCAGATGAGATCACTCTTGGCCAAGCGGGATCAGATAGATACAGATGCGGTGTGAAACGGTTTCAACCAGCATCCGTTTAGAAAACTACGAATTTATTAAAGGAAACGATTTTTAATAAAGATTCCTTTCACATACTTGATAGTTAAGAAAACAATTTTTTTTAGCTATTTTAAAAAAATTATGACAATATGTGAATGGCAAACTCTATTGGTGATCTTTTAAAGAGTCATAAGACTATCGCATCAATTGTTTAACTCCAAATAAGCTTAGAGAGATAAGGCGCAAGATTAACTGCTGTCGAAGAATAACTCAGAAAAAAACAAAAAACGTATAAGCACTAAGATAATATAAATCTAGATAAAAATCTATTGTTGTATATAAATGCATTCTAGTGGTATTATTATCGCAACGCCATCAATCAAGCGAAAATATAGTTACACACGAGTGCATATTATGTGCACGTAATTTATAAAACGATATACTAAGTCATCGTTGCACATACTTGTGGGACTCTCCCATTCTAGGTATTTAGGTATTCAGCGGGGAGTACCCGTAATACCGACATTCGTCATATCAAGAGGTATTGCAAGGTTTCTGATAAGTAAGTGTAACACCCTGGCCACAGCCCACAGCGGTGCGACTTGCGATGCGTCTTGCGCCAGCGAAAGTGGCGAGCGAAAAAATCAAATAAAGGAAATTGTATGAAGCATGCCACAGCTACGGCGGCGAGATGCGCGGTGCGAACGCGCGGCGGCCATACCCACGACTAGGGCGGCCGTCGCCGGCCTCGCCGCGCCGCTCGCCGCGCCGCTCGCCGCCGTAGCTGTGGCGAGGACCCTAACGCCCTGAGCCCCACAAACGGATGTAGGTCAAGCTAGACGCGTAAATAAAACTACGCTGGCTCAGCGATCCCAAGGATCATAGGCTCGTATTAATAAATTTCACTCAACTCTGAGCTCGGTCTTGATTGCGAACTAGATATGTCATTCTCATCCAAAACAGCACCTCAAGTCGCACTCAAGGTCGAGCTCAGAGTTGAGTGCAATTTATTATTACGAGTCTTAGTCTCCGCGTAAATAATAAGTATGTCATTTTGCATTAAAAAGGAACCAGAGAACCAAAAAAGGGATAAGAGGGGTAGGGGGGGGGGGGGTAGCTCTGTGGAACTTCCACTCGAATGAGCCGCTCGTCTGGGGAAGTACCTCCACCTTACAGAATACCACAGTGAAGTAGCAGTTCGTAACTGTTGTGCTATGTTTCAGCTGGTGAGTAAGGTTGCCAGAGCTCAGTTGGGGAGGGTATGGGGTTTTTGAAGGCAGGCAATGCATCTGCGACCCCTGTTGTTGATGTCCATGGGCAGCGGTGATCACTTACCATCAGGTGACCCGCTTGTTTGTTTGCCTCCATATCATATAAAAAAAGTCAGTTAGATCCTTAAGGGTATGACTTCATCAAAGTGGAGATGTTTGGAGAGGAGCGGAGATCTGTCGTAAGCAGCCAATAGCAATTTAATGCTGAGATGGTATGAAAGCCCAATAGACGGCTTCTAGCCTGCAGTTTCCGTGCAAGAAAAAAAAATGGGTACACCTGCGTTCCGCTCCGTTCATCTCGGTGGAGGGAGTCGGATCTGGTGTTATGGTCATTAAGTTGACTGATAGAACAAGAGGTAGCGGGTTCGATTCGCACATCTCAAACATTTGTGTTTGTGTACATGAACTTGACAGTTTGATGTGTTAACTGGTCTGGTCAGAGGTGCGATTCACTAAGCGCAAATGCCACAATCTCACGGCTGTATCAACGGCGACAGTAGTTTTTTTACTAGTAATTTGACACTGTCAACGATTACACAGCCGCGAGATCACGACATTTGCGCTTAGTGAATCGACCAGCTGGTGTCTATAATCTATACAAATATTATAAAGAGGAAAGGTTTGATTTTTTGTTTGTTTGTTTGTTTGTATGAATTGAATAGGCTCCGAAACTACTTGGCAGATTTGAAAAATTCTTTCACTGTTGGAAAGCTACATTCACCCAGAGTAACATAGGCTATATTTTATCCCGGTACGGGAATTAGTTCCCCCGGGACGCGGGTGAAACCGCGTGACGGGCCGCTATATGTAATATGATCTGTAATACTTAGTTCTTAAGTTACTTATCTCTAAAATGTAATGCTCACATACTAACGGTTTGGGAAACTGTAAGTCAATATGAACAAATTAAAATAAAAAAAGTCACGGAGTCAGATCAACGTATGAGTGTTTACTGTAATTTAAATACTTTATTTAGGTAGGAAATATTTTTTAGTACAAAGTAGAGTAAACCGATCAAAAGAAAGTATGGGCCATTGATGATTCCATATGGAAAATAGAAGTATCCAAGAAAGGACTGCTGTGAAACTTATTGCATTAAAGATTCGCTATGCGCTTGCTCCTCCCGGCTGGTTCGAAGATGTTTCAAGGTGATCCAGTGAGTGACCTCACGTAACCAAACTGAACATCCCACGGACGAAATCCATATGAATTATTGGTTTATGTCAAACTTAGGTATAACATTGACTGATACAAATTACGAAAGACTCTGGGCTCCGACGAAGAACTAAGAATGAGCCAGAGGCCAGGGTTCGAATCCCGATTGAAAGATCGAATTAAAATGAGTGCACAAATCCTTATTTTGTAGACTTATATTATATTGCTTCATTGCTTATAATAATAACATTGCTTCAGCACTACCATTATATAAATGTGCTCAAGGCATAAATATTGAGGTAATTACATCAAAATCGCCTATCATCATTATCAACCTAGAATCATCAGCATTTCATAGGTACTTCGCGATAGGGTTTCTTTCAATTATGATACATAATTTGATGCGCCGTTAGTCTTGTGTTCAGAGACCCTGTGAGACGACCCCCCTAATTGCTTCTCTGTAGTAGATCGTAATCTTTTTTTGTTTCTAAACAATACTGACAGGTTCCTTAGAGGAAAACATGTAAATTCTTACTAACATACATAATACATACGAATATGAATCTGGGTGAGACGGGCAATAATGTTAATTTCCTTAAATAAGCGTTTACGTCAGCCACGCTATAGACTGTATCAGCAAGTACCTATCTCTTGCAGTATAAGTATGCTGTATTTACAAGAGCGGTCTTATCCTGATACAAGTTGGTAAAACTTAAAAGGATAAGATCCACATTGTAAAAGTGACTTGGTTTTTATGAACAAATATGTTTGTATTTTTTTTTTTCGTATGGTATAAGTAAGAAAGAAAATAATAATAATGCATGCATAGAGTTAAATATCACGCCAGAAAACTGTGACATTATTTTGACTGACGTGACGTACCTACGTTGGTACATGCTGTCCCTGCGTCAAAGAGCGACAGTCGCTTAAAAATTTATTACTATCAATTTTAAAGAATATAATCCAATAACTGGAAAATGGACTGCACTGCAGAACATGTTCTTAAAGGAGGACAAACTTGTCCCTAGATTTTACGCAAAAAACAATCTGCTCATAGTCCAGACTGATTGCAGATAAAATATTAGAAAAAACAATTGAATGTGGTTCGAAGAATGTATGGCGAAGGCATATCTAACGTTTTAAAGGAGACGATCCGTTTTGGGCCTGATTGTGCATGGATAAATTATCTACCAAAAAAACTGTATATTTTTGTTAATTAACCTCTATAAATAACAACGGAATAGGCTTTGGCCAACTTAAGTTAATTGCATAATTATATATTTTTCATTATCAAACACACTTTATAAACGACATTGAACTATATTTTTTATTTTTAACTGTCTTCAAAAACGCACCTAATAACATAACAGATTAAATAATCGATTAGAGAAAATCGATAGCGGAGATTAAATGAAATGCATCATGTTTCAGTGTTTTTTTGCTAAGTTTTGAAAAACTACAATAATTTATTATTTGTAATATTCGTTATATCTTGATAATGATCTACTTTTTACGTCTTCATAATAAAAAAAATAATAAAATCAAACAATTGATCGGTTAAACGATCAGTACAATTGAAATGGAACCAGTTTGGCACTGACCTATATCTTGTCTATATTTAGGTCAGTGCATTTTGGTTTTACGTCATACGTGAATGTCAGTCCTGTCACTTGATGTCATTCGCTTTTCATTTTACTTAAAATGTTTTTCTGGATTTTGTTTTCACGACTTGTGCCCGAATACCTGACTCCGACTTCGATTCCTTTCTGGCTGACCGTTTGCTTGAATACTCGACACTGTATCTGCTACTCATATTAACCTTTGGCGCTAATACCGGCACACACCATATAGATACGGCAACAATCATGAATATTCATGCATGATTTTAACATATTTGGCCGTTGTATTCAGCTATAAAAATTGGGCAAATGTAATCTTTTGAAGTGTTCTAATTGGTGACCAATTTCTAGCCGTGCACATCCAGGCCCCAGTTTGTTTGAAAAACGTATTTCTCCTTTATGCATGCCAGTAGCTGACCCAATAAATAACCTTGAAAGATGCTAAAATAAACTTTAATATCAGCGTTATTCTTTTTTTAGTTTGAATGTACAAAAATGAGCGAGCTTTTACCTTTTTTTTATTTCAGATAAGTAACAGATTATATTCTAGGTAGGTACTACTACTAAGCGACACTTAGTTTTTTGAGGAAATTGAAGAAGTTTTTAAGCTATAGTAGGAATACCGCTATGAGTGCAGAGGCCGAAATTCACGCGGATGGAGTCGCAGGCGGCCGCTAGTAAGAGTATAAAATATCCCTCTTGAATAAAAATTAAGTCAGCCCTTTGTACAATATTTTGCCTAGTACCTACAATAAAGATGAAATAAATAAAATTATTCCAAAAAAAACTTTTCCACTTCCGATACGAAGTTTTTATTAAAGCTAACTATGAACCTTTTAACGAACAGACGGGAAATTAATTTGTTATAAATCTATGGTTGTTGTGGTGCCTTACTACTTAGTGTTAATCATCAGGACACAGAAAATCTCACAAGTTTACAAAGGTGATGACAGATTTCTCCCCATTAGACTTTCCCTTAGGAGCGTTATGGACAGAAACTTATTGATTCCCATGTCTCCAGACATTTTGGCGTCGAGGGTGTGTCAAAGAATAACAGAACCATCAACTTGAACTCAGCAGAAAAAAACGAAAGATATATTTTAAGTACTGTATGTTTAGCGTGTATGGATAAAAATGTTCGACTTGCGAATTAAGCTACAAAAGAATGTCGTTAATTTTCCTTTGGCTTATTATTTTATTCAGCAAAAATACCCTGCAATTAAAAGCAAAAAAGTTGCTCTATTATGCATCCTTATAGGTACGCATAGGAATAATAAATATTGATTTAAGGGTAGTGTTGTGATTTCTCAAGTTCGAATACGTCGAATTGCAGATCGTCCTCATGTTGGAAAAATAACGGTTAATAAGCGACTATGGCCATTACCTATATCTAATTCTCCTAATTATCAAACTCATTAAATTCTAATTTCCTTGTTATATCACGTCCCGTTGTTAATAAAATTGCAACTGCGTGATATTGGTATGATCAAAAAACTATCCAAGAATGTCGTTTTAACTTTTTTTTAAATTCTAGATAGATATAACGACAACCAAAATATTGTTTCCAATAATTCAGTAAAAAAAAAAAAACAGTTTGTGTTAAAATGTAAACGCCTACTAACTGTTACTAGCAATTATTTGCTTTGAGCCTGAGTTGCTCATAAAGTTTTCCAGCGTACCTAATTGACATAATTAAAATAATGTAAAGGTACATTTATTGGCAAGTTTCTGTATAATATTCCGTAAAACGCCTGTTTTATGTTGTTCCAAAACAGTTCTTTACTTACACATGTATCTTGCCTATTCATATTCTGTGGTCGGTTTTAAGAGGACACGGCGTCGACACAGTCTGGACCAACAGAACGTCCTAAACAGTGCTACTGTACGTTGGATCCGGATAACTGTATCAAGTATCTACTAATAATAGTTTGGTCTAACTTTTAAATACATATCAGGTATGTGACTATTTTATTTTAAAAGTGTGTGTCACAATTTGTCACTTTCAAATATTTCGAATGAACCACATTAAAATGTTAGCGACATAGCCCTAATGAACAATAGGTAGGTAGGTAGTTTCCAATATTAATTTACGTCTGAACTCTCAGATCTAAGTTTTTTTCTTTTATTTAGACGTGTGTTATTTATCTTTGTTTCATAGTTTAGTCAAAAAGCTACTTTTTACAAGGCCCTTTTTCTATTGCTGGGTTTACTAAAACTTTTTCGCTCGAGTTTGGTACGTGATGATGCAGGAAATAATTTTGAAAAAAAAACTTAAATTCTAAATGTTGTGACACAGGTGTGTTTTCTCTACCACACTCGCAAGAATAAATCTATAGATGTTTTAATTATTATAATTATAACGAGAATCTGTCTGTCGTAACTGGTCGTTACTTTATCCGAAAGAAATATTAAATTGTATTTTGATTAATAACCTATACCAATGACAATTTGGTTTTTCAGGCAAAATGGGTGTGCCAAAGGTGACCACGTGTTGTTTTATATTCGACCTCAAAACAGGGACCACTATAATTGGTGTTTTAAGTGCGGTAAGTTCGATTTTGTAACAATGACACGATAGCAATAAGTGGTGCCTGAAACCTACAGTGGAGCCCTCTCATCAAATGGGTCGTTACAATTTATCTTCCCCAAGAGGAGTCGTTAAATACGATGCACGTTCCACTATGTTCTACCTACATAAGTGTGGGAATATGGAGGTAATCTGTGCTTGCGCATTCGGGCATAATTAAAGAATGATAAATACCTATACTCTGTCCACTTTATGAAGCGTCTTTTCACAGCTCACGCCCATGAAAGTTCGAATTGTTTTCGTTTAATTTTCGAAAAAAGAATATTGTTCTTCATGGACGGTTACTGCCAACTCAGTGATGTGCTGCGAAAAACGATTAGAACGATTGTGCCCCCGATTACAAATAATCGATAGAAATAAATGCTATGAATAAATCTAAATTTCTTCATAACATATTCATAAGGTATAATGTATATTTTACATAGAAAGGTAACAACATTTGGATTTAAATTTCTTTTACTAATATGACTTACTTGTTTTATATTTAATTTATAAACTCAAATATATGGATTTATATTTGTTTACAATAAATCTAAGAAATTGTTAAATCAAAACGCATGTTTATCGAAATCGGTTATTTTTTGCGTACCTAAGTCGAATAATGATAATAGTACAATCGGATTGTTGACACATTTGAGATACTTTAGGACATCACCAATGTTGTCAATCGGCGACCTGTCAAAAGACGCTTCATATAGTGGACAGAGTATAGTGACTCTTTGCGAGTAAATAGGTATGTGAATGAGTGATCATAATGATCTGTTAGGATGTCCGCGGGGATTTCGGTTTCCGCACACATACATAGGTAAGTACTATAGCCTAAAGCTCGTCGAAAGAACTATTCAACACAAAAAGATTTTTTCAAATCGGACCAGTAGGTTCTGAGACTAGCGCAACAAACAAACTCTTCAGATTTATTAGATACCTATAGATTTATTTTGAATCCGTTCAGTAGTTTTAGCGTCTTAGCGATTAACGGACAAACATTCCATCAAACAAACTTTCACATTTATAATTTTAGTATGATTATCTATAATGATTATTATTTCCAGGTCCTAACCTTCATAGTCCTGGTGATGCTGATAGCTATTATTAATTTTAGTTATATTGTGGGTACTCTTACGAGATCACGGGTCGACGGGGACCCGGTCCTTTGAAGCATGCGTGGGGCCAAAGCCAACAGCGCAGAGGCTTTTTTGTACCATTTGATCTAAATGTGGTGTTAATTTTAGTATTATGATTTCCAGGTCCTAACCTTCATAGTCCTGGTGATGCTGATAGCTATTATTAATTTTAGTTATATTGTGGGTACTCTTACGAGATCACGGGTCGACGGGGACCCGGTCCTTTGAAGCATGCGTGGGCCCAAGCCAACAGCGCAGAGGCTTTTTTGTACCATTTGATCTAAATGTGGTGTTAATTTTAGTATTATGATTAAGTGAATATGAGTAATAAGACGAGCCGTTTGGTGCAATTGACGAGCCGTTTGGTGCAATGGTCGAGAAGTCGGCTATTACACCAAAGGTCGCGGGTTCGATCCCCGCACGGTACAAACATTTGTGTGCATGAACATGTCTGTTTGTATCGGTCTGGGTGTTTCTATGTATAATATGTATGTATTTACAAAAAAAAAAAAAGTATATAAGTAATGTTTATCCGTTGTCTGGCATCCATAGTACAAGCTAATGCTTAGTTTGGGGCTAGATGGCGCTGTGTGAATAATGTCCAGAGATATTTATTTATTTATTTATTTATTATGATTTCCAGGTCCTATCCTTCATAGTCCTGGTGATGCTGATAGCAGCGGCTGCCGTGTTCAACTCGCTGCAGAACAACCTGCTGATCGAGCTGGACCCCGACGCAGAGGCCGAGGCAACGGGCCGCTACGTCATCAGCGTCATGTTAGTCTGCATGTACGTCACCAAGTTCCTCTCCGATCTGGTGTTCGTTTATGGCGTGGTTACGGTGAGTTTCGTTGTGGTGATCACGCATTTTCTCATAAATATCAAAAAATAAATAAATATTTCACAGCATCACATACATCGATCTGACAGGTAAGTATCAGAACCATTTTTTACAAAAAAATGATTTCGGTTTCCGCCCACAAGTGTTATACTCTGAGGTTGTATTGTAACTCAAAAACTTCCTCGACAATGGACAAATGGACGAATAGTGAAATAGTAAAATTGCCAGGCTAAACTGAGCCAAGCATGAGGCAAAGCCCAGGAGCTCATCTGATGCTGCCACGAGAATGAGATTACTGTGCGCTGGTTTTCGGTAGTTCCCACGCCCATTGTGACTAGGTATGGCCTCAAATCACATTTAGTGAAGGCCCATGTCTAGCAGTGGACTGTTAATGATATTTGTATTTATTTCCATTACAGGAACGAAGAGGAATCATCAAAATGTACGGCATCGTGTGGTTCGTCTTCTTTCTGCTGTCCAGTTTTCTATTCTTCATACACATCCTCGACTACGAGTACTACACTATTATCTCCGAGCTTATTTATATTGGTAAGAATTATATTAGAACATCGTCTTTTTAAGGTTTATCTTAGAACTAGCGGCCGCCTGCGACTCCGTTAGCGTGGATTTCGATTTCCAATAGCCTAAAGCCTTCCTCGTCAAATGGACTATCCAACACAAAAATGATTTTTCAAATAGTAGTTCCAAACAAACTCTTCAGCTTGATATATTAGTATGGATATATTTTGTTTTCATGTTGTTTTCTAAGTATCATTCAACATCGTCTTCCCTCCTAGTTTGTCCTAGTCGCTTCCTCGGCCATTGGCTTCGAATCCAGGGTCCGTAAGGCTTTCTTAGTATTTGCATTTTAACCATTTAATACCCATACTTATTAAAAGACACGAAATGACGGTAACATGACGAAATTAAGTAATTAATTCACATCAGCCTATTAATGACCCACTGCAGGGCAAAGGCATACATAATTTGAAATCATGTTTTTGTTACAAAGATGGGTTTTGGCTAAATCACAAATAGACACAAATATTGCTCGACCCAGGAATCGAACTCAGGACCTCGAGACCCCCGCGCAGTACTTAAACCACGAAACCATCGAGGCGCTTACACATGACGAAAAGTTTCTTTTTAATTAAACGAACAAAAGTGATATAATATTGACCATGACAATATTTTAACATCTCCCTATGTTTCAGCTATAAACATCTACGCTGCAATTCTGGCATACAACTTCTACCAAGATATTAACACCAGAGAAGAGATATAAACAATATGTCTGTAGTTATTGTTTATTTAATGATTGCCGATGCTATTTAGTCAATAATGTTACATTATTACTATTCATGTTTATTTTTATGAACCATTTTTTTTCAAATTATCAATCAATTAAATTAATGGCGAATTGTGGTCTGATAAATAAATAAAGGCTAGTACAAACAATGTTCAAAAATCGAATTACCTATGTTGTTAAGTTTCACGTATTGAGCCTATGTAATTTTAATGTTTAATAAGTGTAAATTTTGTTTAAGTTTGTATATTTTATAAATACGATGATTTTTTGAGATTGGTCGAATGGACGTAAAAGCGTTTTAACATCGAGTATGTTAAATTTTTGTTGGTTAAATGACTACTCAAAAAAATATTGGTAAGTAATGGTAACTTTCAAATGTAAATAATGTTTCCTGTTGAATGTTATGTACCTTTAGGGAATAAAACGATCTAAATTATTTATTGTTAAAAAGTATATATTAAAAATGTTTAAGAATTGAATAGAAACCAATATTTATAATTCCATTGTTTTTTGTGTCCAAAAGAGCCTGAGTGGATGGGTTCACACTTCAGAATAGGCGGAAAAATCGTGACCGAAGTTCGGGCGTGTGGTGACTACGCCTGCAATGTACATATTTTTAATGGAAGATAACACACTATGCCAAAATTACGTCGCGTAATTTCAGCCTAGTGTGTTACTACACTTTTTCTTTAAACCGAATACCTACATTATAAATGATTGACCACACAATATAAATAAATACGAGTATGAGCTTTTGTACTTTTAAACTTACTTGAGAGTCTACCTATTTAACAAAAAAAGAAGAATGAAATACAAATAAATCTACCGGTACACAAAGTATTACACATTTGGTAACTGTAGTCTAATGTGAATTCTGCATTCTAGATCCAATAAAAATAATCAAAAAAGTTAAAAATAAAGCCTTATCGAAAAGTCTACAATAACTATAGCACCCATATTAGTTCTTACTTATTTAGAGTTATATATCAAAACACGTAGGAAGGTAATACGTTCACTGAATGGAGGGTGAATCGAATATCTCATTATCATTGTCTTCAACCAAACGCTCCATAGAAATCTTCCCGCCGGCCTGAAGGTCGTAGTACTTGTGAACGGTGACAAGAAACCAAATGTGGTTCACTGAAAATAATAGATAAACATGTTAAGAAACTGTGTAAGATTAAAGTACAATAAAATATAAATATAGGGTGTAACAAAATATACTGCAAAAAATTGAAGGGCGAATTATTCAGTGGAAGTAAAGTAAATTCAGAAATAAAAAAGTCTGTGTTAATGCGCTAGTTTTTGAGAAAATCAATAAAATCGGTCGAGTCAATAATTGAAAATAGTACAAAATGTGTCTTATGCGAGACAGCTGGTCGTGTCTCATCAGTGTAAAACAGTTACTATGTTCGTCCTGCCCCATAAGCAGCGAGCGTGCTGGAGGGGGTGCGAAGTTGACAGGACGAACATAGCAAGTTGGCCAATGCGGGATATGACGAATTTGGTAGGCATTAAAATTTACTTTTTACTATCTTATATTTATTACATTGCCACTAAAGAATTCACCCTTAAAAATATTTGCAGTATATTTTGTTACTCCTTTTATATTTACCAACATCACATACATTGATCTGACTCCGTTTTAAGTAGCTTATGCACTTGCGTTACAGACATCAGAATCAACCGTGGTATTACAGATATACTTAAATAAATACATATAACACCCAGACCAGGACAAACAGACATGTTCATGCACACAAATGGAATCGAACCGGCGACCGCTTGCGTAATAGGCAACATCTTGACTATTACACCAAGCAGGTCGTCAGGTACACTTGTAAAAGGTAAATAAACAAAGAATTTTCAAAAAAATCTGTACGTACATGTAGCAATGCTAAGGCCGCTGGCCAGCCTCCACCTGTGACCTAGGACCAGCAGTAAGGAGCTGAGCGTCGCGAAGAGGGTTATAAAGATGCCGAAGGCGAAGTAGATCAGCACGAGTCCGGGTTTGTTCTGAAATCACATCACATCTGAAAACATTAACAACTGCACCAGGGTCGCAGATGAGTTGCCTGCCTTTAAGACTACATACCCTCCCCAACTAAGTTCTGATGATCTTTCACTGTGGTCTTCTGTAAGGTGTAGGTGTCGTGTAATTTCCCAGACGAATGGTTTATTGAGGTGGAAGTTCCACTAAGCTCTAACTTTTTAAAAAGCGTTCAAAGATTTAGGCTTTCAAGTTTGTTTGTAGGTAGGACCGTTGAAAGAGTATTGGTGAATCCTACAAGAATCAAGGCAAACGTGATATAAATAGACTTTTTCTTCAAATCACAAATAGCAGATTAGATTACAGTTTACAGTGCAATGTCCGTGTGAATGTATTCTTAGTGTTACCAGGCCAAATCGAAAATTTTTACACCGACATCACTTATAGTTGTAAAAATGTAGGCACTGAAACGAATAATTTTATTTTTATGTTATGTTATACGGAATCATACGGAAATAACATTACAAATACCTACTAGGGTAAAATACATGTGCGTCTTTATTTAATGAGTGTAAAAAAAACTTAGGCCCATTATATAACGTGAAATTGACAAAAGATACATACTGAAAGATATATTATATTTGTGTGAACGAATATAACAGTACACGATTACCATTTTGACACCGATGATGAGCGAAATAGATGTCATCATCCACAGCACTGACAGGATCAGAACGATTACAATTATGGCTTCTTTCTTGACATGGTTCACCTTGAAGTCAACCAAACTGACGTTCAAAGTTTCCTCACTGACAGCCAAGATCCAGATAGAAGAAATGGTCAACTCCAATGAGAGGATCTGTGTATTAAAAGCGATATTTATAAACTGACACATACCTACACTATTTATTTCAGAGAACAACAATTACAGTTCAAGTATCTCGCACCCAACTGGCAACTATTAGTAATATTGGAATTTACCGTTTTTAAAAAAAATTATAGTGTCAATAATATTTATGAAAATTAAGGACAGTTGATGTAGTGCAATCTGTAGCTTTATTATAAATCGGCTTAGCTTTAGGCATGGCACATTTATAAACTGGAGACTATCTTTACATTTAATTTTTACGTTGTGTGCCGTCTATGTGCATAACATGCATAAATTGCATTATATGTGCATTTGGGGGCACATGTTTAGGCATAGTAACTTAATTATTTCCATCATTTCGACCCATCCCAGTTTTTCAAGGGTATATCTACTTTATTATGGATGTCTTTGCATATAAATCCTCTTGCATCACTCTATCTAATAAGAAAAACCATGGAAAAACCGCAAAATTGAAAGCGTATTTTTTTAGATAAGGGACGGATACAAGAAAGTTCCTTTGTTTTAAAACTATTAGTTAGTGCTAATTAGCTTTCTGTTAGGTTTTAACATATATACATATGTATAATTAAAGTACACAAATCATTTTTTTCCTAATTATGTATTAAAAGAGTAACAAACTTACCAATGTAGTAAATCCAATTAGTAGGCACCGTAGGCTTAATCTTACATCGGAACAACACTTTTGAAAGCAAATCATTTTGTCCTTTGGACCACACTTCGCTATGCTTAATTGCGTCTGCTTTAATTATCCTTTTGTCTTATAATTATGAACTGTTTGCAATATTTTCCCACACATACGTTAGTAAATTATTTATTTATATATTAGGTAGGTAGTTTATAGGTGCATAATTATGTACTACAAACTTAGATTTCAATTGTCAAACAAAAGATAAGTCACATTTAAGTGGTCTAATGTAAGAAAATGGATATATGTATTTTTATTATGATAAGCACGTCAAGGAGATGACCAATATGACGTACTTACTTAGTTAATAAAAATTATTAAGTTAAAAATTGTACATGATGTAAGCATTTTTAAACTAACAACAATAAACTATAACCATTGAACGTCACAAGGAATGTGAGGGATCAACTTCTCTCAAAGAACGGTTTGTTAAGATATTTATTGAAGTAGGTTAGTCCACTTCAGGCGACCAACTCATAGGAACCTCGTTGACGCCCCCCGCTCCGTCTCAGAGCATGGTGTTGAAAACTTAAAACAAATAATGGTATTGATATCTGTCAGCGAATTGGCAGGGGAGGACTACATGTCTAGCAATTCTAAATAATATTATAAAAACATAATTATAAACTTAAACATATGAATTTCATATGCCATGCACGTCGAAGTGCTGGAAAGTCAAAATGGTAGGTATGACGTGCAAAAAAAAATATCTGTAAATCTAAGTTCAAAAAAATTGACTTTGACTTTGATTAGCGCCTAGCCTTACTTAAGCTTGTCTTTAATGTGGATGTGTGCTTAGAAGAGGAGAGAGGGATACTCTTTTTACCTAAATATACAAAACGTATTTTACCATGGATTGTTAATACATACAAAGACTCTGCTAACGAGATTTTAACTTTATGCATTGAATGTTGCGAATTGCTCCATACATTATCCATAGCTTGAATAAAAGAGACAAGTAGTTTACAGCTTTGTCATTTTCCAGCCATTGAACTCCACATTATCTCATAAAATATAAAATAAATATCTGTAGGTATAAATGAATATCCAAATTTAATATATTTGTATATTCATGCAAATTATTAACTTAGAGTCCGTCTCTGTCTTCCCAAGTCCTCAGGGCGATAATCGTTATCAAGAGCAAACCGCAAAATTTTTGAGAACTTGAGGACTCAGCCCTAAGTTACAAAAGCAGTAGGATTTATTACAGTTGTATAAGTTGCAGTGAAGCATTTACTCAGTCACTTGTATAGATTCATAAAGGAAATAGTAAAGTATCAAGCTTATAAATGTCCCTGTTCTTTTGTTTCGAAAAGTCGACCTATATTTGTCCGACCCACATTTCAACCCAGGACCTCGAGATCACGGCCCACTTTAACAACTAGACCATCGAGGAGTCTGATATTATTATGAGTGCCGAAAATATCGTACGTACCAAACCAAACGAAAATTGAATATTTAAACACACAATAAATTATTATTCTTTTGGGAAACAAAATGGAGGCTTGAAGACATTTAGAATGCAAAGAATCTTAATAAATTATGACCGCCGTAATGGAAGTTGTGTGTGTGTGTGTATGTGTGATAAACTTACCCTGGGTATTACGAAGGATTAGATACGAAACGCTTCTTTTTAAATATTCTTAGAAAATAATAATAACATGTAATTCGTATATTGTGATTTAGTGAGTGCGAAGTTAATTATACTGTGGCAACCATCGCTGTTAAAAGCAATAACATAATTTATTACAAACTAGCGGCCGCCCGCGACTTCGTCCGCGTGGATGTCGGTTTTCATTATACGAATGTTTTTTCCCGCTAACTCCCGTTCCCGTGGGAATATTGCAATATCCTTTTGCAACTAAGCATCAAGTTTACTAAGGGACCTGCATGCCAAATTTCAAGCGTCTAACTCAAGTAGTTTAGATTTTCCATACAAACTTCCACCCCCTCATTTCGGGGAAGTGGGGGGTTGGAATGGGTCAAAAAGTAGCCTATGTTTTGTCTCAGGGTCTAAAGATTGTCTGTACCAAATTTCATCAAAATCGGTTGCGAGGTTTAAGCGGGAAAGCGTAACAGACAGACAGACAGACAGACAGACAGACAGACAGACAGACAGACAGACAGACAGACAGACAGACAGAGTTACTTTCGCATTTATAATATTATATAAAATATAAATATATAAATATATAAAAATATAAAAATATAAAAATATAAAATATAAATATATATAAATATATATAATATAAATATATATAAATATAAAAATATAAAATAATATTATATTATATAATATATATATAAATATAAAAATATAAAATAATATTATATTATATAATATATAATATATATATATATATATATATATATATATATTAGTTGGGATTAGTTGCGATAAACTAAAAATGTCTAACAGATTAGTATGAAATAACTAAGAATAAAAAAATCTCAAGCAGTTTGACTTATCTTTTTCCACTTAAGTATGTGTTCAAGTACCAGATGGAAAAAAAGATAGACAACTTTTTTTTTCCCAATAGGAGTATTCCTCATTTGACGGCTCCAAATTTCAATGGTCCCAAGAATAAGTTACTTTAATGTGTTCAATTAAAAAGACACTAAGATTTTTTTGTTCGAACTTACATTTTTTTGCATCGACTAGTTATCTTTTGAGTTAGGTATGTACAGTTGATGCATCTAAATTAAACTATTTCGTTTTTTTATTTAAGCTCGCCCGCGCTGATGCCGATTCTACAACCAAGGAGTTCTCTGTCCTTATTTTAAAATGCTTAATAATATTAAATACTAAACCAAACTTAGTTTCCTGTTATTTTACCGATTACCAACCCATGAAGTACTTTGTTTACCTGGTTCTCCTCCGAGCCACATGCTGTTGCATTGCAAGTAAATAAAAACAATCTCCAAACCAAACTAGCAAAGCAACGATAAGAATGTTGCCATTCATGTCTCATGACGTTACAAATTAGTGATGTGCAACAAGTGAATAATATCTACATCAATTGAATTAAATTGATTGTTTTTTTTAACAAGTCACGCCACCTTTAAGTTAATGATGTCACCGTGTGAAACCATATTTTGCAATAACTTATTCATTTCATTTCTTATAATATGTGGATTCCAAAATCATGTGAAAAGAAAGAAGAATATTGTAATCAGAGCAAACTCCTGCGTTGCCTTTAGCTTTTGAGGGTAAGTAGATACACTCTACTAGCTTACTATGTATAGAACACTGACAAAGTACTCTTGAGAAAGACCCTTCGGGCCTTTGTTGGCTAAAAATTCCTCAATGGGCTTAGTGTTATGGTAGAGAAGTCGACTATTACACCAAGTGGTCTGGTGTGACCCTCGCACCGGCACAATCCAACACATTGTGTACATGAACATGTCTGTTTTTACTCAAATGTGTTTCCAATGCACATCTATTAAAGCATTTTACACTAACATTGTTGATACCGATGTTGTGTTCCTATTGTTTTCATACAATTATTTTAGGTACAATTTTTTATTTGGAATTAATTCTATTGCGAGAACTAGACCTCTTTGACAGAAGTTCAAACAGGTCCATGAAGGTCGATTGAATGAAACAGTCGATCAATTGACAACAAACATCACTAGATACGGCCACGAGCTGTCAAACGTATCTTGTTCTTATTTTTTAAGCGCGAAGTTCAATGCTCTTACCCAATCTTTCTGGTGAATGGTGGTTTCTGTAGAGCAATGTAAATTACAATATTAACGTTAAGGTAGCTCCAATTGAAGGCAAATCATACTGTTCAAGCCTGTTTTAACGTAAGTGTTTTTTATAACATTCATATACCAGTTTAAAATACTTGTGTGCTATAACTTGTTTAAAAATATTTTTTGTTTTGTTAGACTGAATTATTATTGTAGTGTTTGGTGTAGATTCTGTTGTTGTCATTCTTAGCGACACTCCAATTTTGACTTTTATATTCGTTTCGGTATACAAACTTAAAACAAAGTTTGATTTTGTAATAGTTTATCTTTATATGAGTGCCTTGTTCAATAGAGTACAATAATCATTTATTAGTAATGTTCACAATCATGTTAGCTGCAGATGCAATTAGCGTGTTATCTTATCAACATGCATGGACATTTAAACCTAATTATAATTAAGGACCAAAACAGTGCACAAGTAGTTTTAAGCTAATAAATTAAGATTATATTCATTATAAATATTTTGTTTATAGATTCAGTTTTTGTGGGAATAAGCTCAAAGATGGACAAGATATCGTTTACTGTCAATGGAGAGAATTACACATTAAGTAAGTGAATTTATTGGTATCTTCTACTATTTTTAAGCATCATTCAATTCAATTCATGTCTGCCATGAATCGATTCACATTTCATGATCACTGATAAAACAAACCAACTGCTATTGTACCGCTCAGGCACGTACTCGTAGGTACTTGGCAATAACAATGGAGTGATTTTCCATTGGTTTCTCTATTTCGCACGTTAATACGGGTATTTTATGCATGGCCGTTTTGCACCTATTGGGGGCCCTGGGCTCATGGGCCTTTAAGCCTCTTGTTTGGTAAAAGTGGGGCCACCAGAACATGGTCTGGGGCCCCCATACGATCGCAGGGCCCTGGGCACATGTTCCCATTGTGCCCAGAGGTTTAAATTTTAATTAATTAATTAATAAATACCACCCAACATCACATTCCTACATTGATCTGACTCCGTGTTAAGTAGCTTAAGCACTTGTTTGTCCTATGCGCACTTGTTTGTTATTGTCAAATATTTCAAACAATTTATTTAACTCAAAGGAAAAGAACCAAGATAACATAGATTTGTAAGGGCGTGGCTTCTTTAGATGTCGGCCTATGCGTGCAAGTCAGCTGGCGGCACTGACGACCACACAAAGAGTGTTAACCGTAGAGAAACGGAATCGAATAGAAAGTAGAAGCGGTGCCACTCCGGTGCTGCATTCATTACTGCCGCGTCTCCATTCCGATACACAAGAATCTAGATGAAAATCAGGTGCGGGTAAAAAATTGTATAGCTATCCTTAGCCTACTAGAACTTTTCCTGGTCGGAAGAATAATTTGATTAAAGTATGTGAAGGTCCGTTCATTTTGATAATTTGACATTCTGCGCCTATTCAAACTCAAACTCAAAATAATATTTGTTCAATTGTGCATAATATAAGCTCTTAGAAAACCTAAAAAAAAGGCCCTACCACAGGCAGTGACATTCGCTTGATGTGTGCGATGGGGGCGTCGTCATTCTCATTCTCAGTACGCAGTTTGTTGATTGATCTAAGCGCAGTTAACCTTAATGAATTCAAAGTACTATTCCGATGCATAGCGTATACTGGCGGCATCTCAAGGTTGTCTAGTTATGTCCAAGCAGAAAATATCATTATTACTGTAGAAATCACTTAAAGTAGGTATATGCAAGTATGACGATTTAAATCTATCCATGTACGTAGGTGCATGGGTTTGCAACAATCATTAACAACTACCATTGAGAAAATACCCTCTGGATGAGTTCCTTTGTTTATTGCAAACTGGGGATATGACACTAACAACACTAATTGATGAATGAAATGAACCTCTGCAAGTCAACTACCTACTAAGGTTTAAAACGCTATGTTTCTAAATTCGCATCGACGCCGACAGACTGTGTAAACGAGACACCGCGAGGTGATCTTTATATCTGTTTATCAAAAATAGATATAGTCATCCACCTAAACATATTAGCATTCAACTAAAAATAAACAAATATTTATAAGCTAAATGCATACGCTTGATGCATGCCATAGCGAATGGCATAACGTAAAGAATAAACAGGAAAATATTTAAACTAAAAGACCTCCATCGAATGAAGTTCTACCGTAAAAGAACTAAGTCTTAAACCGTACTGGTTCCAGCCGGGTCTGAGGTGAGTCCGTCGACGTCGCTGAACGAGTTCCTGCGGCAGCGGCTGCAGCTGCTCGGCAGCAAGACCATAAAAATATAAAATATAAATATATATAAATATATATAATATAAATATATATAAATATAAAAATATAAAATAATATTATATTATATAATATATATATAAATATAAAAATATAAAATAATATTATATTATATAATATATAATATATATATATATATATATATATATTAGTTGGGATTAGTTGCGATAAACTAAAAATGTCTAACAGATTAGTATGAAATAACTAAGAATAAAAAAATCTCAAGCAGTTTGACTTATCTTTTTCCACTTAAGTATGTGTTCAAGTACCAGATGGAAAAAAAGATAGACAACTTTTTTTTTCCCAATAGGAGTATTCCTCATTTGACGGCTCCAAATTTCAATGGTCCCAAGAATAAGTTACTTTAATGTGTTCAATTAAAAAGACACTAAGATTTTTTTGTTCGAACTTACATTTTTTTGCATCGACTAGTTATCTTTTGAGTTAGGTATGTACAGTTGATGCATCTAAATTAAACTATTTCGTTTTTTTATTTAAGCTCGCCCGCGCTGATGCCGATTCTACAACCAAGGAGTTCTCTGTCCTTATTTTAAAATGCTTAATAATATTAAATACTAAACCAAACTTAGTTTCCTGTTATTTTACCGATTACCAACCCATGAAGTACTTTGTTTACCTGGTTCTCCTCCGAGCCACATGCTGTTGCATTGCAAGTAAATAAAAACAATCTCCAAACCAAACTAGCAAAGCAACGATAAGAATGTTGCCATTCATGTCTCATGACGTTACAAATTAGTGATGTGCAACAAGTGAATAATATCTACATCAATTGAATTAAATTGATTGTTTTTTTTAACAAGTCACGCCACCTTTAAGTTAATGATGTCACCGTGTGAAACCATATTTTGCAATAACTTATTCATTTCATTTCTTATAATATGTGGATTCCAAAATCATGTGAAAAGAAAGAAGAATATTGTAATCAGAGCAAACTCCTGCGTTGCCTTTAGCTTTTGAGGGTAAGTAGATACACTCTACTAGCTTACTATGTATAGAACACTGACAAAGTACTCTTGAGAAAGACCCTTCGGGCCTTTGTTGGCTAAAAATTCCTCAATGGGCTTAGTGTTATGGTAGAGAAGTCGACTATTACACCAAGTGGTCTGGTGTGACCCTCGCACCGGCACAATCCAACACATTGTGTACATGAACATGTCTGTTTTTACTCAAATGTGTTTCCAATGCACATCTATTAAAGCATTTTACACTAACATTGTTGATACCGATGTTGTGTTCCTATTGTTTTCATACAATTATTTTAGGTACAATTTTTTATTTGGAATTAATTCTATTGCGAGAACTAGACCTCTTTGACAGAAGTTCAAACAGGTCCATGAAGGTCGATTGAATGAAACAGTCGATCAATTGACAACAAACATCACTAGATACGGCCACGAGCTGTCAAACGTATCTTGTTCTTATTTTTTAAGCGCGAAGTTCAATGCTCTTACCCAATCTTTCTGGTGAATGGTGGTTTCTGTAGAGCAATGTAAATTACAATATTAACGTTAAGGTAGCTCCAATTGAAGGCAAATCATACTGTTCAAGCCTGTTTTAACGTAAGTGTTTTTTATAACATTCATATACCAGTTTAAAATACTTGTGTGCTATAACTTGTTTAAAAATATTTTTTGTTTTGTTAGACTGAATTATTATTGTAGTGTTTGGTGTAGATTCTGTTGTTGTCATTCTTAGCGACACTCCAATTTTGACTTTTATATTCGTTTCGGTATACAAACTTAAAACAAAGTTTGATTTTGTAATAGTTTATCTTTATATGAGTGCCTTGTTCAATAGAGTACAATAATCATTTATTAGTAATGTTCACAATCATGTTAGCTGCAGATGCAATTAGCGTGTTATCTTATCAACATGCATGGACATTTAAACCTAATTATAATTAAGGACCAAAACAGTGCACAAGTAGTTTTAAGCTAATAAATTAAGATTATATTCATTATAAATATTTTGTTTATAGATTCAGTTTTTGTGGGAATAAGCTCAAAGATGGACAAGATATCGTTTACTGTCAATGGAGAGAATTACACATTAAGTAAGTGAATTTATTGGTATCTTCTACTATTTTTAAGCATCATTCAATTCAATTCATGTCTGCCATGAATCGATTCACATTTCATGATCACTGATAAAACAAACCAACTGCTATTGTACCGCTCAGGCACGTACTCGTAGGTACTTGGCAATAACAATGGAGTGATTTTCCATTGGTTTCTCTATTTCGCACGTTAATACGGGTATTTTATGCATGGCCGTTTTGCACCTATTGGGGGCCCTGGGCTCATGGGCCTTTAAGCCTCTTGTTTGGTAAAAGTGGGGCCACCAGAACATGGTCTGGGGCCCCCATACGATCGCAGGGCCCTGGGCACATGTTCCCATTGTGCCCAGAGGTTTAAATTTTAATTAATTAATTAATAAATACCACCCAACATCACATTCCTACATTGATCTGACTCCGTGTTAAGTAGCTTAAGCACTTGTTTGTCCTATGCGCACTTGTTTGTTATTGTCAAATATTTCAAACAATTTATTTAACTCAAAGGAAAAGAACCAAGATAACATAGATTTGTAAGGGCGTGGCTTCTTTAGATGTCGGCCTATGCGTGCAAGTCAGCTGGCGGCACTGACGACCACACAAAGAGTGTTAACCGTAGAGAAACGGAATCGAATAGAAAGTAGAAGCGGTGCCACTCCGGTGCTGCATTCATTACTGCCGCGTCTCCATTCCGATACACAAGAATCTAGATGAAAATCAGGTGCGGGTAAAAAATTGTATAGCTATCCTTAGCCTACTAGAACTTTTCCTGGTCGGAAGAATAATTTGATTAAAGTATGTGAAGGTCCGTTCATTTTGATAATTTGACATTCTGCGCCTATTCAAACTCAAACTCAAAATAATATTTGTTCAATTGTGCATAATATAAGCTCTTAGAAAACCTAAAAAAAAGGCCCTACCACAGGCAGTGACATTCGCTTGATGTGTGCGATGGGGGCGTCGTCATTCTCATTCTCAGTACGCAGTTTGTTGATTGATCTAAGCGCAGTTAACCTTAATGAATTCAAAGTACTATTCCGATGCATAGAGTATACTGGCGGCATCTCAAGGTTGTCTAGTTATGTCCAAGCAGAAAATATCATTATTACTGTAGAAATCACTTAAAGTAGGTATATGCAAGTATGACGATTTAAATCTATCCATGTACGTAGGTGCATGGGTTTGCAACAATCATTAACAACTACCATTGAGAAAATACCCTCTGGATGAGTTCCTTTGTTTATTGCAAACTGGGGATATGACACTAACAACACTAATTGATGAATGAAATGAACCTCTGCAAGTCAACTACCTACTAAGGTTTAAAACGCTATGTTTCTAAATTCGCATCGACGCCGACAGACTGTGTAAACGAGACACCGCGAGGTGATCTTTATATCTGTTTATCAAAAATAGATATAGTCATCCACCTAAACATATTAGCATTCAACTAAAAATAAACAAATATTTATAAGCTAAATGCATACGCTTGATGCATGCCATAGCGAATGGCATAACGTAAAGAATAAACAGGAAAATATTTAAACTAAAAGACCTCCATCGAATGAAGTTCTACCGTAAAAGAACTAAGTCTTAAACCGTACTGGTTCCAGCCGGGTCTGAGGTGAGTCCGTCGACGTCGCTGAACGAGTTCCTGCGGCAGCGGCTGCAGCTGCTCGGCAGCAAGACCATGTGCCAGGAGGGCGGCTGCGGCATCTGCGTCGTGGCCGTCACCAGGTCACATCCCGCCACCAAGAAGAGGCAGACCATTGCTGTCAACTCTGTGAGTATGAGTATGACACGAGACTTTTTGCATGCCACGTCATCATATTTTGAGTTGAAAAAAAAAGAGAAAATAGCTCGTCGCGAAGTGCAATAGGTTGATATTCTTACACTTACCCTCCATACTTCGAAGTATTCATGTGAATAATATTCAGACTGAATTTTGCATGATTTGCAAAGCGTTAGTACTTTTTTGTGTCTCAGCGGAAAGCATTTAGACGCCATAACAGCAGGCTAGCCATATGTGGGGCACAGAACTATCGTTCCACCACCCACTTAAACCTTGCGTTTTCCCTCACACTCTTATGAAGTTAGGGACCGATCTCTTGGGTTATTCACTGAGAACTTGAACCCGAAGGCCGCAACCCGAAGACAATAATTATGATAAGATTTTTAAGAGAACAATCGAAGTCCTCCGGAACGGTGTCCACGGGGGATTGGCGTACTCGGAGAATAACCCGGTCTCTTGCTTGCCATGCCCAGTTCGTGCTTCATCTTTTGGAGTATTCTTGCACACTTTAATAATAATTAGTTTCATGCGCAGCAGTTGGGTTCTACGGAAAATTAGAGAAATATTTTTTAATTAAATAAAATAAATAAAATAAATGTTTTTGACATTAGTATTTCCAACAGCCATTTGAATAATCTAAACATACCTATATGTAATTAGATTTTATTTTCTGAGAAATAAAAGCGTTATTATATTAGCGTAAAGTGTTATCCAAAGTTAACAAACGTCATATTTTATGTGCTTGCTTAGTTGCAAAAGTGTTAATTCGCACCTTTTTTATTAAGTCTGATCAATAGATAGGTAAATAAATAATGTATCGCCTTATTGCTGTATTATGCGCGATTGATATATGACTCTCGGAAATGTCAAATCATGCAGGCATCATCGTAGAATCGTCTATAAATTGACTAGATAGAAAAAACGTTGAGATGATCATTGGAACAGCACTTACGACTAAATTGTTTAAAGGGCGCTATACACATTGGGAAGTTAATACACAGACTCAAGTCTGTAACAACATTCTTCTCATTTTGAGTTGTAACTAACATAGAGTTACGCTCTTGTTACTAACACTTTGGATCATGTTGTCTAAAACGTCTAAACGTCGACTGAGGCACCTAGACGAAAAACGCCAACTCCAGAAAACTAAGCCAAAAGTAGTGTACAATTACACATACAACTCATCTGGGCAGTTGTATTGCGCACCCTGTAATAAAATTTTTAAAACTTAGTTCGGGCTGGCCAGCCATATTCGTTCTCATCAGCGTAGACTACAATAATATAGGACAATAAGATAATGCAAGGTTCGCCGTCGACGGACACGTCGTGGAGGACATCATATATTTATACACTATGCCTTACATCAATAACATTGTCAACGGACATTTTATTTGATAACATGGAGCTGGATATCTTTAATTTATACCATTGTTTGTGTATTGCAATTAAGTAGAATAAATCAACAAAGACATTCTAGACCACATTAATAATAGAGACTGTTGAATAGAAACTTTAGCTATCGAGTTGTCATTTCAATGAATAATTAATCATTTACTGTGATTGATTACTGTGTTCTTTAATGAAAAATCATCAGAATAGTACAGAAAGAAAATAAAACACTTGATTGTAATAAATGATTCTTGACACTATTTATTATTAGATTTGCATTGTTTAATTTAATCATAGTAATTGTCAAATCCTATGCCAGGAAAATAACTCGAACCCATAAGCCTTAAACGCAACTTAGTCAACTACGTAATCATTCCAAAAGTATTTTAAAGTTCACACAATGCAAATGTTTGTGTCTAATGAGCGTCCTTGTGGTGGTGAGGTGATAATTATATTGTTTGTGTGAGGCACACTCAGCTAGAACTCAATAACGTTGACATATTTACTGACTACATCCTATTCTATTTTATACATTATGTAATATCCAGGCTGGACAATTCAGGGTAATATTGACAGGCCCGTTGGTCTAGTGGTCAGAGACCCTGGCTACAAAACCAAGGGTCGCAGGTTCGCAAATGTTTGAGTGATTTACAACGGCATTTGTTCTCGAGTCATTGATGTTTATTGAAGTATTTAAGTATGTCTATCCGTTCCCTAGCTTCCATAGTCCAAGATTCGAGCTTAGTTTGGGGCTATGCAATTGGTGTTTTAGTCCAAGGAATTATTTATTATTATTTATTTAAATCACTCACTTCTATTAGGTAAACCTCATCATTTATCATTATTTAAACTAGGACTGGGATGTTCAACATATTTGGAGTCTTTTTCCATCAATGATAATTTTTATTTAGTTCTAAAATAGGCAAATCAGGTACTTACACGTGCAAGTCAACGTTTAAACAAACTTCGATAATTACTTGCACTTGTGTGACTAATTAAGATAATGGTGTTTCCTTCGTCTAATGTCTACGACGTAACCAAATCGGTCGTAAAATTAATCATAAACGTTAAGCCATCAATAATATTAAGCATTTGGTACTTTCCAGTGCTTGGTCCACATATTATCATGCCACCAATGGGACATACAGACTGTGGAAGGAATAGGGAACCAGAGGATCGGGTACCACCCGACTCAGCAGCGCTTGACCAAGTTCAACGGCACCCAGTGTGGGTACTGCACTCCTGGATGGATCATGAACATGTACAGGTAATCACATCAATACAACGGAGAATTTTCACCAGTAACACAAGATTCGGCTACAATGGTAAATCTTCACGCAGACCGTTATTAATATATAGGTGTGCTAGCCAAGATGCCATTTCGCGAGAGTGAAACATCGCTTTCGTCACGACTTATATCTACATCCCACTCACACTAATACTTCGTATGCGGACAACTTTAAAGAGGGATTGCACTTCTCCTTTGAAGATTTGCTTGTCGTATCCGTTTGGGAATACAGCTGGCAGCAAAGAGTTCCACAATAGTGTTGTATTACGGTACGACATACCTAATACACAATGATATCTTATGTCGTACCGTAATACGACCCTGTTTAAGCTGGAGAGCTGGTGCACCCTGCGAGTAACGGTATTCTCGTGGGCTAGAAATTTATACACACATTATTTTTAACATACTAACTTGCAGGGTGCACTAGCTCTTAGTCTATTTAACAAAGACGGTAATTGATCTGTTCCAGTCTGATGGAGGGCAATCAGACGCTTACCATGCAGCAGGTGGAGAACTCGTTCGGCGGCAACCTCTGCCGGTGCACGGGCTACCGGCCCATTCTAGACGCCTTCAAGAGCTTCGCCAAGGATGCTGATCCGGAACTACGAGCTAAAGTACTGGTGAGTGAGACACGTCGAAGCTAAAGTAAAGTATTCTGGATTATTGATACGGTCTTTAGAACATGCAGTTGAAGATGGTGGTGTTTTACTGCCTTACGTTCTTTCACCTGACGCAGTACCTTTACTGTGACGAATATAAGTAAAAAAAAGAGTTCCTTCTTTGCGGTCTTTTGAAACTATTCAAGAGTCACTCTCTCAAATCGAGCAGCTCACTTGAGTGCTACAATGCTCAACCTCTGAATGTCATTGTTTGCCAGGACCTGGAGGACCTGCACCTGGTGAAGTGCCAGCAGCAATGCTCGCGACGCTGCAGCGTGCTGGGCGACGACTGGTGCGTGCTGGACGACAGCCACCGCCTCATGCAGCTTGGAGGAGCCACCACTCGCTGGTACAAGGCTTTCACCATTGAGGATGTGTTTCAGGTCAATTATCTTTCATTTATATGGTGTGTTTGGACTAGGTAGAAGTTTACTAGTTGGATGGATGGAGAAAAATGTGGTCTTAGTCAACCAGCTTTGACAACATCCCAACTAATATTATAAATGCGAAAGTAACTCTGTCTGTCTGTCTGTCTGTCTGTCTGTCTGTTACGCTTTCCCGCTTAAACCTCGCAACCGATTTTGATGAAATTTGGTACAGACAATCTTTAGACCCTGAGACAGAACATAGGCTACTTTTTGACCCATTCCAACCCCCCCCTTCCCCGAAATGAGGGGGTGGAAGTTTGTATGGAAAATCTAAACTACTTGAGTTAGACGCTTAAAATTTGGCATGCAGGTCCCTTAGTAAACTTGATGCTTAGTTGCAAAGTTAGTAGCTAGTATTATCATATAGCGGCCGCCCGCGACTTCGTCCGCGTGGATGTCGGTTTTCATTATACGAATGTTTTTTCCCGCTAACTCCCGTTCCCGTGGGAATTTTGGAATATCCTTTTGCAACTAAGCATCAAGTTTACTAAGGGACCTGCATGCCAAATTTCAAGCGTCTAACTCAAGTAGTTTAGATTTTCCATACAAACTTCCACCCCCTCATTTCGGGGAAGTGGGGGGTTGGAATGGGTCAAAAAGTAGCCTATGTTCTGTCTCAGGGTCTAAAGATTGTCTGTACCAAATTTCATCAAAATCGGTTGCGAGGTTTAAGCGGGAAAGCGTAACAGACAGACAGACAGACAGACAGACAGACAGACAGACAGACAGACAGAGTTACTTTCACATTTATAATATTAGTTGGGATGTGGGATTTGCATGCTCCTTACGGTTGTTTGGTGGGCAAATGATTTTTAAACTTATTATGATAAATAATTCTCTTGACTAGACTTTATTTTTTTTTCATTACATTTTGGCATGAGCGTGGGAATAATAAACATTTTAACAAAATTAGAGCAAATTCTATTGTTTGAAAATGTTTCCGCAAACTCCGCTATGAAATCTTTATAGTAAAATGATTGAATTAAATAACTGCCAACAACAATATTAATTTTCAGGTGCTAAAAAAGGAAGGAAGCGATAATTACGAACTTATAGCTGGGAATACTGGCCAAGGTAACAATAATTTACTTTCTCATCAGGAGTATAATATATCCATCTGGCTAATTGAGTGTTTGAACCGATGTCAATGATAATCCAGGTGCTTTTCCAAGGACAACGGAGCCGCGTGTCTTCATAGACATATCATCAATAGAGGCACTCAAAGAGGTTCAGATGGATGTGAACTTGATGGTGGGCGCTGGAACCACCCTCGCGGACCTCATGGAGCTATGCCGCACCAAGGGGAAGGAGGAGAACTTCAAGTATTTGGAGGGATTCCTTGACCATCTGGATTTGGTCGCAAATGTGCCAGTGAGGAATGTAAGTAGACTCACATCGAAATGTTTCTGAAATAGGCATTGTAAAACTCAATAAAAATAGGAGATCCAATCCGGAGAAATATTAGATCGCATTTAGATGTTAATGTGCAATGTGCATGTTAAACAGTTAGAATATGTATCGAAATATTTCTCCCACAAAATATTACATCGGTCGGTACACTTACACTGACTATTGTAAAATTGAGGTGAAATTTTTGTTATTTTTTGAAGAGCTCCAAAGCCAATCTTTCTTTCTAATCATTAGAATCCTTTAATGCTACTACTACTTTTTTAGTTCTTGAAAATGCCAGGATCTTGTCGTGAAGTCAACTCGGGCCAAGTCGTTGATTTTCATCAAGAGGCAGAAAGAAAATCATTTTAAACATTTATCTTCGACAAACGGTGTATAGGTATTCGTATGTAGGCACGTTATCGACCCGCTTACCTTACAACAGGTTGATGTGTTGACTTTTATAAACCGTTACTCTTGCTCTACCCACTTTCATTTTGTTTGACCGCGATGTGACGTGGATATAAGCATAAAAGCAGTGCGAGGATTACTTCTTAATATGTATGAATTGATTTATGTCAACATAATATTGAATATTCATTTTGGTTGTATCAGATTAAACTTTGTATATTTTGGCCACTAAACTGGCAAAGGCGTAAAATTTTTACTTATTTTAGAAGAACTGTAGGAACAGTACTTATAATGTATTTTTTGGGTCTAAAGTTGTATCAATCGTAATGCGGGAATCACAAAGCGTATCAAGCAAGGGTTCGTTATTCGCTTATGATTTGCAAACATTGTAGGAGCAAATGTATATTTTTCAGATTGGCACCGTCGGCGGTAACTTGGCAATGAAACATGCACACCCTGAGTTTCCGTCTGACTTGTTTTTATTCTTCGTAACTGTTGATGCTTATGTCACATTGGGTAAGCCCTATTCATTATGCTTTAATCAATCTATAGTTTATTTAAGGTCGATAAGTTTCCTCTACCTATAAGACTATTTACTGAAAATGTATATTTATTTCAGTTGACCACAATCTGTGTGAACACAGTTTTTCTATGGAGGATTTCATGAAAACTGACCTCAAGAAAAAAATTATAAAGTGTGTCAAGCTACCTCCGCTTTCAAATCATCACTTAATAAGGTCATACAAGGTGCGTAGCATTTATATTTCACTACTCATAAGGGTCATCGACCGTCAAAAGCATTCCCAAGGAGAGTTTGTGAACTTTTAGCAAAAACACTAGCAACATGCTAATGTTAGATAGTGGTCTCATAAGCAACTGGTTCTTTAGATATTGAATTGAAAGCTTGTTTTAACAGTGATAATATTTTTGTATCGATATATAATGCTGTGTAACATACCTTACGTTTCCTCTTGTTGTCAGATAATGCCCCGAGCGCAGAACAGCCTGGCGCTGCTGAACGCGGGCGTGCTGGTGCGCGTGGACGGCGCGGGCGTGGTGCAGGCGGCGCGCATCGCGCTCAGCCCCGTGGCGCCGGGCCTGGTGCGCGCCGCCGCCGCGGAGCACGCGCTGCGCGGGCGCCCGCTGCTGCGCGCCGACACGCTGCAGGCCGCCCTGCGCGCCCTGCGCGACGAGCTGCTGCCCGCCGCCGCGCCGCCCGCCGCGTCCCCCGCCTGCCGCCGCGCCGTCGCGCTCGGCCTGCTCTACCGCGTGAGTGCGTGCGTGCGCGCGTGCGTGCCCGCCCCGCCCGCCCCGCCCGCCCGCTCACCCGCCCCGCTCTGTCCAGGCGGCGCTGTCGCTGTGGCCGGCGGCGCGGCTGGGCGCGCGCTACGTGAGCGGCGCGGCGCCGCTGCGGCGCGCGCTGTCCCGCGGCGCGCAGAGCTTCGACACCGACCGCGCGCTGTGGCCGCTCAACGAGCCCGTGCCCAAGCTGGAGGCGCTGCGCCAGGTGAGCCCGCCCTGCGTCGTGGTGTCGCCCTGCGTCGTGGTGTCGCCGAGCTAACCCGCCCCGCGTCTTGCAGTGCGCCGGCGAGGTGCGCTACGCGGCCGACGTCGACGCCTCGGCGCGCGAGGTGCACCTGGCCCTAGTGCTCTCCACCATCTGCCTCGGCGAGATCGACGCCATCGACGCTAGCGACGCACTGGTGAGTTGAAATAAAAATGTAGAACTACAAAGCTGTTTTAAAACTATTATTATAATAAATTAATCTTAATAAAAAGTGACGATGGGGACAACGCAATATGACTCATTTCAGAAACTTCCCGGAGTAGTCAAATTCTTCTCTGCAAAGGACATTCCTGGCAAGAACAATTTCACTCCAACCAACGTTCCTTGGGTCAGCCAAGAGGAGGAGATCTTCGCAAGTAAGAAGGTGTCGTATTACGGCCAGCCGCTGGGCGTGATCGCCGCCGTCACCAGAAGGCTCGCCGTGAAAGCAGCAGATTTGGTCCGAGTGACTTACAAGAAGAGTGCAGCTAAGCCTGTCATAACTATAGAAGATGCATTTATTGCCCCTGATAAAGATAAAAGGGTAAGTTATGTTACTATGCCCATCGGGACTTCGCTATCTGGCCTTAAGAAGCTTATTTATAATTTATAATTTGACGCTTGGTATGGATATGATGTGTTGTTAGATGATCGAGACTGCTACAAATGCAGCCAAGGACAAGGGCGACGGCACCACACACGTGGTGAAGGGGAGTGTGAACATACCGGGCCAGTACCACTTCACGATGGAGACGCAGAGCAGCTACGCCACCAACACCGAGGACGGCGTGCACATCCGCTCCGCCACGCAGTGGCTGGACCTGGTGCACATAGCCGCCGCGGAGATGCTGGGCCTCGACCAGAGCAAGTGAGCGCGGGGCAGACGGGAGGGACAGGCGGCGACGGCGGGCACAGCTAACGCAGAGCCGGTGTGTCGCAGGGTGGTGGTGTCGAGCGGGCGCGTGGGCGGCGCGTACGGCGGCAAGGCGTCGCGCTCGGCGCTGGCGGCGTGCGCGTGCGCGCTGGCGGCGCGGCTGCTGGCGCGCCCGGCCGCGCTGCACATGCCGCTGCGACACAACATGCTCGCGCTCGGCAAGCGCCAGCGCGCCCGCGCCGACTACGAGGTGACTGCCGCTCATCCGCTCACTCACCCACTCACTCACCCCTCACCCGCTCACTCACCCGCTCCGCGCTGTGTCGCAGGCGGGCGTCGACGACGCCGGCGTCGTGCAGTACGCCAAGCTGGTCGTGTACTCGGACTGCGGGCACTGCAACAACGACAGCTCGAGCTCGGGCATCCTGCCCGTGCTGGCCGGCCTGTACGACACGGCGCGCTGGGACATGCGCGCGTACGACGTGCTCACCGACAAGGCCAGCAACACCTGGTGCCGCGCTCCCGGTCAGTATATGTATCTTTAGTGAAAGATGTTCGAGGTGTCATGGGTCCGAGAAATCTGGATATCTGTTTTGATGTTCTGTATAGAGCTATTACTTTAAGTTTGAGTAGATGCATTGGTTGATGGTGATACCATTACATAATACTACAGCAGGAATTGTCAAGTTATTAAAGTACAAAATGATTTCCCATAGGTACTACCGAAGCGACAGCAATTGGCGAATACATAATGGAACATATCGCCCATGTAACAAAGAAAGATCCTATAGAAGTGCGCATGGCCAACCTGGCAGCTAAGAACACCTCGATAAAGTCTATAGTAGAAGTGCTCATGCGAGACTCCGATTACAACCAGCGCAAGGCTGAAATTGCGACGTTCAACACCGACAATGCTTGGAAGAAGAAGGGGATACAGTTGTCGATAATGTCATTCCCTCTGGACTACTCTGGGAACTACTCAGTGACAATATCGGTGTACCACGGCGACGGGACCGTCAGGTTGTGTCACTCTGGCATCGAGATGGGTCAGGGGATAAACACGAAGGTCGCGCAAGTGTGCGCATACACGCTGAAGATCCCGCTCGCGAAGGTGACGGTGGGCGGCAGTGACAGCTTCGTGTCGCCCAACGCCCTGGCCAGCAGCGGCAGCGTCACCAGCGACAGCGTGGCCTACGCTACGGTCAAGGCCTGCAACGAGCTGCTCACCAGGCTGAAGCCGACGGACACCGACGTGGAGCTAACCTGGGAGGAGATGGTGAAGGCGGCCTACGACAAAGGTAAACAGCCAACACATTCTTATTGTCAGATACCCAAAATTCTTCTTCTATAATATGACAATGATCACATGTATGAATAACTCGATCTGTGCTGGGCGGCAGGGGTATCTCTCCAGGCCTCGTACATGATGTCCCAGCTGGACGCGCCGCAGGGCTACGACATCAACGGCGCGTGCGTGGCGGAGGTGGAGCTGGACGTGCTGACGGGCCAGCACCAGGTCACGCGCGTCGACCTGCTCGAGGACGTCGGCGTCAGCCTCAGCCCCGACATCGACGTGGGACAGGTAACTCACCGCTTAACGCGAATCCGATCCTGAGGGATGGCACAGACGTACATCGAAGCGGAATTGTTTTCAGATCGAGGGCTCGTTCGTGATGGGACTCGGCCTGTGGACCACCGAGGACCTGGCGTACGACGACGAGAGCGGGCGCCTGCTGACGAGCGACACGTGGACGTACCACCCGGTGGGCGCGCGGGACATCCCGGCCGACTTCCGCGTCGCGTTCAGCCGCAACTCGCCGAACCCGCTGGGCGTGCTGCGCTCCAAGGGTGAGTGTGCGGTGTGGGCGTGTGTGTGTGCGTGTGTGTGTATGTGACGGTGAGCGTGTCTGACGGAGCGTGTGTGTGCAGCGACGGGAGAGCCGGCGCTGACGCTGGCGGTGTCGGTGCCGCTGGCGCTGCGCGCGGCGGCGGTGAGCGCGCGCGCCGAGTTCCACCAGCCGCCCGCCGACGAACCCTGGATGACAGTCGGTGAGCATAACATCCGTTGTTTAAAAAGGTTTTCTCCAAATTATTTTCATTAATCTGATAATCGATCAGGCCAGCCGATATCCATATTATTTTTACATAACTATAAAAATCGACAGTCAAATCGGCTGACAGGTCACAAGAGCCGCATTTTTTGGATTTACTCTAATATGAGGGGCCTTTTTAGTCGTAGGTGTTTATTAATCGAGTACCCAATTAATATTTTTTTATTTATTTCAGATACACCAGTTAATGCTGAGCACTTACTAAAATCGATTGAACCTGAAATAGAATACTTTAAAACGGAATAAATGCTATCTCATCATAAGCCATTAGTTATATTAAGCAGAAAACGTGATCTAAGAGGTGCAACTACAAAACAAATACATTATTACCTATATATTTGACATGATTTTTTTTTCTTATCACAACCCCTTACACCCCTTACAGGCAAAACAGTGTTACCTGAACTAACACCGAAATATCTGTGTCCTGGATGTATTTAGATTTTCTTCTTCTTCTTCATATCATTTATCCCGGTTACATTCCCTGTTACAGTTCCTGGCCCGCTGTGACTTAACAAGCCTAGTTATGACAACGAGCGACTGGCATTTGAACTCCGTAACCCTTACAAAGAAATTAGTCATTTTTTGGATCATAGTCAGCGACTATCAGGTCAACGTACCTTTTGAAGCACGGAATAATCACTCTTATCAGACAATCAGGTGCATCTTACGTAAGGCGTGCGTTTGTGCCTGACCGGCACACTAAGTTTTTGTGTTCTTGCTAGATAATATTTACGGATTATCTTATCAATACAAACGGAAGATTCAAAAACATGATCCTAAGCCGAGACCAGAACAGTCCGCAAGCAATTTTATAACAGTGCGTAGCGGAGTCATTGTTACTTTTTCCTTTTGATTTATATTTGCTCATAGATTCAGTTTTAGTGTGTGAACGCATAAAACTTGAAGATGGATAAGATATCATTCACTGTAAATGGAGAGAGTTACACATTGTGTAAGACAAATATTAATTTTATTATTTTGATTAATTCACGGCTATAAAAAAGGGAAAACAGCCACTTCACAAACTTTACAAGAGAGAGGATTAATGTCGCAAATTTTAGAAACAATATCATAATTAGTTGGGTTTTGCTTTGTAAGATTCCTAATTTTAGATAAACAACTAATATTATTCAAAGTATTACTTAGGAGTAAATAAATATTGAAGATAATAATTTCTCTTCAAAACATTAGAAATTATTCTTATAATAGTATTTCTATTCGCTTCTGCTCACTGGACTGGGATGCAATAAAATAAAACTATGATACATATCGATAGTGCTTTAGGTATTTGGTGAGCATTTATCAATTTCATTGGATGTATAATGTGTATTTTTTTGGAAGGCATTAAAAAAACACAAGCTATTGGAATTTATGTTTTCGTTTCGTAACAAAGATGGGTTTTGGCTGTAACTCCACGCGTGCCAAATGCGATTTGGTGATCACAAACCCGGACTGTGTACGAAAATACTGACACAATTTTTTTGCCCTACCTGGAAATCGAACCCAGGACCTCGAGCCCACGGCTCGGTATTTAAAGCACTAGACCATCGAGAAGCAGGTAAGTAGATATTTTTGATTCCCGACTTAACTACATTTGACATAACCTAATACCAATTAAATTTGTAGTAACCATTTTATTTTGATTCTCTTCTGGGATGGAAAACTTTTCCAGCCGGGTCTGAGGTGAGCCCGTCGACGTCGCTGAACGAGTTCCTGCGGCAGCGGCTGCAGCTGCTCGGCAGCAAGACCATGTGCCAGGAGGGCGGCTGCGGCATCTGCGTCGTGGCCGTCACCAGGACACACCCCACCACCAAGCAGAGGCAGACCATCTCTGTCAACTCTGTGAGTACCGTCAGCAGGACTTCGTGGTAACATGCACTTCAATTACACTATTATTGAATATCGGTATTTAATAACAGCTTTTATTCTTACCCGACATAAAGGCGGTAGGTATAAATAAGGTCCGGAGTTTTCGGTGTTCGTCGTCTGATATGCTGTTGTTAATCTTATTTTAATATTATAAATGTGAAAGACTGTTTATTTGGATGTTTGTCCGTCAATCACGCTGAAACTACTGGACGGATTTTGATATTCAGGCAGGGTATGGGCTGACCTAGGTGATAGGATAATTTTTATCCCAATAATTGCTCACACAGGATAAACCAAAATCCGCGCGAACGAAGTCGCGGGCGTCCGCTAGTTATTTATAAACTACAGCAAGGAGCTGGAGACGAGATTGGATGTCATTTAATCGACTACAAGAAACTTTTCCATTAAACTTAACTGTTTCACAATACATATACCAAATTGCGCCATATTGGAAAATAATTCGAGATGACTGCGTGTTTTTTTTCAAGTGGCGATGCTCTCGTTTGTATCTCTGATTTTAAGATAATCAATCTTTATCGGACTATGTCAAGAGGTTATATACGAGTACATAGATTCAGTAGATGTGTATAAATAAATAATGTCAGCATCTTTCTTTTTAACAAAACTGATTAAAAATAAATTTTCTACTTCCACTTTATCAAGTTATATCATCATCATCATTCTCCTGCCCTTATAAAAGTGTTGATAATACCTCACCTGCCACTGGTGCTCTCATGTACTACTGGGGTAATACCACGATATCTACGTACACAAATGCTTAGAAATGATGCTAGATCTTCCGGAACACTCCTATATTACAATGCAGAAAGCGACAATATTAAGCACATGGCCGTAGTGAGACGTTTTCTCCAGGAGGAACCTAGAACTGACAACCTATTTATTAGGAGTAACTTAACAAAATTATGTACTTGACCACTGTGTCCGTGCATAACTTTAAATTACCGGCTTTTATGCTGAGATCAAGGAAAGAAACTGATAAATAAAAATAAATTCCGTGGACTAGCACACCAATTGCCTAGCCCCCAAACTAAGCTGGAAGCTTGTACTATGGAGCTACGGAACGGATAGCCATACTTAAATTTTATAAACATCCATGACCCGTGCAATGGTTAAGCGTCAAACTTGGTTTTTCATTCAGGGTTTCTGACCACTGATTATCATGCACTAGTCAGAATCTTAGCAAATTTATCAAGTTATAATGCGACTTTAATAAGAAACAATTAACAACATTATAATAAATTATAGTTATTCGTACGTAGTGGAATATTTCTGCAATGCTAGTGTTTGGTATCTATCCGTGATAGAACAGTTGCCTGGTCAGTGGAATGTCCAGTGCGCTCACTATACTAATGCGCAGTCGGTTCCCGACACGATCCCTTACCAATGAGGCCGAATACGCGCGCCCGCAGTCCGCACAAATACTGGCCGTTGAGAAAAAAAAGTGAAGAAAAAGAAGAAAATCAAAACGTCAATTTTTTTCTCTCCTAGAAAACAATTGGACATCGCCATTCGTGCCTAGTTTTCAACAATTAATCATTATTCCACTTGCAAATATCCGTGATAGGTATTTCAAGTTTAAACAAATTGTGGTCGACGTTGTCGATCGTAGGTATTTGCCGTATCGCCCGGCCGTTGCAGAGGAAAGGTGAGACGTACATACTTGCTTTTGTGCCGGCAATTTGTTTTTAAGCGGATTGATACCGAAACCGTGTTTCCCTTATTTTTCTCTATTATTTTTTATTTTTTTATCCTTAATATACACACACACCCTTCTCTAACAGTAAGTGGTAAGTATTGAAAATAACTAAAACAATAAGTCGTTTGGTAATTTCCAGTGCTTGGTGAAAATCCTATCGTGCGACCAATGGGACATCCAGACCGTGGAAGGCATAGGCAACTTCAAGGACGGGTACCACCCGATCCAGACGCGCCTGGCCAAGTTCAACGGCACCCAGTGCGGGTACTGCACGCCTGGATGGGTCATGAATATGTACAGGTAATTAATTATTCATCTTCGTGTTAGAGACGGTATAATAATGGCACCAGCTGGGCTAGCCAAGATGCCATTTTGCGAAAGTTGCGACTTATATGTCTATCCCGCTCACACAGATACTTCGTGTGCGGGATGGAGATATAATTCGCAACGATAACCAGAACCATCTAACAG
Source organism: Nomophila noctuella (assembly GCA_958496325.1). Taxonomy (NCBI): domain Eukaryota; kingdom Metazoa; phylum Arthropoda; class Insecta; order Lepidoptera; family Crambidae; genus Nomophila; species Nomophila noctuella. The sequence goes on along the minus strand of OY292496.1, from coordinate 4,892,298 downwards.
GTCGTGCACTGCAGCCAACTGGCGCCTACGGACTCTTATCGCCGGCTGATTATCAGCGTAGAAGATCTCTTAAAGATGTTAAAACATTCCATAATATCAGCTTTGTATCTGTAAGATACATTAAATTTCCTTCTTGACATAATAATGATGATAAAAGAAACAATGGATCGTCTATTCTAGTTTGTTGGAGACTTCGGGGCAGGATCTAACTGTGCAAGAGGTGGAGAATTCGTTCGGAGGCAACCTCTGCCGATGCACGGGGTACCGGCCGATCCTCGACGCCTTCAAGAGCTTCGCCAAAGATGCCGACCCAAAACTACGGTCAAGATGTCTGGTGAGTTAAAATTATTAATTTCAACTGCATGTAGATATTTATAATTGTTTTTATTTTGACTAAAATTTCCCCCTCGAATTCTGGCACCGAACCATATTCTATGAACTGTGATACCATTCTCACCGTCTCTGGATGTATGGCGGCCTAGATAGAACCTCTACCAACTATGCTTTTGACAAGGAACTTTCTTCCTCGTACCAAAGCTCTGTGGATTCCTAAATTGCTGACGAATTTGAAACGTTTGCCGCCTGATGCATACAAAATTATGAGTAGCACCGTCAAACTGCGGTAGTAATAAATATGTATTCCAGGATCTCGAGGACCTGCACCTGGTGAAGTGTCAGCAGCAGTGCTCGCGGCGCTGCAGCGTGCTGGGCGACGACTGGTGCGTGCTGGACGACAGCCACCGCCGAGGCCTCCTGTCCCTGGGGGGAGACACCTCCCGCTGGTACAAGGCCTTCACTCTCCAAGATGTATTCCAGGTAAAGTTTATAAAGTAAAAGTATCAGCATATTAATTTTCCACTGCAGGGGTAAGGCCTCCATCATTTGAAATCATGTTCTTGTTACAAAGATGGGATCACAAAACCGGACTGTATTCAGAAAAACCGACACTAATTTTGCCCGACCCGGGAATCGAATTCAGAACCTCGAGACCATGAAGCCGAGGTAAACAAGATGCCTGTTTTTTTAAAGCTACCATTAGTTAATACCAAAGATAATAGAGTATATACCAAAGTTTTTGCTTAGCGGCACCAAAGATGATAATTGCTGTAGCATTTTCCATACGTAGACTCATTCCTTACGTACTAATGTTTATTTTCAGGTGCTGTCAAAAGAAGGAGACGATAGTTACCTACTTGTAGCTGGGTGTACTGGTCTAGGTAAAATAATAATAAGTATGGGTGGTCATCTATCAGTATTTAAGCTAAGTATTTGATAATCTTAGTTGGACGTATTTCCATGTGTTACGATAGCTCAGTTTGAACTAGGTTGCACTGGGAACTACGCGTGAAATAAAACACCGTAGTTGATCTGGTTGAACTGTTTGTACTAGGTTGAAGTTTGAACTATGAACTAAGTATTTACAGTAGGGATGAAACGTATTTACTCGACCAGGTTTTGAGCCCTGGTTTTCCCTTGCAAGTACGTAAACCAGGTATGCGCCCGAAAAACTTGCAAGACCTTCAAAGTCTTTTTACTAGAACGCACCCAAACCCAAGCGTCTGTCAGGGCTCAGGCCGCGCCGAGTCTTTCAAGTATTTAGAGCCCTTTAACAAAGTAGAAGAAAATTAAAACTTAACGCTATGAGAATAAGGCACATAATCGTATAAGCTAAATCAAAAACTTTAAAACCATCAAGTTTTTTTTTTTGCCAATGCCATTGTAACTCTTATGCGTATGGACATAAGGTTTAATTTCAAATAAAATACCTTGAAAGTATTTTCCTGATCTTGGCTTGGACTGGATACTTTCGTCTTTTGGCGCGCTCTAAATCAAGCAGAGTGAGTGAGATAGATAGCCCACTGTCGTGCGTGGGTTGAATTGCTTGAGGTTGGCATTTAGTTGCACTTCTTGCTAACAGATGTCGTTGCTTTTTATAGTAAGTTTTAAATGTGTAACTCGCGGTGACGAGATTTTTTTCTGTTTATAGACCTTCCGCCGAGACACATTACCAAAATTTTTAAATCAAAATAAAACATATTAATATAAAAATGTAGTGTATGTATGGATAGTGAAAAACAACAAAAGAGTTAAGGTTTCTTATTGAGGAAATCGGTTCGCGGGCGAACATAGTTTCAAAACTTTAAAGGAATTTTTACTTGCGTGCTTTGAAAGTATTTTACTTTGAAAGGTCTGCATGCGATTACGGGCGTTATGGTAACGTCATAAAGTCAATTTTCCTATGCACTTAGAAAAAACTTGGAAGTATTTCAAAACCTGGTTTTCGTACTTGGTATTTGTTGGCTGGCGTACCAGGGCGCCCTGGTACGGGATTTTACAAGTACGACTCATGCCTAATTTACAGATAACAGACAGATTGATCTCAGATAACAGATTCTCGACAGATGGATAACAATAAATTCCGTTGACCTATATACTAGACAAAAATCAAAACGCTACCGCGTAGTATCTCGGCGCAGCGACATCTAGCGGTTTTAAGTTGTACTAATTTGACCTAGAATTATTACATTAAAGCGTGCTTATTAAGGGTGAATATTGACATTTTATAAGAAGTTGTGTAAATCGAACTATAGAGGGAGTCACTGTCATGAACACCATGAAAAGGTTCCAAACAAAAAAAATAAGTTCTTTTTTTTTACCTATCTACTTATTTGATAATTATTAAAGCTGTCAATTTAAGTAAAGTTGTGGGTTGGATCATTAACATGGTTGCACGTCCAACTCTTGTGCAGTTACTGCAGTTCCTCTCAAGAAGAATCAAATATCTGCTGAAGACTAAGGTTCCACAGCTCTGTTAGGGAGGGTATGGAGTTATAAAAGCAAGTAACGCATCTGCGACCCTTGTGCGGTTGTTGATGTCCATGGGCAGCGGTGATCACTTCCCATCAGTGAAGCTGGTGAAGTTCTTGTTAGTTTGCGTCCAAATAAAATAAGAAAGAATTTAAGACATAAGAAGATTATTGAGCTCATTTATTTTTTATGGCTTTTCTAGGTGCATCAGACGTTCGCGTCTACATAGACATATCGGCGATAGATGCGCTCAGAGAGGTTCAGTTGGATGTGAACCTGGTCGTGGGAGCTGGCACCACACTCGCGGACCTCATGGAGCTCTGCCGCACCAGGGGCAAGGAGGAGAACTTCAACTATCTCGAGGGATTCCTCGAGCATCTAGATTTGGTAGCACATGTGCCAGTACGAAATGTAAGTAGTCGTAGGGAGAATAATCTTCCCATGTGAACAAAAGAAATAGTAATAAATAGCATTAATTTTAACCCCTACGTCACGTAAGTACCTACATACTCGTACATATTTAGTCACAGTAATTAAATGTTCTTCAAATTCTGTCCCAAATAATAATATGATTTATTTACTTCAATGCCTGTCCCATACAATGATATCTCGATTTCGTTCAAGTGGAGCTTCTTGTAAAATGCCATAATTTTTGTAATCAAAAAAATATTGACTGACATAATCACAACTTTCATGGTGGGGTTATTACTCGTAGTAGAAAAATAAACAATATCATTTTAGGTCCACTATATTTCGGTTTAAATTATTTGAACATATACTAATTATCTATATGACCATTTAAATGAACTTCGAACAGTGACGAACCCAGTATTATACCTTGTGAAATACCAATAAAATTGCTTGTTGTTTGCTACTTACAATAAAACACCCATAAAATAAGAAAGGTCGGTTTCCTACCGGGAAGTCCCATTTGCACCAACATTTTCGTATACGACCGTAAAATAGCCAAATAAGGTTATGAGACAAGACTATAGCGTAAGCTCAAGCCAGATCCAAGAAAAGCTCCAAAAAATGTATCCCCCGACTTACACACATCTTGCAGTGTTGTTTAACGCCGTTGTATTGTGTCCCTAATTTATATAGGTATGTGTTATTTTCAGGTTGGCACCATCGGTGGTAATTTGGCAATGAAACATGCACGCCCTGCGTTCCAGTCGGATTTATTTTTATATTTTGAAACTATCGATGCTTATGTCACATTGGGTAAATCTAAAAAATTATCTGTCTCTATTGTAGGCATATCGTATATTTCAGTTTTCTGATCGATACATTATTATTTCAAAACAATGTTTGTTTTCAGTCGACCATACTCTCGCCGAACAGACATTGTCTATGCAGGACTTTATGGCGACTGACCTAAGGAGCAAAATCATAAAATCTGTCGTGCTACCTCCGCTTTCAAATCGAAATTTTGTAAGGTCCTACAAGGTAAGCGCTTGAATAAATTCTATTCATTGGATAAAGTCACAGGTACCAGAACGGATGAATGCTCGATGTCATGTTATCTGTTGTCAGATAATGCCCCGAGCGCAGAACAGCCTGGCGCTGCTGAACGCGGGCGTGCTGGTGCGCGTGGACGGCGCGGGCGTGGTGCAGGCGGCGCGCATCGCGCTCAGCCCCGTGGCGCCGGGCCTGGTGCGCGCCGCCGCCGCGGAGCACGCGCTGCGCGGGCGCCCGCTGCTGCGCGCCGACACGCTGCAGGCCGCCCTGCGCGCCCTGCGCGACGAGCTGCTGCCCGCCGCCGCGCCGCCCGCCGCGTCCCCCGCCTGCCGCCGCGCCGTCGCGCTCGGCCTGCTCTACCGCGTGAGTGCGTGCGTGCGCGCGTGCGTGCCCGCCCCGCCCGCCCCGCCCGCCCGCTCACCCGCCCCGCTCTGTCCAGGCGGCGCTGTCGCTGTGGCCGGCGGCGCGGCTGGGCGCGCGCTACGTGAGCGGCGCGGCGCCGCTGCGGCGCGCGCTGTCCCGCGGCGCGCAGAGCTTCGACACCGACCGCGCGCTGTGGCCGCTCAACGAGCCCGTGCCCAAGCTGGAGGCGCTGCGCCAGGTGAGCCCGCCCTGCGTCGTGGTGTCGCCCTGCGTCGTGGTTTCGCCGAGCTAACCCGCCCCGCGTCTTGCAGTGCGCCGGCGAGGTGCGCTACGCGGGCGACGTCGACGCCTCGGCGCGCGAGGTGCACCTGGCGCTCGTGCTCTCCACCATCTTCCTCGGCGAGATCGACGAAATCGACGCTAGCGACGCTCTGGTGAGTTAAAATAAAAAGTGAAACTACAATGTTGTTTTATAATTATTATAATAAATGAACTCCTAATGGAAAGTGACTGTGGGGAAACGCAAAATGGCTCATTCCAGAAACTTCCCGGAGTAGTCAAATTCATCTCTGCAAAGGACATTCCTGGCAAGAACAATTTCACTCCAACCAATGTTCTTTGGATCACCCAAGAGGAGGAAATCTTTGCAAGCAAGAAGGTGTCGTACTACGGCCAGCCGCTGGGCGTGATCGCAGCCGTCACCAGGAGGCTCGCCGTGAGAGCAGCAGATTTGGTCAGAGTGACTTACAAGAAGAGTGCAGCTAAGCCTGTTATTACTATAGAAGATGCATTAATTGCCCCTGATAAAGATAAAAGGGTAAGTTATGTCGCTTTCTCGCCTGTGACTTCTCTAACCCGACTAAAGAAGCTCTAGCCTATCCATATCCATCCTATTATATTATTACAAAAGTAATATAATTTGACGCTTGGTGTGGATATGATGTGTTGTTAGATGATCGAGACTGCTACAAATGCAGCCAAGGACAAGGGCGACGGCACCACACACGTGGTGAAGGGGAGTGTGAACATACCGGGCCAGTACCACTTCACGATGGAGACGCAGAGCAGCTACGCCACCAACACCGAGGACGGCGTGCACATCCGCTCCGCCACGCAGTGGCTGGACCTGGTGCACATAGCCGCCGCGGAGATGCTGGGCCTCGACCAGAGCAAGTGAGCGCGGGGCAGACGGGAGGGACAGGCGGCGACGGCGGGCACAGCTAACGCAGAGCCGGTGTGTCGCAGGGTGGTGGTGTCGAGCGGGCGCGTGGGCGGCGCGTACGGCGGCAAGGCGTCGCGCTCGGCGCTGGCGGCGTGCGCGTGCGCGCTGGCGGCGCGGCTGCTGGCGCGCCCGGCCGCGCTGCACATGCCGCTGCGACACAACATGCTCGCGCTCGGCAAGCGCCAGCGCGCCCGCGCCGACTACGAGGTGACTGCCGCTCATCCGCTCACTCACCCACTCACTCACCCCTCACCCGCTCACTCACCCGCTCCGCGCTGTGTCGCAGGCGGGCGTCGACGACGCCGGCGTCGTGCAGTACGCCAAGCTGGTCGTGTACTCGGACTGCGGGCACTGCAACAACGACAGCTCGGGCTCGGGCATCCTGCCCGTGCTGGCCGGCCTGTACGACACGGCGCGCTGGGATATGCGCGCGTACGACGTGCTCACCGACAAGGCGACCAATATCTGGTGCCGTGCTCCCGGTCAGTATTTGTAGCTCCGAACGTCCGATCCTAAGACAAGACTCACTTGATGCTGATCTTCATAGGGGGAGGGTTGAACTGAAACGCTTCGCATTTTACTCTTATGTCATACTTTGTAGCGAAGTAAGTCTGAATATCGAGGAGTCATGGGTCCGAGAATTCTGGATACCTTTTGTGTAGTACTTCTGTATAGGGTTTTTTTAAGTTTATTAACATTAATTGGTATGAACTAACATACAAAGTAATTTCCCATAGGTACTACGGAAGCGACAGCAATAGGCGAATACATCATGGAACATATCGCCCATGTAACTAAAAAAGATCCTGTTGAAGTGCGCATGGCCAACCTAGCAGCCAAAAACACTTCACTTAGGTCTATAGTCGAAGTCCTCATGCGAGACTCCGATTACAATCAGCGCAAGGCTGAAATTGCGACGTTCAACACCAACAATGCTTGGAAGAAAAAGGGGATACAATTGTCGATTATGTCGTTCCCTCTGGACTATTTCGGGAACTACTCAGTGACAATATCGGTGTACCACGGTGACGGGACCGTCAGGTTGTGTCACTCCGGCATCGAGATGGGCCAGGGGATAAACACGAAGGTCGCGCAAGTGTGCGCGTACACGCTGAAGATCCCGCTCGCGAAGGTGACGGTGGGCGGCAGCGACAGCTTCGTGTCGCCCAACGCCCTGGCCAGCAGCGGCAGCGTCACCAGCGACAGCGTGGCCTACGCTACGGTCAGGGCCTGCAACGAGCTGCTCACCAGGCTGAAGCCGACGGACACCGACGTGGAGCTAACCTGGGAGGAGATGGTGAAGGCGGCCTACGACAAAGGTAAACAGCCAACACATTCTTATTGCCAGATACCTAAAATGCTTCTTCTATATGACTATGATGACATGTACGAATAACTCGATCTGTGCTGGGCGGCAGGGGTATCTCTCCAGGCCTCGTACATGATGTCCCAGCTGGACGCGCCGCAGGGCTACGACATCAACGGCGCGTGCGTGGCGGAGGTGGAACTGGACGTGCTGACGGGCCAGCACCAGGTCACGCGCGTCGACCTGCTCGAGGACGTCGGCGTCAGCCTCAGCCCCGACATCGACGTGGGGCAGGTAACTCACCGCTTTACTCGCGAATACTTGAGATCCTGACGAGAGGGCATAGCGGTAAATCTGAGCGGGACGGTTTCAGATCGAGGGCTCGTTCGTGATGGGACTCGGCCTGTGGACCACCGAGGACCTGGCGTACGACGACGAGAGCGGGCGGCTGCTGACGAGCGACACGTGGACGTACCACCCGGTGGGCGCGCGGGACATCCCGGCCGACTTCCGCGTCGCGTTCAGCCGCAACTCGCCGAACCCGCTGGGCGTGCTGCGCTCGAAGGGTGAGTGCGCGGTGTGGGCGTGTGTGTGTGTGCGTGTGTGTCGGTGTGCGAGCGTGTCTGACGGTGCGTGTGTGTGCAGCGACGGGAGAGCCGGCGCTGACGCTGGCGGTGTCGGTGCCGCTGGCGCTGCGCGCGGCGGCGGTGAGCGCGCGCGCCGAGTTCCATCAACCGCCCGCCGACGAACCCTGGATGACAGTCGGTAAGCATAAAAAATCTTTTTAAATACTATAATTTTTTGTTTAAGTTAGTTTTCTCCAAATTATCTACGTTTGATAGTCTAGATCAAAAATACTGACCCACAAATAAACACATAAAATAACTTAAAAAATTACAATCAAATCTGCTATGGGTCTCACAAGAGCAGGATTTTAGGACTTATTCTATTAATTTATCGAATTCCTTATTAATTACTTTCAATTTATTTCAGATACACCAGTAAATGCTGAACACTTACTTAAAGCTATTGAACCTGAGATAGAGTATTTTAAAACGGAATAAAAATAATTAATTTCGTAAGACATAAGTTATATTTATTTATTAATTTATTTTTATTCGGAAAACTAACAGCAATTAACCACATAGCCATTCACAGGTATTCGCATTTGGACACTAAGATGCTAATAGACTGAGAAGCTATCATAAATTGTGATATAAGAAGTGTAACTACAAAACTAATAAATAATATCGAACTGCATATTTTTTTGTTATTAGGTACAACCTCTTTCATGATAAAAAGGCATCACTAAAATAATAGAACAACATTATGCATAACTTGTATACCAATTCCTAAAAGCCCCAAGGATCAGGATTTCAAGCAACCCTTCATTTGACAGATGTAGGTAAACTATAACTATGACGGTTTATTCTATCTCCACACTGTTACAAAAAAATATGATACTTGCACTCCTCAAGCTATAACAGAACAAATCAACTCATTATTACAGCAAAAATTGCTGCAGAACGGTCCATATTTTTCAATTTCTCTCACATTACCGCCAAAATCCCCTCACTAATTGGGCACCTCTCTTTGAGCCTTCCAATCCGAAACAAGCGCGCGATTTTGGCGGGTGCTCTAATTGGTAAACGTTGTAAATCTGCTAACCAATTACTTTAAATACCTTTAAAAATATTGCCATCACAGAAAAATAAGTGAGTAAAAGTAACTACGTTCGTGTTTTAAAAAATAAGCTAAATAATGCGAGACATAAAGAACTTAGTGATAAAAGTTTGCAAGATCTTTTAAACACTATGTGAAACGTCTTTTGTCGCTATTACTTAATGTATCCTAAAATACTTGCATGTTATTTCAAACTGACAAACTTTATCTACCCGCATTTTACAATTATCTTACGTGTAAGTATCTAAGTAAGTGCGTTTGAGCCTGACCGGCACACTCTATTTTTGTGTTCTTCTATCGAGATAATTTTTACAGATTATCTTATCAATAATTACGGAAGATTCAAACCTGATCTTAAGATGAGACCAAAAACAGCTCTTAGACAATTTCATAAGAGTGCGTAGCGGAGGCATTGTTACTTTTTCCTTTTTATTTTTATTTGTATAAGTACTAAATTTAAGTGTGTGCACGAATAAAGCTTGAAGATGGATAAGATATCATTCACTGTTAATGGAGAAAGTTACACATTATGTAAGTTTTTATATATATTTTGATTAAATAATTTAGGTAGCATACCTACATCCTACCTAATTGTCATTGTGAACTTAAATAATATGTAGGTATCTCTTGTTGTGTTCGACGCAGGTAAGTTGATATTTAATTATTTATTCTAAGTAGTTTGTTTCTCAATTTACCTAACTTAAATAAGTTCGTCGTCTACCTAATAATAATTATACTCCGTCCCTTTTATTAAGCGCAATTTTGCCAATCGGCAGCTCGTAAATTGACAAAATTGGCCATGTCCAAAAGTACCTATCTACCATTCCTGTTGTACCTACTACATATAATCATTATTCGCCTTATGTACGTAAAAAATAAGCGATTTCGATAAACATGCGTTTCGATTTAATATTCTCTAACTTGCACACCTTATTACCTACATCATTATTGAAGAAATTTAGATTTATACACAGCATTTTTTTGATGGGCTGAATCGACGGCACAATCTTTATTCATAGCACATCGCTGAGTGGGTGGTAACCGTCCATGAAGTTCCTACCTACAATATTCTTTTTTCGAAAATTAAACGAAAAATATAGAAAGTGAATGGGCGTGAGTTGTTAAATGTCGTTTAATAAAATTGACAGAGTTATAGTTACTGGCCTGGCCATTTTATTTTGTTACTCGTCTGGGATTGTCAACTTTTCCAGCCGGGTCTGAGGTGAGCCCGTCGACGTCGCTGAACGAGTTCCTGCGGCAGCGGCTGCAGCTGCTCGGCAGCAAGACCATGTGCCAGGAGGGCGGCTGCGGCATCTGCGTCGTGGCCGTCACCAGGACACACCCCACCACCAAGAAGAAGCAGACTATTGCTGTCAACTCTGTGAGTACCTAACTACTGTCAACCGGGCGGCCGGCAGCTAGTTATATTACTTTCTTAACTAGATAGCACTTGCAGTTCAATAATAGCGCTTAAGCCCCTGACATAAAGGCATAAGCCCGACAAAACTGTGACAATGCTGTTGTCTATACAAGAAAGTACCAATGTACCGTTAATATCCAATTCGGTAGACAAATGTTTATCATGTTATCGACTACGAGAGTGTGAAACTCCGAAAAGATTTATTTATTAAAAAAATATGTTTTAAGTTTTTATGAAATATTAGTAAATTGAAATATGCTATCAATATCTATCTTAACCTTTAAACGCTTTTAAATATATTTTGCATGTCGAGTCCTAGAATTAGATTTAGTATTTAAACGACGGAAAAAAAATTGGGGAATTGCTGTTTCACAATACTACATAGACCGAATTGTGCCATATCGAAAAAGTCAGAATTCGTGATGACTGCGTGTGTAGTTTCAAGTGGAGATGCTCTCGTTTTGGTATCTCTGATAAAAGATAATCATATTTATCGCATTATGTCAAGAGGTTATCTACAAGTACCTACATCACGAATTCAGTAGGTAATAATAATATAAATCAATAAAATAAATGTATTCATTGGACAAACACACCAATTGCCTAGCCTTAAACTAAGCTCGAAGATTTTACTATGGACGTTTCGGAACGGATAGACATACCTTAAATACATTAATATAATAAACATCCGTGACTCGAGTACAAACGCCGTTGTTCATCACACAAACATTCGCTCCTAGCGGATTCCGCCACCCTTGGTTTTGTAGCCAGGGTCTCAGCCCACTAGCCCAAACGGGCCTGTCAAATATTATGTTTGGTAGATAAATATGCTATAAAGCATTGCTTTAACAAAACTGATTATAAATTAATTTCCTACTTTCAATTATCAAGTAATGCGATTAAAAGTCTTAAGTAAGTGGTAAGTAGGTATACAAAATACCAAAAACAATGAGCTATAAACGGTTGGAATTTTTCCAGTGCTTGGTGAAAATCCTATCGTGCGACCAATGGGACATCCATACCGTGGAAGGCATAGGCAACTTCAAGGACGGGTACCACCCGATCCAGACGCGGCTGGCCAAGTTCAACGGCACCCAGTGCGGGTACTGCACGCCTGGATGGGTCATGAATATGTACAGGTAATTAATTATTATTAATCTTTTGGTTAGGCTTGCTTTATAGTGCGCGTTTCGGCGTACACTTCACTTCGGCAAACTCCACCAAAGCGCTATTTCAAAGCTGAGATGGTCACATGTTAAGGCCAAAATCTTTAATAAATAATTTATTCAAAGACAATGAAATGGAACTTAGGTACCTACAAAAAAAATCATATGGATAATTTTAAGTAGTCTATTAATTGGGCTCCACTCTGCGCAATGGTCGCCAGCAATCTGTCCAATCGCCAATGCATCGCTGTTCTAGTTTGTTGGAGAGTTCGGGACAGGATCTAACTGTGCAAGAGGTGGAGAATTCGTTCGGCGGCAACCTCTGCCGATGCACCGGCTACCGGCCGATCCTCGACGCCTTCAAGAGCTTCGCCAAAGATGCCGACCCAAAACTACGGTCAAAATGTCTGGTGAGGGGAAGTTCTTATTTTTTCGATACGTGAATTCTTGCTCCGTTCCACACGCATATCGATTGTCATGTCATTTCATCGGATCCTTCTTTCCCACTGAGCACAATGGGCACGTGCCCAGGGCCTTGCGATCGATTCGGGCCCCAAGACCAGGACCAGGTTGAGGGACTTACGATTACCGGGTTTAAGGCCTTTAACATGTTAAAGACGACTCTGCATTTCATCAAGATAATCTGGACTGATAGATGTTTAGCAGTTACTTTGCGTTTACAAGTAACTTACTTCCTGATAGCACAGCAGTTCCGTACAGTAGAGACATTCAAGAGAAGACCGTAGTACCAACTTCTCAAAAGTTTGACAACGCATTACTGACCCCTCCGGAGCCTATGGACAGTGATGATAACTTTACATCAGGTGACTCGATGCTGAAAAAGAAGATTCAGCATTTTTATGCTATGGTGTAATATCAATTTTTCCCGTGGGGGTGCGCAACGATTCGAATAAGAATCACTTCGTCCCACAGGGAAAAATCCGGCGGCAGAGCATGAGAGGGTCTCGGGTTCGGTGGCCTAGTCGTTCCTGGATCAATTCACTTTAATAGAATGTTGGGCGCCTTGAAAGGGGACGGAGTAACAATAGGTGACTCCGTACCAAAATAAAAAAATATATTAAATCCTGCTAGAGGAAAAAAGTTAAATACGAAGTGAAAATAAATGAATGATCCATGAACCGTAGCAAGTGGAGAATAGTAAATCAAACAAAATTTTATTTAACACTAGACTGGTTTAATACTAGGTATTTCGATACACATTAGATTCAGTTGAGAAACAGGAGCAGTTACATTCAGTAAAAAAAAATTACATGATACCGAGACAGTAATTAACATTCGTCCGGCGAACTACACCTTATCACACATGGTACTACACCTTATCAGTAAATCGGGATTAGCTTAAGCATGCCCGTTATGGTGGGGTGGCATCTGACCAACTATATTGGGCGGCCAGCTGTACATTCAGTACCGATGGGAGGACCGTGTTGGGAAAGTCAGATACCACCTACTCAAACCACCAGCACTGAAGGTCAGCCCACCGCTCAACATAGAAGATCAGCCAAGTCAGTACGCATGCACACCCCACAAATCATGTCTAATAAAAACTATTTGAAATTCACTACTAACTATTCACTAATAACAAACACTATTTGAAATTTTTGTTCAGTTATCAAAGTTAAGTTGAGATAAAGTCACTGCGCTTCCTCCATCGGCCTCGACCGAGAAGTCAACACGGGGAAGTTGAACACTTGTTAAATTGAAATAAATACGGCCCTAAATGATTAAATCCATTGCCATCAGTACCTTGACTCCGAGCCAATGCAAAATCGGTTCTGGGATCAGCTCACCGTCGACATTTTGACAGGCGGGAGGTACCACGTGTCCGCGCCACGTCTACGGCACACCGAGCTGCCGACATTCACACCCAAAAGGCTTTTTAGCCGGTCTATGGAGCCCTGCAATCACCACAATGACCAAATTAAGTCGACATTCCAAGCACTTCACAACGTGACATATTTGGCTATGCCGAACAATAAAATTTTCATTAATATTCTTACCAGAACACTGGGATTTGCAGCTCACAAAGAGACTCTTTGGCCGGAGCACAGGTAAATCAAATGATCTAAAACAATAAGACAAAAAATTACAAGCACGTGACTATGGCTGATACATCCGCGAGGAACATTTACACATCATCGGCTTGAAATACTCACCATTTTATTGGGCGTACGGTGCACAATGCATCTCGGAAGACGCGGAACGAAACTTCACCGCATTTGGTGGATATAAAAAGGCTCCTCAGGGAGACAGCCCAGGATTACTCCTCCTCTTTTCTGATCTCCATGAAAAAGACTTGTCAATCGCTCACCCACCCATAGACAAACGAGAGAAAAAAAAAACCAAAGCACACTGACCAAGGATTCGTAACCATCGCGCTCAACCATAGACACAATCTACTAAAAATACTTTAGAATAATTAATTTGGAAGACTTCGGAAAATCAATTCATTCCGGCAAACCCTAGCTTAGCAAAATTAGATATTAAACATTATACATTTTAACAGACTAAAAACAATTAGCGCCTACGACTGTAAAAATAAAACGCAGCGCACGTAAATGTCAAATGTCAGGTGTCGCTGTCAAACTGACACCGTTCTTATTTGACAAGGTTTTGTTTATTTCGACAACAGAAAAGTGTTACAAAATTCACGAATTTACTAATATAAACCGCTAAAACAGTTTTAACAGCGTCAAAGGAATGAACCAATGGTTGTGGAATGATAAATTGTTAACCCTCTCGCCAACAAATCAGGTAAAAATTAGAATATTACTTCATTCAAGTGACGACCTCTCAATCCAGGAAAACAAACATAGCATAAAATTAGAGACAAACAATACTATAACGACCCCTGCATTCATGACTATCCCTCTCGACCTAAGATCACAGCCGGTCCTATACTGCACCAAGTGATAAAACAGTAAAACTGAAAAAATGGTGTTACAGTACCGCCTTAGTTGGGAAAGAAAAATTTTATTCAAAATGAAAATTTTATTGAAATTTTGAATAAAATTTTTCGTCGAGTGAAACGACAAAAGGTAACACTACCACATCTCAACAACAATACAAACATTTGAACAATACAAAAACAACACCTCAAGACTCCAAACTCATTCACCAGGAGTTTGAATCATATAAGGGAAAACCTAATAACTTAAAAGCTAATAGAAAGTCAGGTAGAACCATTCTGAGAGCTCGCTGATACAGACAAAACTACACCAGGTTCAAACCCGTAACCAGTGATAAACACTAAAGGTTACACAAAGTGAGAAGTGGAACATCCAACTTATCTCAAGCCAATGGCTGGATAAACCAAGACCATAGTGTAATTTACCACACCACGAATCGGGGTAAATTACACGCAAAAATGAAGTATGACAACAGGGACTTCACAAAAACACAGTGTAAGGATTAGAAAATCCAACATACCTCAGACACTATAAGGAGTACAAGGTAAGATACACAACGGACTTACCTGATACAAAAAAAAAACTAAATGTTAGTGGTGACTAAAACTGAAAAACTAAATGTTAATAGTTGTGGTTCACACAAACCCAGATTAAACACTAACAACATTACTAAAATTATGTCCAGATCCTTGGCATCAATCGCGAAATATGCGAATGCTACAAGGCCTACGGATTGGACACACAACAGAAACCTTAATTACTAAAAATACCGTCGATCCTCGACCATAATGGTAAAGCGACAGCAAACTAACTGGAAACAAACAAAACTCATGCACCCTCATTAGGACCACGTACGACTATATCCTTTATATGAAAAGACCCTAATGGCTTTCCATCCATATTTTTCAAAGAATAGACCACGTTACCCAGTTTTTTATCTACCACACACTTTTCAAATTTGGGAGACAATTTGGCAGAAAAGTATTTGGAGGCGTTGGATAAAGGAAAACACCTTTTGTAGATTATTTGCCCTTCCTTAAGCTCTAGAGGGCGCTTTCTCAAGTTGTAATACTTGGCATTATGTTGATATGCTTTTTTCAAATGACCCGCAACGTCTTCAAATACCTTCCGCAACTTAGGCAACCCAGAAATAAACTGGTCCGGCTGGACAGTGACGTCCTGACCATCGAAAGGCTGATCAGAATTAAAGATAGCTCCATCGATTACCATCTCCCTACCATGATTCAAGAAATATGGAGTGAACTTAGTCCCGTCGTGAACAGACGAATTGAGAGCACATTGGAGTTCTTGAATATTCTGATCCCATTTTCGATGATCAGAACGCACATAAGAAGCAATGGCTCGAACAATATCCCGATTAACACGTTCGGTTTGGTTACATTGAGGATGGTAACGAGGGTTGTAAAAGATATGAGGAACACCGGCTCCCTTCAATAAATCTCTAAATTCCTTAGAAGTGAATTGTGGACCATTATCCGTATATAGGATACGGCACACCCCATGTACCAGAAATACACCCTTTTCAAGACACTTACACACCGCTTTCGCAGTGGCATTTCGTAAAGGGAAAAGAAGAACATATTTACTGAAGTAATCAGAGACAACGAATAAATACTGATTCCGCGCATAAGACGGAGGCAGCGGTCCAACAATATCGCAGGAAATAGCTTCCCAAGGTTTAGTAACCTGACGAGGATTTCCCATTAAACCAGGACGAGCAGTGTTGACGGGTTTATAGGTGTTGCAGACTTCACAACTTTGGACATATGTCTTCACGTCATTAAACAACGAAGGCCAATAATACATAGTCGAGATCTTCCTATGAGTCTTAGCAACGCCAAAGTGACCAGAGGCCGGCTCGTCGTGATACTTCCGAATAACCTCCAACCTCTTTTCACCTGGAACAACAATTTTCCACTCATGTTGAGATGTAAGATTGTACTTATTCTTTGTCAAACGATACAGTTTACCCTCTGAAACAGAGAAATTGGGATAAAGTTTAGGGTTCCTAGAGCATCCCTCAAAGAGTTTGACGTACCAAGGATCAGTTATCTCATGCGGGTCAATTTCGATCGAATCAATCTTGATGCGGGATAAAGTATCTGGCAAAACATGCTCCTTCCCCTTTCGATGAATAATCTCAAAAACGAATTGACTCAGACGACAAGCCCATCTACTAAGACGACCGGTAGGATTCTTGAGCTTATAAAACCACAATAAAGAGGCATGGTCAGTCACGATAAAACACTTTTTTCCTTCCACGTACGACCTATACTGCTCCAAAGCATAGATGACAGCAAGCAATTCTCTTTCCGTCGCGGTATAGTTGACCTCCTGGGCATTAAGAGTCCTACTGCAATACGCTATCGGATGATCTATGCCATCATGCCGTTGGGTCAACACGCCTCCAACAGCGTATGACGAAGCGTCAGTATGTATATAGAAAGGCAAGCTAAAATCCGGACACTTCAGAATTGGAGCCGAAATTAACGCGGTCTTAAGGGTGGAGAAAGATTCCTCCACTTCAGGAGTCCATACGAAAGGAACCTTCTTACTAGTTAAACGCGACAAAGGCCTCGCTATTTTGGAAAAATCCTTTATAAAACGGCGGTACCATCCGGCCATACCAAGGAAACGCTTGACCTGTTTGGCATCAGTGGGGACGGGAAAGTTGGCGATGACGTCCACTTTCGACGGGTCTGTCCTCAAACCATAGCGATCCACCACGTACCCCAGGTACTTCAACTCCGACCGACAAAATAGGGACTTTTCCATGTTGATGGTAAGATTGGCAATTTTGAGTTTTTCATAAACTGCCTCCAAAATGGTTATATGCTCTTCAAATGAATCAGTACACACAATAATATCATCGATATAACAGAATACCTTATTGTCAAACTGCGCAGAAAACAAACTATCCATCAGTCTTTGCATCGTAGCTGAAGCTCCGACGAGTCCAAAGCACATGACTTTGTATTGGAACAAGCCTCGACCTGGAACAGTGAATGCGGTCTTCTCTCGGGAGCTCTTCGCCAAAGGAATCTGGTGGTATGCAGCACTTAAATCCAGAGAGGTCAAAAACTTAGCATCCCGAAGGTTATCCAATATATAGTTTATATAAGGAAGAGGATAGGCATCCGTTTTGGAAACTGCATTGATCATCCTGCTATCCAAGCAAACGCGAACTTTACCATTGGATTTAGGAACCTGAGTAGTAGGAGAATTCCAAGGAGAGCTAGACGGTTCAACAATACCAAGTTCTAACATATGATCCAGTTCTTGTTCCAAAAGTTTAAGTTTCTCTGGGCTCATACGGTAGTACCTTTGTTTCACGGGTTTAGCATCCCCGGTATCTATATGATGTTCAGCAAGATGGGTACGACCCAAACCAACCTTTTCAGAATCGATATTAGCAAACAGGGACTTAATGCGTTCCAATTCGGACATCTGCTCACGAGACAAAGCATCATAAGGCTTCAAACCATTTTCAGAAATACTATCCACATCACAGACTTTATCAGAAGGGATAGACGGAATACAAGCTAACACGTCAGGTGCAAGATCAAACGACTTCCAAAAGTTAATACCAAAATGGACTGGAAGAGCTATCTTAGGCTGAATGTAAAACTTTATCATTTTAACCATACTCTTATACTCAACAGGAACATCCATAAAATATTGACAAAAATATTCGGAACCATTGGCGACTCTAATGTAACAAGGTTTGCTAAGAGAGCGCACCGGTATACCGAGTTTCAAAAAAAATTTGTGGGCATTGTTTCCAAGTAAAGAACAGCTAGCACCACAATCAAATAAACCGCTAACTTTAACACCATACACTTTGACGGTTAAGAAGGGCCTATTATCACTCACATCCGGTTTAAAATACGTCTCTCTGTAAGAATTAACATTTCTCAGAGAGACGGACTTATTCAGTTTTTTGCCCGATTACAATCGGGACAATCAGGGGACTTCACGTCAGGCTTGCCACACTTATAACAAAGCACGGGACGAGATGCACTGCAACGAGACGTATGATGCTCGTTAGACCGACATACAAAACAATAACCCGCGCCCTTATTGGGGTTACCCTGAACGGAAGCAACTGACTGCTTTTTATCAACAGAATTGACGTTTTTGATCGGAACACTTTCGGACCTGCTTTTCGGCTTATAATGAAAGTCGGGAGCCACACTCGATTTAGACAGCGAGGGTTCAGAGAAACCGTCCATACGGAGCTTACATGCCTCGATACGTTTACCCAACTCCCGCAAGTGATCTATCGACCTGACGTCGACCAACATCAACTCGCGGTTGTACTCCGGGCGTATGTTCTTCAACACGATCCTTAGTTTTTCCCCCTCCGGAAGCTCGAAACTCAACCGAGACATCATTCCCAGTACAACCGAAAGAAAAACTACCAAAGACTCGTGCTTGGCCTGAGTACGAGACCGTATCTCATCAAGCAGCCGATCGTCAAAATCCGGAAGATCAAAGTCCGACTTCAACGCAGAAACCAATTCGTCATAATCATGGAACTTATTCTTGCTCGCTCGGTACCAATAAAGAGCGGGCCCATCCACCAAATCAGGAAACCCAGTGAAAACGTAGTGCTTCGGTATCTTCCTGGCGGCACACAACTCCTCCAACCTCGATATAAACGCCCGAACACAAGTATCACCGCTAAATCTTAAATTTAAAGAACCTAGATTATATGATTTCTCCGGCTTGTACACGACTGTCTGACTGACACATCGCGGAGAACTATCTTCCACTTCCGAAGCCTCGGACTCCGAAGAACTATCAGTAGCCGAGAGACAGCTCACTAAATTCCCCTGCGCTACCAGCAATGCTTCAGGTGGGTCAGCAATCCTGGAAATCCTGGAGAGAACATAGTTAGCACGGCTAACCAGACGCATGCGAGTAGATTCGGCAACATTCTCCTCTCCAAATGACTTAACCAAAGCCTCGGCTTTCAGCTGAATCACCGAAACTTCCGCCCTAAGACTGTCGGCAGTTAAAACCGCAGAAGGAACTTTCAAGCTACCCCTACGGGCTAGTTTCAAGGTACTTCGTAAAAGTTTCCGCAACTGTTCCACGGTGTTATTTTTATCAAAAGGTACTTTACGGTTAGCTAACTCGTGTTCAAGTTCGTCCTTAAGCAAGTATTTAATGTTATAATTAAGTTCCGACATGACGAATAAAATATGAAAAGAATCGTACTATATAAAAATTTCACAATTCTAAAAACATAAAAATTATATTATATTATCATAATATCACATTTAATACACTATGTTGAAGTACTAAACTCACTTTCTAGGCCACACGTTGGGTACGCCACTGTAATATCAATTTTTCCCGTGGGGGTGCGCAACGATTCGAATAAGAATCACTTCGTCCCACAGGGAAAAATCCGGCGGCAGAGCATGAGAGGGTCTCGGGTTCGGTGGCCTAGTCGTTCCTGGATCAATTCACTTTAATAGAATGTTGGGCGCCTTGAAAGGGGACGGAGTAACAATAGGTGACTCCGTACCAAAATAAAAAAATATATTAAATCCTGCTAGAGGAAAAAAGTTAAATACGAAGTGAAAATAAATGAATGATCCATGAACCGTAGCAAGTGGAGAATAGTAAATCAAACAAAATTTTATTTAACACTAGACTGGTTTAATACTAGGTATTTCGATACACATTAGATTCAGTTGAGAAACAGGAGCAGTTACATTCAGTAAAAAAAAATTACATGATACCGAGACAGTAATTAACATTCGTCCGGCGAACTACACCTTATCACACATGGTACTACACCTTATCAGTAAATCGGGATTAGCTTAAGCATGCCCGTTATGGTGGGGTGGCATCTGACCAACTATATTGGGCGGCCAGCTGTACATTCAGTACCGATGGGAGGACCGTGTTGGGAAAGTCAGATACCACCTACTCAAACCACCAGCACTGAAGGTCAGCCCACCGCTCAACATAGAAGATCAGCCAAGTCAGTACGCATGCACACCCCACAAATCATGTCTAATAAAAACTATTTGAAATTCACTACTAACTATTCACTAATAACAAACACTATTTGAAATTTTTGTTCAGTTATCAAAGTTAAGTTGAGATAAAGTCACTGCGCTTCCTCCATCGGCCTCGACCGAGAAGTCAACACGGGGAAGTTGAACACTTGTTAAATTGAAATAAATACGGCCCTAAATGATTAAATCCATTGCCATCAGTACCTTGACTCCGAGCCAATGCAAAATCGGTTCTGGGATCAGCTCACCGTCGACATTTTGACAGGCGGGAGGTACCACGTGTCCGCGCCACGTCTACGGCACACCGAGCTGCCGACATTCACACCCAAAAGGCTTTTTAGCCGGTCTATGGAGCCCTGCAATCACCACAATGACCAAATTAAGTCGACATTCCAAGCACTTCACAACGTGACATATTTGGCTATGCCGAACAATAAAATTTTCATTAATATTCTTACCAGAACACTGGGATTTGCAGCTCACAAAGAGACTCTTTGGCCGGAGCACAGGTAAATCAAATGATCTAAAACAATAAGACAAAAAATTACAAGCACGTGACTATGGCTGATACATCCGCGAGGAACATTTACACATCATCGGCTTGAAATACTCACCATTTTATTGGGCGTACGGTGCACAATGCATCTCGGAAGACGCGGAACGAAACTTCACCGCATTTGGTGGATATAAAAAGGCTCCTCAGGGAGACAGCCCAGGATTACTCCTCCTCTTTTCTGATCTCCATGAAAAAGACTTGTCAATCGCTCACCCACCCATAGACAAACGAGAGAAAAAAAAAACCAAAGCACACTGACCAAGGATTCGTAACCATCGCGCTCAACCATAGACACAATCTACTAAAAATACTTTAGAATAATTAATTTGGAAGACTTCGGAAAATCAATTCATTCCGGCAAACCCTAGCTTAGCAAAATTAGATATTAAACATTATACATTTTAACAGACTAAAAACAATTAGCGCCTACGACTGTAAAAATAAAACGCAGCGCACGTAAATGTCAAATGTCAGGTGTCGCTGTCAAACTGACACCGTTCTTATTTGACAAGGTTTTGTTTATTTCGACAACAGAAAAGTGTTACAAAATTCACGAATTTACTAATATAAACCGCTAAAACAGTTTTAACAGCGTCAAAGGAATGAACCAATGGTTGTGGAATGATAAATTGTTAACCCTCTCGCCAACAAATCAGGTAAAAATTAGAATATTACTTCATTCAAGTGACGACCTCTCAATCCAGGAAAACAAACATAGCATAAAATTAGAGACAAACAATACTATAACGACCCCTGCATTCATGACTATCCCTCTCGACCTAAGATCACAGCCGGTCCTATACTGCACCAAGTGATAAAACAGTAAAACTGAAAAAATGGTGTTACAATGGTATTATTGAATATGTGTCCCAGGACCTAGAGGACCTGCACCTGGTGAAGTGCCAGCAGCAGTGCTCGCGGCGCTGCAGCGTGCTGGGCGACGACTGGTGCGTGCTGGACGACAGCCACCGCCGAGGCCTCATGGCTCTGGGTGGAGACACCTCCCGCTGTTACAAGGCCTTCACTCTCCAAGATGTATTCCAGGTAAAGTATGTAATGTATAAGTAGTAGTGTTTAGCGGCACCAAAGATGATAGTTTCTGTAGAATATATATTATTAATAGTTTCCGAACGTAGACTCATTCTTCAATGTTTTTTTCAGGTCCTGTCCAAGGAAGGAGACGATAGTTACCAACTTGTAGCTGGGAATACTGGTCTAGGTAGGTATAATTTTATGAAGTGTGGGTACTCACACATTGGTACCTTGACCTATTAAAATTATTTTAGTTGGACGTATTTCCATGAGAATGATTTCCCAACCACTCTCAGAAAGTTTTGAGTCTTTCAAGTTCTAAACCAGAATCTTTCCATGATTTAAGCTGAAAGTTGCTATATATTTTTTTAATTAATAGAGAATCTGATCTTCTTCCAAAAACTATTACAAGACAACTGTTTTCGTTTCGTGGAGGTAGGTATGAGATAGGTATGGCCTTACTATACCTACCTATCTCATTATGTCAATTTGTATAGGAACACACTATGCGGAAAAACGCCACCGAATTTACGCGGCTGAATTTACGTTCCATCATGTTCATGATATGACACACTTTTAAATGGAAAATATACACACAAACTATGTCACAATTACATTTTTTATGACTTTTCTAGTAGCATCAGAGCCTCGCGTCTACATAGACATATCGGCGATAGATGCGCTCAGAGAGGTGCAGTTGGATGTGAACCTGGTGGTGGGAGCTGGCACCACCCTCGCGGACCTCATGGAGCTCTGCCGCACCAGGGGCAAGGAGGAGAACTTCAACTATCTCGAGGGATTCCTTGAGCATCTAGATTTGGTAGCGCATATGCCAGTACGAAATGTAAGTTGTTGTCGGGACAATAGCCTTCCCACTTATCTCTTATCTCGATATCGTTCAAGTGGAGCATCTTGTAGAATGCCATAATTTTCGTCTTCACAAGAATATTGATTGACATTATCGCAATTTTCAGGGTGAGTTATTAGTGGTAAAACAAACGTTATAAGTTTTAGTTTCCCTAGTTTTAGATTTTAATTTAACGAAACAAAGGACATTGCCCAAACCCGTTTCGCTATCAATATAACGAGTATAGTCAAGGCAAATTGTTCAAAATTCATGATATAATTTTCTATGCCTTCCTAGTTATTTTAATGCGAATCTGTTGTGGGATTCATAATTTATATTTAATGAGACAATAAACTAGTTCCCATGACATCAAGTGCATCGATGAATGAGTACGAATATCTGTTGAGATTCTTGTAGAAGAAAAGTTGTTAATAGATAAGCTCTTATTATAATAATGGTAATCATTATTATTATAAAAGATAAAAAAACTCGAGTAAACATAAATTATATTATAAATACATTTTCTAAAATAAATAGTATCGATTTTGAATAATCGTACCGCTGTCAACTTCCGCGAGTTGACAACATGCGGGAGAACTGACACCGGGGGCGTTTGGGCGAAAAAAGCGTTTGCAAGCGTTTGTAAACAAAATGGCGATTGTTAGCGCAAAATGGCGATTGTTTAGCGGTAACACAGTAAACTGACAGTTAGCAAACACGTCCTGGCCGAAAACTGTACAGTTTGCGCTAACAATCGCCATTTTGTTTACAAACGTTTGCAAACGCTTTTTTCGCCCAAACGCCCCCATTAACTGAATTCTTGTGATTATTTTCTGAGGTATTCCGGCAAGCAAATAGTATTGTTTCTTCTCCACCACGTTCGTGTTGAGTTGAGTTTGAACTCTTTCAATTCGTGCAGTGATTTGTCACTATGTCTCGCTGTGTGAACTGTGTTCACTTGCATTAGTACATCCATTGCCAAGTCGGCGTGTTGACGAGGACTGGATTAGCCCGGCACTAGTAAGTAATCCTACCTTTGATCGAGGACCTTGGCCATCAAGCTAGTCAATGTTAATGATAAATAAATGTGGCTCGGGTATTTCATATTCTTGTATTTTTTCAGTTGCCATCTGATGATACGGCCTGTCAAGAATGTTTCATCATACTACAGAGAGGAGATATGAATCATGTTACTGGAAGCACTGCTGGTGTAAAAATAAAAACATGAATAGAAGGAGAGCTATGTTCCTGACCAAAGAACAGACCCATTTAAATCATTTTCCAAAACTGTCATAACATGATTTAATGACTATGCGCTAGGCTCCTATCAAGTCAAACAGGCTCCTTCATATTACGGGGAGCACGTGAGCCGGAATGGCAAATATTAAATAGAAATGCTGACGACATTGAGGATGACTTGCCTCTGGTGCTGGGAACGGATAAATGTTTAGTTAGGGCTAGGAAAAAAAAACGGCATCTTAGCAACAAGGTTTACTATGCCTATATTTTAGTGAACAGAGTTTTACATAACGCTGCTACAGATATTGCTGGATACTATTGTATTTGATTAGTAGGCTATTGGACAGTGAGCTGCTGTGCCCATGTAATGACACTGCTATGGTACCTGAGACGGAGATGGTATTTTTAGACGATATATTTTGGGCACTAGGCTGGGAAAACGCTAGGACGAAGAAGAAGATATTTTATGATAAGACTATTCTGAATAAATGTTTAATAATATGCAATCTGATGTTTTTGTTTCACCTCTTTTGCATAGTTAAATGACCTACCTAATATAATGATTTGGAGATACTTCCACGGTCAAATGGCGTATGCATCGACCTTAAGGTGCCGCTAGCGTGCCGGGTTCGATTCCTGGTCGGGTAATTAGAAATAACTTATTTTTATATATTTTCTATAGGTTAATGTGGTAATGCTAGGTACTAGGTAGTTGTTGTTTCCAATCACCTACCATAACGCACGGGCTTGTACTATTGGGATTGAAGTAGGTTCCTACAAGGTGATTTATTTATAATAGAATGGAACACCATAACTTATTTCTAATGATTAATGTATTTCTATTCTCTCTTTTACTAACGTAATATAGCAAATGTCAAATATTTCCTAACCTCCAAACCATTACTTTAAATTGAGATTTGCAGGAAACCCCACAAAATAAAAACAAAAATCTTGGTGTGTTCAAAAGTAGGGTATTTCTACTATTTTTTGTGTTTTTTTTACTGTTGTACTCGTTCATAGCCAGCGCAACCGAGTTCCATAGAAATATGGGCAATGTTCTTTATCATTTGAATGAGCTGTGAACACTGAAGAACCCATTTTTATACCTTGTGGAATACCAATAACATTGCTTGTTGTTTGTTACTAACAAGACCATCCAACCATAAAATAAGAAAAATGTATTTCTTACCGGGCAAGTCGCATTTGAAACAACATAAAACAGCAGTACATTTTCCGATATGACCAACGACGACGAATAGCCAAATAAGGTTATGAGTCAAGACTATAATTATCGTAAGCTTTAGCTTGATCCAAGAAAAGCTCTAAAACATTTAACCCCGACTTACGCCGCTTTAGCATTGTTGTTATCCCCATTGTATTGTACCCACACCTAATTAATAGGCATATGATATTTTCAGATTGGCACCATCGGGGGTAATTTGGCAATGAAACATGCACGCCCTGAGTTCCAGTCGGATTTATTTTTATATTTTGAAACTATCGATGCTTATGTCACATTGGGTAAATCTAAATTATCGTATTTTGTAGGCATATCGTTTCTATATATAATCTAGTTTTCTGATCGATACAAATTTATTTCAAAACAATGTTTGTTTTCAGTCGACCATACTCTCGCCGAACAGACAATGTCTATGCAGGACTTTATGGCGACTGACCTTAAGAGCAAAATCATAAAATCTGTCGTGCTACCTCCGCTTTCAAATCGTAATTTTGTAAGGTCCTACAAGGTGAGCGATTGAATAAATACTATTCATTGGATATAGCCACAGGTACCAGAACGGATGAATGCTCGATTGCATGTAATCTGTTGTCAGATAATGCCCCGAGCGCAGAACAGCCTGGCGCTGCTGAACGCGGGCGTGCTGGTGCGCGTGGACGGCGCGGGCGTGGTGCAGGCGGCGCGCATCGCGCTCAGCCCCGTGGCGCCGGGCCTGGTGCGCGCCGCCGCCGCGGAGCACGCGCTGCGCGGGCGCCCGCTGCTGCGCGCCGACACGCTGCAGGCCGCCCTGCGCGCCCTGCGCGACGAGCTGCTGCCCGCCGCCGCGCCGCCCGCCGCGTCCCCCGCCTGCCGCCGCGCCGTCGCGCTCGGCCTGCTCTACCGCGTGAGTGCGTGCGTGCGCGCGTGCGTGCCCGCCCCGCCCGCCCCGCCCGCCCGCTCACCCGCCCCGCTCTGTCCAGGCGGCGCTGTCGCTGTGGCCGGCGGCGCGGCTGGGCGCGCGCTACGTGAGCGGCGCGGCGCCGCTGCGGCGCGCGCTGTCCCGCGGCGCGCAGAGCTTCGACACCGACCGCGCGCTGTGGCCGCTCAACGAGCCCGTGCCCAAGCTGGAGGCGCTGCGCCAGGTGAGCCCGCCCTGCGTCGTGGTGTCGCCCTGCGTCGTGGTGTCGCCGAGCTAACCCGCCCCGCGTCTTGCAGTGCGCCGGCGAGGTGCGCTACGCGGCCGACGTCGACGCCTCGGCGCGCGAGGTGCACCTGGCCCTAGTGCTCTCCACCATCTGCCTCGGCGAGATCGACGCCATCGACGCGAGCGACGCACTGGTGAGTCGCACGGCCTCTTAAAAACAAGAAATCTGCCTATTTTTGGTTTATTTCTTTATCCGACACACATTGTAAGCATTACCAGACAAGTCACGTTTCAAGTTACAATAGCTGCTTATTCCAGAAACTTGCCGGAGTTGTTGCATTCTTTACGGCAAAGGACATACCGGGCCGTAACACATTTACGCCAAAGAGCGTTCGCAACGTTTCCGTCGAGGAGGAGATCTTCGCAAGCAAGAAGGTGTCGTACTACGGCCAGCCGCTGGGCATGGTAGCCGCCGTCACCAGGAGACTTGCCATTAAAGCAGCAGATTTGGTCAGGGTGACTTACAAGAAGAGCACCGCTAAACCTATTCTTTCTATAGAAGATGCTTTGGTTGCTCCTGATAAAGAAAAAAGGGTGAGTTACTCTCTCTGCTTTTTTCCGAATGCTATAAATACTTACATGCTCAGGAGTGGGGGACAACAATCCCCTTTAGTTCAAAAACATCACAAAATATAAGTACAGCTTAACATGACGTAGGCACTCCGTTTTACGACAGAGTAGAAAAAGCTTAACTAATCAAAATTAGTCAAGCTATTTCTACTCATGCTCGTTCACAGATGATCGACGAGACAAAAGTTGTGTGCGAACATAATACTCTCCCGTATTCACTTTCTTTCGAAGACGCTCAAAATGAATCCAGCAGCCTTCATTCCGAATGTATTTATCAGGTGCTCGAGAGCGCTACTAGCGCTGCGACAAGTAAAGGCGACAACACCACCCACGTCGTGAAGGGCAGCATGACCGTCCCGAGCCAGTACCACTTCACGATGGAGACGCAGAGCTGCTACGCCTCCAACACCGAGGACGGCGTGCACATCCGCTCCGCCACGCAGTGGCTGGACCTGGTGCACATAGCCGCCGCGGAGATGCTGGGCCTCGACCAGAGCAAGTGAGCGCGGGGCAGACGGGAGGGACAGGCGGCGACGGCGGGCACAGCTAACGCAGAGCCGGTGTGTCGCAGGGTGGTGGTGTCGAGCGGGCGCGTGGGCGGCGCGTACGGCGGCAAGGCGTCGCGCTCGGCGCTGGCGGCGTGCGCGTGCGCGCTGGCGGCGCGGCTGCTGGCGCGCCCGGCCGCGCTGCACATGCCGCTGCGACACAACATGCTCGCGCTCGGCAAGCGCCAGCGCGCCCGCGCCGACTACGAGGTGACTGCCGCTCATCCGCTCACTCACCCACTCACTCACCCCTCACCCGCTCACTCACCCGCTCCGCGCTGTGTCGCAGGCGGGCGTCGACGACGCCGGCGTCGTGCAGTACGCCAAGCTGGTCGTGTACTCGGACTGCGGGCACTGCAACGACGACAGCTCGAGCATATACTTCCCGTACTTGCTGCTGGGCGGGCTCTACGACACCGCCCGCTGGGACGTAAAAGTTTACGACGTGCTTACAGACAAAGCCACCAATACTTGGTGCCGCTCGCCTGGTTAGTATATACAGGTCTTCGAGTTTTTTGCGGATGCTTTTAAGTAATGCACTACATGTTATCCGAAGGCCTACCGGCCCGATACCACACACCGTGGTATATTTCTGCTTGGGCCGCTGATACAAAAGGCAATAGGCAATAACGAGTAACATTATTTACTTCAGGAACAACCGAAACAACTGCAATAGGCGAATTCATAATGGAACATATCGCGCACGTGACTAACCAAGATCCTGTTGAAGTGCGCTTGGCCAACGTTGCGGCTAAGAACAGCTCGATTAGAGCCATGGTAGACTTGCTAAAGAAAGACTCCGATTACAACCAGCGCAAGGCTCAGATAGCAACGTATAACGCCGATAACGCTTGGAAGAAGAAGGGGATAAATATGTCCCTTATGTCATTCCCTCTGCATTATGCTGGAAACTTCTCAGTAACGATATCAGTGTACCACGGCGACGGGACCGTCAGGTTGTGTCACTCCGGCATCGAGATGGGTCAGGGGATAAACACGAAGGTCGCGCAAGTGTGCGCGTACACGCTGAAGATCCCGCTCGCGAAGGTGACGGTGGGCGGCAGCGACAGCTTCGTGTCGCCCAATGCTATGGCCAGCAACGGCAGTATCACTAGCGACAGTGTGGCCTACGCCACGATCAAGGCCTGCAACGAGCTATTGGAGAGGTTGAAGCCGGAGGAGGGAGAAGCAACGCCTTCTACATGGGAAGAAACAGTAAAAGCAGCGTACAACAAAGGTGAGACATGATTAAACAAACAATATTATCGGCAGTCTATGCCTCACTGACAGACTTCAAGAGTCCTGATCATACGAAGTATGTTTCGCACTCCGTCTACTAGGACGTCAGTTCATATCGTAACTATGCACTCAATAGGTGTGCGACTTTATACTATGTTTCTCCGGCAGGGGTGTCTCTTCAGACATCGTACATGATGTCGCGGTTGGACGCGCCGCAAAGTTACGACATCCACGGCGCGTGCGTGGCGGAGGTGGAGCTGGACGTGCTGACGGGCCAGCACCAGGTCACGCGCGTCGACCTGCTCGAGGACGTCGGCGTCAGCCTCAGCCCCGACATCGACGTGGGGCAGGTAACTCACCGCTTTACTCGCGAATACTTGAGATCCTGACGAGACGGCATAGCGGTAAATCTGAGCGGGACGGTTTCAGATCGAGGGCGCGTTTGTCATGGGACTCGGTATGTGGACCACCGAAGACCTGGCGTACGACGACGAGAGCGGGCGGCTGCTGACGAGCGACACGTGGACGTACCACCCGGTGGGCGCGCGGGACATCCCGGCCGACTTCCGCGTCGCGTTCAGCCGCAACTCGCCGAACCCGCTGGGCGTGCTGCGCTCCAAGGGTGAGTGTGCGGTGTGGGCGTGTGTGTGTGCGTGTGTGTGTATGTGACGGTGAGCGTGTCTGACGGAGCGTGTGTGTGCAGCGACGGGAGAGCCGGCGCTGACGCTGGCGGTGTCGGTGCCGCTGGCGCTGCGCGCGGCGGCGGTGAGCGCGCGCGCCGAGTTCCACCAGCCGCCCGCCGACGAACCCTGGCTGACAGTCGGTGAGCTAACTGGATCCTTAATTGTCATCTCTCAAGGCTACATTCAAAATTTTATTTATATAAAATATCTGTTTCAGAGGCTCCATACAATGAGGAAACTTTGCTGAAAGCTATAGAACCTGAGATAGAATGCTTTAAATTTATTTAAAGGTAAAGGTTTATCGGTATGGTCTAATTACCATTATTGTAATAAATAATATTTTATCAACACAATAAGTGTTTTTAATGACCACAACCAATAGGTAAATACTGCCATGGAACACCAAGGTTCTAGGAATACTGAAGACAGTTGATCCAACTATAACATGTCCTTTTTAGGGTTCCGTAGCCAAATGGCAAAAAGCGGAACCCTTATAGTTTCGTCATGTCTGTCTGTCTGTCTGTCTGTCCTAATTCGTTCTCCGCCGTTTCTGAACCGATTGCCACGAAAATTGGTGGAGAGATGTATAGCGATAATTCAAGAATTGGTTTTTAAAATTATCGAAAAATAATCATTTTTTACCCCCCTCCCATACAGCGAAAAGTTAATTCTAAAAAAAAAAATCGACTTAACCCATCGTGTAGGGTATCGTTAAACAGGTATTTTTAAATTCAATAAAACTCGCCTTGAAACCATGTGGATCAAACACCCCAGTCTCGAGATATATTAATACAAAGTTAAAATTAGAGCGTCCCCCCCCCCCCTTAACTTTTGAAATACTATTACAATAATTCTGAAAAAAATGTCCTGTTTACCTCCAAGTAAGTACTTTCAACGAAAACTATAGCGAACTCTGTATCATACATAGTTATTTTTATACAACTCGACCAACTTATGACGTGCAGTTGCCCTTACTAAATGTTGTCTTAAGCGGTCGGGCCATCTTTTAGCTACGGAACCCTTTCATGGGCGTGTCCGACACGCTCTTGGCCGGTTTTTTTAGACATTGTTTACCGATTATGCAATAGGCTAGTTGCCACTATTTTTATTATTTGATAGAACGGTTCATTACGATTATATTACAACATAAAAAAAATATGAAAATTTTTTGAAGCACCTATCCAACTGTATTTTGAATTTTAAATTATTAATTTCACTATACTACCGTAAACGCCGTCCGCCATGATGGTCTGTGCCGTGGCGTCACTGTTCTTGTCAACAATACGCGTGACATAACCAAAAAGTGTTTATCGGAATTAAAACCATGTCTTCGTAGAGATTACATGATACATTTATGAATTACCACTATTGTATCGTGCGTGAATGTAAGAATACGTCAATAAGAAGTTGTGGATTAAAGTACCCAGTGATGAGAATTTGCGAATCAGAATTTGAAGCAAAACATTTTGCAACCATCAAAGTATCTATTTTGGGCAGGTTTGTTTTCAATAAATGTGAAGTGTATAATATTTAAATAGTGAAATAAACAACAATCAACGCGTTTTAATAAAAGACCACGAATAACCTGTCGAAACTGTCGTTTGAATTTGTGTTGTTTACAATATTGGTGACGTAGAATCATGGCGGACGGTGTTTTCAATCGAGAGAAAAAAAAGTAAAAATGTATCGGGTTTAAGTTGAATTTTTGCAGCAATCCCATATTTATATTTAATGAAGTTTACATATTTTGGACCATTGTACGGAATAATATTCGAATTAAAAGTGATTTTATAAATGGTGATATGAGGCAACTAGCCTATTACTTTTCTTGCTGACGTCTCCTCTCATCAGGACAATTGGCGATACCGTGTCGGGGTATTCGTGGATTTAGCCAGTGCTTTCGACATAGTTAACATCCATTTGTTTTTAGGAGAAGTGGCTTGTTTATGTAGCCTAAGGTGCAGGTTTGTGTGAACTGGTTTACCAACGCCAGTGCATAAAGAATCTATTGAGCTAATCAGATCCTGCTTTGTCTTGCTTGTGTGTCGTTTGGTATTCCACAGGGCAGCATTTTTGCACCTGGCTTATTCCTCTTGTATATCCATGACGTTTCCTCTCTTTCAATTCTTTAATTTACTTTTGAAAAACCAAATCTGCGCAGTTAGAATATCACATCTAACTGCACAGATTTGGTTTTTCAAAATTAAAGAATTTAGATTCAGCTGCCTATGATACTAACTACTTTCTTAGTCCTGTGGCTCAGCGCATTACCCACACATGTTGGTAAATTAAATTTCCCATAAGTCCTCCCCAAAAAGGCAAGACCAATTTTTTTTTTGCAATATGCACTAGCATCAGAACACCTGGTGATTTTGTCTTGCTGAGTAGAGAAAACTGATGCACCTCATAAGAATCTTAGGGATGTGGCTTACGATGATTGATGCGCTTAAGCATAAGAAAGGGTAACAAATAAACAAGAAAACAACAAAGAAGTTTACTTAAAATATTTGTTTTATTTAACATAAGTATTGAAAATTAACATGTATTTACAAACAAATACCTATCATTTGTAGACCAAAAACTTCACACAAAGAATTACAAGGTTCGGTAAAATTTATAATTATTTATTGTAAAGGGATCCATATCTTACCATATCCAGTATAGCTTTTCTAATCCATCGATTCCAATTATTTTTTAGTCCATGTTTCATAATTTTTAGGAGCAGTATCTATTTTATAATAGCTGTCGTCAATTATTACGACTGTTTATCTTACACTTTAAAATCAAAATTTGAGTTCAAAATAATTTAATTCACTAAAAGTACATTTCTTTGTAATAACGCATTCCAAAAGTAAGGTTTACGCTTTTTGGAATCAATCATATTACCACACAAAATTGACTGAAAATAGTAATGGGATTATGCTTTCAATACGTTCTGGACTCTTTACATTACCACCATTTGTCTTTTAATTACATGAAATTAAAAATAAATCCCCTCTTTATTACAGCCAAGTCTTATTTCCTTATTCATTTCCAAAAAAAGTTCACTTTCCAAGGGTCCGTTATTTTGCTATATTTTTTCGTAACACATTGTGGCCAGTTTTACCCGCTGCAAGTAATAACCAGGCAGGTCAAATCAGAAGCATAGTCGTAGCGTACCTTGGACTCCGAAGCAATTGTCAAGGATGACACCGGGCAGGCGCTAGGATCAGGGCCGTCTTTCACCTATTAAGGACTCTGGGCCTTTAGACTTCTTGTTTGGTAAACGTAGCACTCTCAAAACCTGGTCTGGAGGCAATCCATCGTGGAGCTTTGGGTGCGTGCCCATTGTGCCCAGTGGGAAAGACAGGTCTGGCCTAGGCTGATGATCTCTTGAGATAGTGAAGGTATACCATGAGTGAGTCTACTCCATGCCGGGCGGGAGGGGTTCCATGGGGTTGGGTACGGGCACGGGCATCGGCACGGGCACGGGAGCGGGCGCCTGCACGGGCGCGGGAACTGGTACTGATTGCGGTGTGTACTGCCCTTCCTGCGGATAATTACATCATTATTAACTAGATTTTCTTTATTGTAAGAAGTCTTAGCGGCTTATCTACACGAATGTCGCGTCCCCTGCTGCTTCATAGATTAATGTAGCTATTCCATTATAGACCACTGATGTTAGTGGCTTGATTGCGATATATGTAACGAATAATGTATTACTAACAATATATGAATATGAAATAGTATGGACGGAGTATAACCCGTTGATCTAGGTGGGCGACAAACGCGGCAAAGCTACGTGACGCGACAAAATATTAGTATTTTTAGGAAATAGTGTCCTACGTACGGAGATAATAATATGACACTCGTCATGTCATGTCACGTAAAGTATTGGTCGCATTTCATCGCATCCAGTCGCGTCCCGTCCCGTCGCCCACCTAAGGCAGCGGGTAAACGAGCTTTTACAAATATCGTCTGCCAGATCATATTTTAGCGGTGGTACAACGTGGTAAAATCCCTACTAATATTATAAATGTAACTCTGTCTGTCTGTCTGTCTGTTACGCTTTCCCGCATAAAGCTCTCAACCGAGTTTGATGAAACTTGGCACAGACAATCTTTAGCCCTGAGAAAGAACATAGGCTACCTTTTACTGCGAAAAATGGGAACTAGTATCCACGCGGACGGAGTCGCAGGCGGCCGCTAGTCATTCATAAATTGCAAAAGTCCTAGGACATAATCTGTAAACACACACCATCTTACGAGTGGACAAAGACAGGGACAACACAAACCTGCAGCAGCGCCTGCACCTGCGGCGGCAAGGCGGCGTAGTCAGGCGGCGGCAGAGCCTGCAGCGCGGCGCGCAGCGGCGGCGACACCTGCGCGGCGGCCAGCAGCGCGCGCGGCGGCAGCGCCCGCGCCAGACCCGCCGCGCCCGGCACCAGCCGCTCGCAGCACTTCACCCAGCCCTCCCACGCCACTTTGTTCAGCCACACCTGTCGACCGCAGACCCGTTGTAAAGCGTGATAATACAGAAACAAAAATATAAACATCTGTAACTTTTTGTATATAATTTAAAACATTTTTTACAACGTTGCTAAGTATAATTATACCTTTATCTATATTTTTTTAAAGTTATAAACAAAGTATATAAATATTGGTTGTCCCCAAATTATGAAATTTTAATGCAACTCGGTTTGTCGATCCTTTGAGTAGGCACATATAGCAAAAGGCGTAGATTCCACTCATCATTAATAAATATAAACAGTATAGAACCAAATATGCAACCTTGTCGAACTCCGAAATTGGCGATAGCCTGGTCTATTTAGAGGCCATTTATTTTAACGACCTGATCCCGATAGTTTCGTGTATTGTGATCCATCCGGGCCTAGTTGCTTCCAAACCAAGCTAAAGAAGCGCCACAGACGCTCATACTTTCAAGTTACCTATGTAGTAACCGTCTCGAAGGCTTTGGTCAGGTCCAAGAAAACCACCAAACAACTAGTCATTATTGAACATGAGAAGATGAAATCTATTAGCAGCTTACATACGCTATGTGTAAGCTGCTAATAAATTTCATCTTCTATGTAGGCAATACGACGACACCGAATTCCACTTGGTTATAGCGTAGAGTTTTCCTGATTTTTAGGGTTCCGTAGCCAAAATGGCAAAAAAACGGAACCCTTATAGATTCGTCATGTCTGTCTGTCTGTCCGCCAGTCTGTCACAGCCACTTTTTTCCGAAACTATAAGTACTATACTATTGAAACTTGGTGAGTAGATGTATTCTGTGAACCGCAACAAGGTTTTCACACGAAAATAGAAAAAAAAATAAAAAAAATGGGGGGTCCCCATAGTTAGAACTGAAACTGAAAATATTTTTTTTCATTGAACATATACGTGTGGGGTATCTATGGATAGGTCTTTAAAAATTATATTGAGGTTGCTAAGCTATTTTTTTTCTTAAGTGAATACTTTGCGTGACAGACTCTTCCAAAGTGGAAAAAAGTGTGTCCCCCCCCTCTAACTTCTAAAGTAAGAGAATGATAAATATGAAATAAATATATAATGTACATTACTATAAAAACTACCAACGAAAATTGGTTCGAAAGAAATCTATTCAGTAGTTTTTTTAATACGTCAAAAATAGAATTTGTACGGAACCCTCAGTGCGGGAGTCCGACTCGCACTTGGCCAATTTTTTTAACTTCAATATTAAACTTAGTAACTTTATCTACTCAGTAAATTAATTATTGCAATGTAAATACGTACCTCTTTCTCGATGAGCAGCTGCAAAATATTGAGTACTAATGGGCCGAGCGCCGGGTACAAAGTCAGAGCTTGCAGTACCGTCCGCATCATCAGGACAGGAATGTCAGGTTCCTCCGCCAGTCGCTGCAAAACTGAAGACAGTACCTGTGACAAGAAACTTCTTTGAACAAAAATAAACAAGAAATATTTTACATATGAACCACAATACCAGTACACATACTCGTTATATCAAGGATAATAATAATAATAAAATCGACACTTTAGAGTCTACTAGAGAGACCTTAGAAACAGGAACTCTAGAAACTTTATTTTGATTTGTGTTGGAAAAGTTATTTTCTTTGTAGCCAAGCCAAAGATCAGAACTAAAAAATCTTTAAACAGTCTCGTATGGTTTATACCTACGGGGGTTCAGACTTATATTTTATTGTAAATAATTCGAAATCATAACTTACGTCTTGTGTATACGTCTGTTTTTCACCGAAGCACAATGCGGTCGCCTTGATAATATACTTGAGGTCCGCCTTGCTCGGGTCGATTAGATGAAGAGCTATCAACAGCTCTACTGGAGAAACTGAAAGATTGCAAATAAAAAAATATATTATTACAAAGGAAACGTGCGCAATGTACAACATGTATCTCCCACTGAGCAGAAATAAACCATCTAATTGCTAGCCCAATAACAAAGTAGCACACACAGGAAAGTAGCTTATTTAAGTAGCTTGGTGTCATCCCTTCCTTGATTTAATAAGAAGTAGTGTTTTTGTCTTTGATGTTTAATTATAAGTCCATGAATAAAGTTTATTTAATAGATAACATATAAATTACGCAGTGCATAAATTAAACACAAAACCAAAATGTGTGACCAAACGTATTTGACGTTCTAAAGTACTTACAAATTTCAAAAACTGTAAAATAAGAAATAATAAGATTACTTGATTGGTTCATGCATTTATCCTTTCTATAATAAGCAGTAAAATGTGTTATTTTTAACTTACCAGGCGATTCTTCGCCAGGGTTTTGTAGTCCCAGTAGTTTGTTGAAGACTTCCTTGACCACAACTGGATTCAATTTTATCAATTTTGGTAACGCCGCTAATATCTGCAAAATAAGAATTTACAAATTACAGATTGGATAAATTGAGGCACGTGGTCAAAAAATACAATATTGAAGTATTCTGGACTTTCATTCGTCTC
Organism: Nomophila noctuella; assembly: GCA_958496325.1. Taxonomy (NCBI): domain Eukaryota; kingdom Metazoa; phylum Arthropoda; class Insecta; order Lepidoptera; family Crambidae; genus Nomophila; species Nomophila noctuella. The sequence goes on along the minus strand of OY292496.1, from coordinate 4,855,806 downwards.
CCGACACGGGTTCTTTTAGAATAAAAAACTCATTTCGTAATAAACATAATAGCAATAGGAGTGCTTTTGGCCAGATTACGTTAGGCGTTTGAAATCCAACCTGAAAAAGATTTTATTCTTGTTTAACCAAAGGAGCTGAAGAGTTTGTTTGACTGCGCTAAACTCAGGAACTACTGGCTCGAATTAAAAAACTTTTTTTTGTGTTGGTTAATCCATCTGTCGAGGCTTTAAGCTATAGTAAAACACTGTGTCCGGTAACCGAAATCCACTAGGACGGAGTCGAGCGGGCGGCCGCTAAAGGGTAAAGTATGAATTTTTCCACATTGCCCCACGAAGGCGCCGTGGTGGAGCGGATTCGACTGCTTCAAAATTTGCAGTGGAATCTGCCCCACCAGTGAGGCGCCTTGGTGGGGCAAAGTGTAATAACTCCAAAGAATTAAAAGCGGAAAAGCAGTAGATAGCAGTAGCGGAAGAGAGGTAGAGCTTTGTGGAAATTCCACTCGAATGAGCCGATCGCCTGGGGAACCTCCACCTTACAGAAGACAGCAGTGAAGTAGCACTTCGTAACTGTTGTGCTATGTTTCTGCTGGTGAGTAAGGTTGCCAGAGCTCAGTTGGGGAGGGTATGGGGTTAAAGCAGGCAAAACATCAACGATACCTCTGGTGTCGCGGATGTCCATGGGCGGCGTTGATTGCTTACCATCAGGCGAATCGCTAGCTCGTTTGCCGCCTCTGACATAAAAAAAAAGATAAATAAATCGTGTAACCTCTTTCTTGGAGAGTCCGGTGAGCACTGGTATGAGGAAGCGCACGTCGGACACGCGCGTGGCGTACAGCTCGCGCACGCGCGACACCAGCTCTGGAGACGGCGACGCTGCAACAACACAGGCACGGTCAAACCAAGAAAATGGTGGATAGTCAGCGTCAGATAAATAAGGGGCCGTCCATTAATCATATGCTGTTTTTTTTGGCCATTTTTGACCCCCCTCCGCCTTGGTGATACATGGTGAGGTTTAAGGTTTAAAGTTCTATGGCTGTCTTTAGACAACAGTTATTGGACGACCTATTGGTTGGAGTGGTCAAAAAGTTGGTTTTTAGACCAAGAGGTCGAGGTTTGGATCTCACAGGACAAATATTTGTGTGCATGAACATGTATGTTTGTCCTGGTCTGGATATTATTTGTATCAATTTAAGTATATTTGTCAAAACAATGTTGATTCTAATATTCCAAAAAGTAATTGGTAAGTGTACTGGTTTTTGTTTGTTTTTTTATGTTATTGAAAGGCAAACGAACAAGAGAATCACTTGATGGTAAGTGATCATCACTGCGCATGCGCATCAATAACCACAGAAGAGTCACAGATGGGTTACCTATTATTAATCTATATCTATAAAACTCAAAGGTGACTGACTGACTGACATAGTGATCTATCAACGCACAGCCCAAACCACTAGACGGATCGGACTGAAATTTGGTATGCAGGTAGATGTTATGACGTAGGCATCCGCTAAGAAAGGATTTTGATTAATTCAACCCGCAAGGGGGTAAAATAGGGGATGAACGTTAGTATGAAACTTTGTCAATATTAAACCTATCGGGCTGAGATTTTGCATATTTAAAGCTTCTATGACGTAGGCATCGCCTTAGCAATGATATTATTAAATTTCAAACCCCAAGGGGGTAAAATAGGGGATGAACGTTAGTATGAAACTTTTGTAATTTTTTAACCGATCGGGCTGAGACTTTGCATTCATAAAGCTACTATGACGTAGGCATCCCCTTTTAAATATTATAAGAGTATTTCACCCCTAAGAGGGTAAAATAAGCTATAAAGAAACCGAAATCCACGCGGACGAAGTCGCGGGCGCCCGCTAGTAATTAATAATAACTTATAATAGTTAAAAAAGCTACTCACATTTCTCAGTGAATATGTGTACAAGCCTAGTCAGCAAGGTCTCAGCGCCGCGCGGGCACTCATCCAGCAGCGCTCTGAAGGCGGGTCGCAGCTCCGACCCCTCGCTCTCGCCCCTGTCGCGGCCGGGTCGGTCGGGTCGCTCGCCGCGGCCGGGCCGGTCGGGTCGGTCGGGTCGCTCGGGTCGGTCGGGCGCGAGGCAGGCGCGGACGGGGCCCTCCACTACTCGAAGGACCACGCGCTTGGCGTCCGACCCCGCGCACCCGTACACGCGAGCCACTTCTACTATTAGTTCTGGAACGGATAAACAAATGTACCGATTAATAATTTATTTAAACTCTAATGCACGACATAAAAAAATGTACAAAAGGCGGACTTAATGACATGGCATTCTCCAACAATCAACCTTAAGGCCAAACCGAAAATGAATAGTAGGTAGGTAGATTATCATTTTATCTTCTTATATTTCACATAATTTTCCCAAGATGTAATAAACTTTCCTTGAATTGTATTTACTCGACATACTATCAATTCATAAAAAAAACCACTTTGCGATATTGACGACCCGTTGGTCTAGTGATCAGAGACCCTGGCTTACACATTTAAGAGTCGCGGTTTCGAATCCCGGAATTTATATTAAGTCTCCAATAAATTGGAACCTGCTTCTAATAATTTCACATTAGTAATGTTTATGCTGATATTATACTTACGCAACTGCTAAAGCTATTCAACTCATTAACAACAACATTCTACAGCTCATTAAAAATAACAGCGTATCCTGGACTCCGAGGCAATGGACTCTGAGGCAATGGCCAAGGATGCAACCCGGATAAGCGCTAGGATGATGATGATGATGATGATCAGATATGTTCAAAAAATAAACATTGCTAACTCACCCTCATTATACGGGAATATCGCCATCACCAGGTTCAAACAGAGCTTGAACATATCATCTGTCCAGGGCACGCGCATGCCCAGATGGCGGGCGCCCAGCAGCTCGGGCGGCGGCGAGGACAGCGACATGAACCCCAGGTACAGCAGCGCGTGCTTCTCCACCGCCTTGCGCATCGACTCCGAAATACTTTGACGTGAAATAAGCTTGCTAGACCTGCAGTCGTGTGTAGGGCTCGGGACTTCGTCTCACTATCTACTAACACCCTGCGGTTTCCTTAAAACCCGTGTGGTGGGAGGGACTGGTTCTCGTGCTGGGCGCGTGCCTGGCTAATGCCCAGTCCGTTCCCTGCCGGTAGATCATCACAACGGATCTCAGGGCTGTCTCGCTGATCGGATATGTTCAAAAAATAAGCATTGCTAACTCACCCTCATTATACGGGAATATCGCCATCACGAGGTTCAAACAGAGCTTGAACATATCATCAGTCCAGGGCACGCGCATGCCCAGATGGCGGGCGCCCAGCAGCTCGGGCGGGGGCGAGGACAGCGACATGAACCCCAGGTACAGACATGAGCACTAACATGATACAAGCACATTGAAATATGGACTTTACTGCTTTGACATAAGAGTGTATACATGTTATTGCTCGTGACTATACGAGTATAGGAGTGAGTGCTTCTCCACCGCCTTGAACATCGACTCGGGAGCCTTTTTTTTACGCATGGACGCACTTAGACGTGCCATAACTGCAGGCTAGCTAGACCTGCAGTCGTGTGTAGGGCTCGGGACTTCGTTCCAATATCTACTAAAACCCTGCGGTTCCCTTCTCACCTGTGAGGTGGGAAGGATTGGTTCTCGTGCCTGGCGGGTGTCTGGCGAATGCCCAGTCCGATCTCTAGTCCATCTGGCGGATAAAATGTAAACAAAATATGCATTGCTAACTCACCCTCATTATACGGGAATATCGCCATCACGAGGTTCAGACAGAGCTTGAACATATCATCTGTCCAGGGCACGCGCATGCCCAGATGGCGGGCGCCCAGCAGCTCGGGCGGGGGCGAGGACAGCGACATGAACCCCAGGTACAGGCATGAGAACTTACACGATACAAACACATTGAAATATGGACTTTACTGCTTTGACATAAGAGTCGAGATGCATACATGTTATTGCTCGTGACTACACAGGAGCGCGTGCTTCTCCACCGCCTTGCGCATTGACTCCGAGCCTTTTTTTACGCAGTGAAGCACTTTAGCGTGCCATAACTGCAGGCTAGCTAGACTTGCAATCGTGTGTACTACTTACTTAAACCCTGCAGTTTCCTTCTCACCCGTGTGGTGGGAGGGACTGGTTCTCGTGCCTGGCGGGTACTCACCCTCATTATACGGAAATATCGCCATCACGAGGTTCAGACAGAGCTTGAACATGTCATCTGTCCAGGGCACGCGCATGCCCAGGTGGCGGGCGCCCAGCAGCTCGGGCGGCGGCGAGGACAGCGACATGAACCCCAGGTACAGCAGCGCGTGCTTCTCCACCGCCTTGCGCATCGACTCCGAGCCCTGGCGGTAGATCTTCACGACGGATTTTAGGGCGGTATCGCGGATCTCTTCGCTCTCGTTCACTGGAAAATGTTTGACGTAGTTTGAGTTGTAGAATCCAAGTGATCGGTGGTGTGCTATTTACTGTATATTTTTGCGCAGAAAAAGCTTGTGTATCAATTCGTTCCATATCAAACGTTCGCTCTTCACACTTTTATTTAATATAGCGGCCCGTCACGCGGTTTCACCCGCGTCCCGGGGGAACTACTTCCGGTACCGGGATAAAATGTAGCCTATGTTACTCTGGGTGAATGTAGCTTTCCAACAGTGAAAGAATTTTTCAAATCTGCCAAGTAGTTTCGGAGCCTATTCAATTTATACAAACAAACAAACAAAAAATCAAACCTTTCCTCTTTATAATATTTGTATAGATAAATAAAACTAACAAATGTGGTTTCATTTAGTATGAGGCAGGACACACTTTCGGTCGCTGAGCTACGGGATAAGTATATTAATACTAGCGGCCGCCCGCGACTCCGTCCGCGTGGATTTCGATTTCCAATATCCTGTGTTATTCTGATGTATAAGCTATATTGTGGTGAAGTTTCATTCAAATTCATTCAGTAGTTTTTACTTGAAAGAGTAACAAACATCCATACATCCATACATACAAACTTTCGCCTTTATAAAAGTAGTAGGATAGCTAAAATGCTCAAATATGAAAAGAGCATATTTCCAAATCATAGATTGTAGTCGCGTTTAAATCATTAACCCTACATGGTTAGATAACTCTAGTAAGATTAAAGACATTTAAACAAAAAATTGTACTTACAAACATGACACACCAAAGCAGATACATATTTATGTGCTTTCGGCGGTCTCATAAGGCAGAGCTCTTCCAATATTTCCATAGCTAAGAAAGCCACTTTATCTTCACTAACAAGATGTTTCAGATAATCTACTGCTTCTTCCGTTACTACCGGTGCTTCCGAGTATATTTTCCTTAACAATACATCCTTACAATTATCCATAACAAGGTCTCCTCGCTCTGATATTTCAGTAATCAACGAACAGAGCAGTTGGTTATAGTTCTGATCATGTTTCTCGTGCATTTTCGGCTGAAGCGTCACTGGGTGCCGGTTGAAACCCTGCATAAAAGCGTACTCCTCATACAACCACGACATTGCCAAATCTATCCTATTCAAAGGATCCGTCAATATATAGTTCAGAACTACTTCTCTTATTTCAGGAGTATAACTCGACGCGAAGATTGTGATAAATTTTGCCCTGATTTGCGACGCTCCACCTATTGCAGCGTCTTGTTCCGCCGTCAAAATTCTCCCCACTGCCTGTATTACCAATCGCTCCTTTATCTCTTTCGGTATGGGCCGTGTAATCTCTTGAAGTTTCAGCAATTTGACTTTCTGCTTCAATTTCGGAACAGACGGCGTGGGCGGCGGGACCGGCTTCTCTTTATCCTTGGTCCGTCTCTCCTCTTCTTTCAAGTGCTCTTGACGCGTTTCTTCCATTAACTTCGAAACAGCATTTTCCATTTGCCTATCAGCTTTAGTCGACTCCTGTAACTTAGCTACAGCGTTTTTAAGTGTTGTCTTCTCATCATCATCCCTAAGCAGAGGTATTTTGGCAGCTATATCAGACAGCGATGGGGCGACCGCAGGTGGAGCAGGAATTACTGCCTCGTCTCGTATTAGTGCAAGAAGCATTTTCGCCAAATGCTTCTTTTGGGCTTTACTACCCGAATTAGGAATAGGTCTGTACAAATTGACAAAATTACTAGGCATCTCAGAAGGAAGTAGATTGACTAATGAAGTGGTGACTAAATTAACGACGTTTTCAACGTTGTTTAGGCCCTCGAATATGCTGTCCTCAGTAGGTGTCACTGGAGGCAAAGGAGGCGCTGAAGGAGTAGCGGTCTTCTGGGCACCTTGACTACTATCGTCTTCAAACATGTTGAAGTCACTACGGCTGTTACTATCACTCCCTTGACTGTTACTCTGAGGGGAGTCCACCCTGTACCTCTTTGATGGAGCTTCACCAGTCTTTATTTCTCCTAAACGCTTGTTCCTTCTTTCTTTTGGAACGGCTTTATTAATCTCCTGAGTGGTCATTCCTATATCAAGTAGTAGTTGAGTCAGATGTGGCATCATTTCATTGGAAGACGGGTGTTTTATGAGGTTAATGAGTAACATTTTCAAATGCTTCCTCACAGAATTCACTTGAGATTGTGACAGAGTCGGTGGCAGGGTCGTATGCAAGTCTGCTAATGCTTGTATGACTCTGGGCATATATTTATTCGGTTTTGATTTGGCAAGAAGACAAAGTGTTGTCATACAGGCCATCAAATTTACGTTAGAAATATGTTGAGAATTGTGGAACTTTAACAGCAAATCAAATATTTGTCTGTAACAAAAATAATAAACTTCATTAAGCATTAAAAATAAAAAAAAAATATCATAACTTGCGAATCACACAAATAACCTGTAATAATCAGTTAAATAATTTTATTTATAAATGCAATGTATAGTAGGATGCAGAAGACCGGGCAAAGTGGAGGAAGTTAAGAAGGAAAGTGAGCACTAGGCTGGGACAACGCTAGGACGAAGAAGATTTATGAATGTAATGTAAAGTGACAAAAAACTATATATCAAAACTTACTCAGATTCTTCATTGAGAGCTTTCCTATTGGCAAAGGGCACATTAGGCAAGCTCTCCAGATTGAACTCATCCTTCTCGGTGCTCTCCCCGGCACTCTGCAGGAGCACCACCTCTTCCAGGAACTTTATAGAGTGAGTCCGGATACCTTCGTTCTCATTGTCAATCATGTTTAACACTAGCAGCTAAAAAGATCAATAATGAAAAAATTGGTTAGAGAACTTTATTTAATATATTTGATAACTAGCCACCCGTCTTGGCTTTGCACGAGTGCAAATTATCAACAGTTCTCTTCTTTAATCCCAACTAATATTATAAATGCGAAAGTAACTCTGTCTGTCTGTCTGTTACGCTTTCCCGCTTAAACCTCGCAACCGATTTTGATGAAATTTGGTACAGACAATCTTTAGACCCTGAGACAGAACATAGGCTACTTTTTATTTCGAAAAAAAGAAATCCACGCGGACGGAGTCGCGCGCGGCCGCTAGTATTATACATGTATTATACATATAAACATTCCTCTTAAATCATTCTATCTAATTAAAAAAAAACATTAATTGATTAGTATGCACTGTGCAGGTAGTGATTGAAATAGAAATTTTTACAAGGCATAACTATAATTTTGTTTCACATTGGACATTTTGATGCCATTCCGCAGAGAATCCGATCCCTAACTAACACAGTGATAGAACTTCAATGCTGATTTCATCATTATTATTTTACAGTATATTATGTTCAAATATATATTTTGAATATTTTTTTATACTTTATAATTAATTATGAATTTAAACAATACCACTTACTTTCAACTGCGTGAGATTTTCCCACACATATTCCATATCGGTCATAGCAGCCTTGTTCTTACATATCCAGAGTAGAGTGTTTCTGTACACAATACTGGCCGCCTGTATTGCCCGTTTCTGCACTGCTATGGTGGTATCACCCACCAGCAGACGGAGCTGTCCAATTACCTTAGGGAGATAATCTGGGTGGAGTTTGCTAAAAAAAGATTATTTGTTTATTTATTAATTTTGGGAAGACCAAGATTTACAAAAACTTGTCCATGATATTGGTATATGGTAACATAATGGTAATTGCACAAATCACTTATAGGTTATAAAAATGTTGCAATGAAAATTTAAAGATTAAATCAGAAATTGGGCAAGATGTTATTTTATTAATACTATGTAGTGATTCTGATTCTGAATAGTACAAAACCAATTTCTTGGACACCATTGCCTAGCTCGTGCCTAAGCAAAGCTTGTAATTTGGATGCTTATTATCATATTAATCATATTGCTATGTAAATCCTGGATACATCTACAGTGAATGAAATATTTTTTCATCAAATCAGTTACCAAAGTTGTATGTGTTACATTTTAACGATTGAAACTGATATTTTTTTTGCCAGTTACAAAAGTGGTGCAATAAATATTATGGAAATTATATAAACTTAGGTACTATCAAAACTTACTAGTTAATTTTAAAAATGCTGTTTTAAATGGAAGATAGCAAAAATTACATACTAAAAATGCCTTACCTCATTTGTTCAACAAATGCTATGACTTGTTTTTTCACATCAGTGGATTTATCATTAACATAGCTTAAGATGTTGTCCAAATAAACTGGTATCATGTTAGATGCAGAATGTAATAGGAATTCAATGGTTTTTCTCAGTAGCCCTGCCCGCTTATTTCCTTCGCTCATACCAGCCTCGTTTATCCATTGTATCAGCTAAAACGTTTCGGAGCATATTTAATAAAGGAATTTCAAAATACTGTTATACTTTTACCGATAATTCTTGATCAAAGCACATTAGAAAAGAACCTCCAAAACGAACCTGATTTTGAGCAGTAATACTGCCGCTCTGATTAAATTTACTCGACATATTGGTTATACTTAACCTACGTCGATAGTTAAAACAATTTCATTGCTTATTTTAAATAATAACCTTAGGAAATCAAAAAAAATTGTGACAAAATAAATGCGCTTCGCAACCGCAACGTTCATACTATTATAGGACTAAAATACATTTGTCATTCTGCTGTCAGTAGAAAGAGTAAGCAATATGATGTCTACATGCTAAATAACAAGAACAAAAGAGATAACAGTACTACGAATGCGGACTATGCAACGCGTTGGGTTAATACGTCAAGTTTGACTGACAGCCAGTTTGCAGCCATTTTTTTTGGTACTTTTGTCCTTGTCAGGACAGGCAAAGGGAGCTGAGTCCATACAGCCATTGTCTGTAATATATTTCTCCATCTACTTCACTTTTCTGTTCCGTGATCTCCTTGCAGCCATTTTTTTTTCTCTATGTTGCGTTCATCCTAGAATAAATTATGTTGCAGTGTAAAGAAAACCTTCAGTCCATGAGATAGCTATAGGCACCGTGCGTAGCGATGACTCTGCCATCTTGTGACTCATATTAGAACTGACCAAGCTAAATGTCAATCTCAATGTCGGTAATTCTACTGTCAAACCACGGAAAACACCGTGCCTTATTCTGCCATCTAGTGACTCGAATTCGAACTGACCAAGGTAAATGTACTAAATGTCAAATTTTACTGTCAAACCACAGAATAAAAATCGGGATTTTAGCGCCCTCTATAGTTTCTGCACGGTGCCTATGGTGCTAACAATGCGTGCGCGAATCTGAAAATTTTTTTCGTCATTTATTTTATAAAAAAAAAGTTCTAAAATACCTGCATGCATCTCAGAAATTATTTTATAGTGTTCATCACGGAACAGAAAAATCTTTTTTGTGTTCCGTGGTGTTCATAGGCAGGTTAATATTATAAGATTCTTTAAAGAGCATATTGAAAATAATTAATATTTAAATAACAAGCATGAATATTTTTGAAACTGAGATGAATGAGATCAAATTAAAACAAATTTTGGAGTTTCACCCTATGTATCTAACCTGTAAAGTACGTCTCGCCGTGCGTCTGGCATAGTTTGAAATTCTTCCTCCTTCCTATTATAAACAATACTGCAACATAATAGGGCAAGAAAAAAAATCAGGATTACGTAGTTAAACATATTTATTGAAATAAACACAAAATGCTCAGTCTTATTTATTTGTTAAAATTTAATTATAGTATTAATGGTGCGGGTGGACTGTATAAATTTTGCATTTCATACACCCGTGGTTTGTTTTGTTCTTCCATATCCAGATGCGTGCTGTTTACCACCAGGAGACAACCGAAATGGATCACTGCAATTGAAAAATATAACTGTAGTTAATTTATTTGGTACGATAAAGTAACTTAAGTGAAATTAAAGAAAAAAGTAAAACTCTGTGCATTTTGCGTGAGACGCGTGTTTGAGTCAATTTCAATGAGAAAGAACAATCAATTAATTATTATTTAGTGCGTAAGAAGTGCGTTAAAGTTACCGTGCATTCTTGCCTAGATCCTGATTATCGACTTTTACCATAGTTGGTACTAAACAGGTACTCACCACACCACTTCAGAAGAGGTAACGTAGCGATGAAACCGACGAATATGAATAGCACCACCACCAAAATAATGGCCAGGACTAGAAGGAAAAATCCGCTGTACACGTAATATCTAAGCAGGTGAGGCTTGTTCTGAAACAAAGGATGGCACTTATTTTATTAATGATTAGGTATTCATGTACCTACGCGCTAATCTCAGTAACTGCTGGTTCGATTTGAAAAAATATTTTTGTATTGGATTGTCCATTTGACGAGGAAGGCTTTATAGGCTATTGGAAACCGAAATCCACGCGAACAGAGTCGCGGGCGGCCGCTAGTTTTTGATACTTAGGTATATTTGAAGATCTTGGGTCCACGAGGACGATTTTGAAACATGCGTGGGATCAAAGCCAATCATGATCATTGACTCACTCTACTCTACTGACTCAAGTTTAGAAATACCTAATACTAACCCTAGGCTATCAGAAACTAAACCGGAAATATCGATATATAAATGAGTGAAACATGACGTTATTTTGCTGTTGCAATGTTGTATTTCTGTATTTAAACAATATTTTTGTAACACCTGTTAGTTATTGAAAAAATACGTTCCATGAACGTTTCCCTAAAACTCACCGTATGCACTCCCACAACCATTAGAATACTGATAATGGCGAGTAACAGAAAGACGAGTAGACAGTAAGCATGAGACACATACACCCCCAGGGCAGCTCGTGCCACCTCCTCGGGCGAGTGGTCAAGGCTTGGGTCGTCTTTCTTTTCATTCACAAATGTCACTACCACGTAGAGAGAGTAGGATATTGAGGCCATGGATAGGAGCGAGATCACCTGGAAACATAAGATGAGAATTAAAACTATGCCGATTTTATGGGGAGGAGGTTTATTTTTTTCGCGTTTATCCAACAAACATGGTAATTTATATACATATTTGAGAGCATTACAAGCGATATCTGCGAAGGCTAATAGCTGTAAACTCAGTCAGAACAGAAAGATGAAAATACCTACGCAAAAAGCTTTATGCTGTTTAACTCAGTCCGGTCTGAGTTTACATTACCTACGGCTATATTGCCTTAGCAATATCGTTAGACATTTAAACGATCAGCCAGGCACACAGTTTATAAAATTACAGCGCACAAAATCATGTGGGGAAGTACCGGGCGGTATACCATAGCGAAGCAGCATTTCAAAACTGTTGTGCTATGTTTCTGTTGGTAGGTAAGGTCTTCAGACCTCAGATGAGGACAATATGTGGCTTACGTTGACCCCACAGGCGACTTTCTTGCTCTTTTACCTACCCTAGCATTAAAAATTAAGGCGTGCGCAAGCATAGGTGCACTCCCTATTATCTCACTCTCAAAGTTCTGTTCTTTTGGAAATTCAAGTTGTAACTTCCTTTCGTACATCATACTGAACATAGCAGTATTAAAATTAAAAAACAATTACAACAGACCTGGAAACTAACCTGAGAATGAAATTTTAACGATCAGCCAAGGAAGCATAGATGAGTAAGACATTTTAATGATCAGCCGGTTAGTCACACAGGTTATTAAATTACACCTAGTGCCTAAAATCATGTGGAGACCGCCCTCCACCTTGTTAAACGCAATATATCTTGTTTGAATACGACATTAATCTTTCTGTGTATTATTTCATTTATCAATAAAAAAATACTCACGATTGACACATATCCGATTATCAAGGAGCCGGTTCTCAAAGACAAGCAAAAACAACATCTTGATATCCTGGGCAGCATGATAGTCATTTAAATAAAACAGGGTACTCCTTATTATACAAACAATAACTCCTGGACACTCAAACTTTTAAAGAAATGCACCAGTATTATTTCGATCACTGAATTTCTGTGTATTTTTGGTTAGCTTCAAAAGCGTTGTGCGTCCGCTCCTATCAGCCGATACAGAGCGTTATCTTTATCTCTTTATCGAATGCAAAGGCCGTGTTGCTATTAGATAATAAATGACCAATGAGCTTCTATACACCATGGTTTATAGACCGTTTTTAACCACGGCATGCATTTTAAGTAAATATGTGTAACAGCTCATATGTCTGTGTATTTTTTTTTATTTTATAGGGAGGCAAAGAACGACAGGTTCGCCTGATGGTAAGTAATCAACGCTGCCCATGGACATTAACAACCGCACAAGTACAAACTTTCAATTTTTTCAACTTTTTTCAATGGTGCTTAAAGTTTCGGAAAAAAGTGGCTCTGCTGATATACCTACTGGCGGACCGACAGACAGACAGACGGACATGACAAACTAGAAGGGTTCCATTTGGCTACGGAACCCTACAAATATTTTAAAATTGGTGCACCTTTGAGAGTCCTTACCTGAAAAATTATCGCAAATCTGTCATGGACCTTCAGTGGGGGGAGGTGTCATTGCTGCGCAAATGTTAGGGTCATTTTTCTCCTCTTCTTCCTCGTCCTCTCTGAGCACCCAGTAATAGCTGTACACCACTATGTATGAATAGAACTCCAGTACTGTAACACAGGAAATAGGAGAGTCATCTCCACCAATGAATTTTGAACCTTCTGTTCTGAGGGATTCTGGCGAAAGTTCTGATACTAACTGATAATGTCCGTAATTTGCTAAATACTTTAACGATACGACAGATATTTGTTACTTATTAAGTAGCTGTTACGTTCAACCACTCTTAAAGTAAAAAGGCATTCTTTAGACATGGGTGGATTTAGCAAATTCGAGCATCGATTCATTGGGATTGTAGGTATAACGAAAAAAGAAGGTTCCAATATTTTATACCAGCATTTAAAGGATTGGTCAAGTGGTCATTCGTACTCGTAATAAATACTTACACACGAAAATTAAGAATCCTAGATAGAACCCGACGATTGTGGTGCTATGGTGGAAAATAATTAACATCACCAGAAATAATATTTCCATTATCCAAGTAATGAATCGCACCATCAAGTATTCCCCAATCATACACGATCTTTCCTGCAACATTGAAATGTTTAATACGAGTATGTATTTACTGTTGGCTTCTATTTATTTTCGTGTACATTTTTATGAAAAGTCGATAAAGTCGTCTTATCTCTTGATATTTCGTGCTATTAGATAAGCCATGCATTTTTTTTTGTAGGCCAGATTTAGGTTGATGCATTTAGCAGATAACGCATCCGGCTAATATGTCATGGGTATAATCGTAAGTATAACAAAATTATACTTGTCAAGTTTTCGCCTACTTTTCTTTCTCTATCAGTTCGAATTTTGTAAAATCTTTTACTTTAAGGATTATTGGAAAAACCTACAGACCGTATTTGTAGCTACCAAAAATTACCTCTCTACAGCCATTTTTATCATTAAAAAAGGAAGTACGAAGACTTACGAAATATAATCCGAAGACTAAATATCGCATGTACACTAAAAGTACTACTTCGGCGAACATTATAAACAAGTAGAAGAAGTACACTGGAATTATGCTTGACTCCAAGATCGCGGGAGTTTTGTGCTTCGGCTGTAATACCACGCCCATTTTCCGATTTGCTACTATTTCAAGCATTGCAAATATGAAGAACAGTAGACAGAACAGCGTTCGAATCTGTAATAAAATAATATTCTATGTTGACACTATGTGAAGAAAAATATCGTGATTTGACATAATAATCATTTATTTTGTTAACTATCCTGAAACACCTTCTTGCTTATGGGCATTGTTTACAGTAACCTTAATATTTAATTACTCATTTGATTGTTTTAGTTCCGTAGTAAGTTCAAGATTTCAATTTATTTTTTGTAAAATAAATAATAAATAACAAATAAAAGAAATCCTTGGACTAAAACACCAATGACCCCAAACTAACTCGAACCTTGTATAATGGATGCCAAGGAATAGAAAGACATGCATAAAAACTTTTATAAACATCGATGACAAGTCTTTAATTGTCTGTGTTCATCATAAAAACATTTGCCCCTACCAGGATTCGAACCTGCGACCCTTGATTTTGTAGCCAGGGGTCTCGGACCACTAGACCAACAGGCCCATCGAAATGTTAAAACCATTATCATTAAAATACCATAAATCATCGTCTGTGGTGGTAGGTCCAATCACAAGAATAACATTGACTCAATATACTTACGATAGTCCACACAATGATGATGATGACTCCAGTGCGCAAAGTTAAAAAATACATAAACTCTTGAACAGTGGGTAGGGTTATTTCCAACTTTATACACATATTTCTAAAATAGGTATATTAGAAGAAGAACTTCATTTCACAATACTGCACGTCCTGTTACGCTAAATAATATAGAGTTCTTGTACACCACTCGCCGCGAAATTAAAAACATTGTTCAGATAAAGATATTGATGTATTTTCCCAAAGTATTATCCTACATGGACACTTAATAAGGTAACTATTTTGTACTTTATAGATAGCACTGTATGTTAAAATTGTAGATATTTATAAAAAGGGTAAAGGGTATATATAAACATCTAAAAATAGGAACAACTTGACATTGAAATATGACACTTACCAAAGAGTTACATTTTGCAACTATCGCTTTCAAAGACATTGGAAATCTTTGATCGCTTTAAAGCGGGCCAAAGAGAATAAATACACTGTAGAAAGAAGGTTTTCAGGAAAACAAAATCTACTTCATTTCTATGCAATAAAATAATAGTTTTCTGTTAAAGATTAGTCAGCCGCATCGTCACATACCGACATATTATCATGTTAGATACCGATCTAATGTCCAAATTAAACGTCATCAAAACGTTAAGATATTGTTTTCGGCCGTATGTTATCATTTTACACATATTTTACTGCTATCGACGAATACTCAGAACCATGAAATGAACCATATTTAATGATCTTCTGTACCCATTCACTCGTATTACTTTAAAATGTATGGGTCAATGAATCATCTGTTGTAATCAATCAAATCATTTTATTAACTGATTACAGTATATCCTCGTTTCCTGTCTTATTGTATAGTTTTTTAATGGATTTTGCTGTCTCATAGCTGGGAAAAGGTCTGACAATATATTCTTCCTCGTCTACAGAGACGGTCATCATACAGGGAATCAAACAAATTCAAGAGCTTGCTGTAGGAAAACAGTATTACCTATAGCAAGTTCTTGAAATTTTGCATGATTCTACATTTTCCAGAAGAGATATAACCCATTGTCAGGCTGAGCTAGCAGGTAAACCGTTGATTAAAACGTCCTGAAGGTAACTCAACCAGTGATCAATCCAGTGCCCGCTAATCTACTCGTACTAAATGGATGAGTCACATTCTTTCAACTATACTATTTACTGGAAGTCTTTAATGTTCCCGTGTACCTAAGCATTGTAGGGTATAAAATAGTTCCAGAAAATATTGTCATGTTCAACTGCAGTGATCTAACCAAAACCAAGGAAAAGCTTAAGGAGCTAGTAGGCATACGAAAAAAATCCAAATTAAATACTTACTTACTTGACTTACTATTTACTAGACTTTATATTTACAAAATATAAAACTACTATTCTTTATCTGAATGTTGCCTTTTGGTTGGAACCCCTGAAACATTGTCACTTAATAAGATCCAAACTACCAAACCAAACTCATCTCTCAGTTGAATTTGTGTACTAAAATATGTATGTACGTATGTAGGTACCAGTAAATCTCAGTCTCTAACATAAAAAATTAAACCGACTTCAAAAAAACCGTAAACACAAAAATAAACTACAAATTAAAAAATAATTCCTAATATCTATTACCTCATACTGTAATTTTCCTAAACTATGTTAAAGTAATCTTAAACATACTAACTGAAGTCGGTGCTTCTTCTCTTCTGTTTTTGGGCAGGCACCGACTTCAGTTAGTATGTTTAAGATTACTTTAACATAGTTTAGGAAAATTACAGTATGAGGTAATAGATATTAGGAATTATTTTTTAATTTTTAGTTTATTTTTGTGTTTACGGTTTTTTTGAAGTCGGTTTAATTTTTTTTTTAAAAGTCAGTTTATTTCATTATTTTTAGTTGTGTACGTTGTGAACTTAATTATTAATAGGAACTTAGTTGTTGTTAAGAGTGAATGAGAGTGTGGATTAATTTTTTGTTCTCGCGTGAAGGCCCAGCGAGACTTCTCGGCGAAATTTCTCGCCGTGGGTCTGGATGTAATATACACAAGTATCACGTTAGCCCTACATACATTCGATCGACCAATTGCAGTTCTGCCTTCCAACTCCTAACCGTTAAGGAGTACTGTACCTTCATCATCAGCACAGTAGCATCAGATGTTGATTCAAGCATACCTCACAAGCAATATGTAAGCCCTACATACTACTAAATAGTTTCCATCGACCAAATTGCAGTTCTGCCTTCCAACTCCTAACCGTTAAGGAGTACTGTAGCATCATCATCAGGACAGCAGCATCAAATGTTGTCACCCTGAAGCATATACCTAAGTAAGACATGATTACGAAACAAAAACACCATACGAGCATACAATTTTCGGTGGTTACCCTCGATTTCTCCTGGATTCCATCATCAGATCCTGGACTGGTGAAAATGGGACCACCTCAGAACTGAACTCTATACAACAAAACAAAAAGTTTTGAAATCCGTCAATAATTGACGAAAATATCGGTGAACATACATAAAAAAAAAAAACATAAAGACGAATTGAGAACCTCCTCCTTTTTTGAAGTCGGTTAAAAAGTAAAGTATGAGCGAGGGCAAATCATGAAAGATTAACCTAGTTTTTCCCCCAGCTTTGTCCGCGTTATTAACATCCCCGTTTTATTCCTAAAGAGCATTTAATTGTGATAAAAATAATAATATCCTATCACCTAAGTCGTCCCACACCCTGCCTGTACACCAAATTTTATCAAAATTTCAGTAGTTTTAGCAGGTTTGATCCAAACCGACCAAATTTCACATTTTTAATATTAGTAGGTATG
This sequence comes from Nomophila noctuella, assembly GCA_958496325.1. NCBI lineage: Eukaryota > Metazoa > Arthropoda > Insecta > Lepidoptera > Crambidae > Nomophila > Nomophila noctuella. The sequence goes on along the minus strand of OY292496.1, from coordinate 4,838,401 downwards.
ATTAGTATGATTACAAATTTTATTAGTTCCTCTAGGTAATTTGTTGACTAACACTTAAACAAGTCATTTAGCTAATTGATTCAGCAGAAGCACCCTCAACTTAATTTGTTTATTTTGATTTTAATTAAGCAGTATTTACGTTGTCAATGGCAATCTGTGGTATTTCCATTATCAACCACTTTATAAGTAGCATAATTATCATCAAGACGACCACAACAACATATTTTCGCTTATATTATCGGGAACTTAAACAATATGAGCGGCAAACGCTCCAGGGATTGTCCGACGTTATCTCACTTATCACGTCTTCTCGGGTACAGAGAAATAACAATTTTATGTCGTGCACTTTAAGTTGAAATCTTGTTGATTCCATCTCTCGCTTGGTAAGGTCCATTTATAGTGCTAGAAGAAGTTTTCGTGTGCATTTATAAAGGAACATTACGTTGCGGCAGCCAGACAATGCCTGTCTCCATTAGATAAATGGTGTGGCACTTGATTCTGTGTAGGCATCAAATTGACTAAGTCGGCGGTGACGCGTATTTTTGTGGTGTATTTGTGTTTTGACTTTGGACAATATTATCACGATGTATTGCGACTGGCCGATTCTAAGGAGGTGCTGCTTCTGCATGCCTTTGAGGCAAGGAGTGCTGACGTTTGCATACTTAAATGTCGTAAGTAAAACTCTATAATTTTGTTTTTATTTACTAACTTGTGGAAAGAAGACGTAAAATGTTTGCCTTATTCAAACAAGTTATTTTGTTTACATCAAATATTGTCTATTTTACATAACCTATACATCAGAAATATCTGTGTAAGTACACCTTAGGCCATATTTACACAGGTACAAGCTCTGTGTTGTGAGAAGTTATTTCAGAGATAAACGAAAGATCTGAAATTAAATGGACATGCTGAATCTTTTTTAATGTTAATTTTACCTTGGTACCTACATTCAAAAGTGTTTTAAATTTTTGATTGGCTTCATTATTCATGCTACCGTCATGGAACTTTATATAAAACATACCCATTTTGATTTAAGCATCTGCATAAAAATATATCGTCATCCTACCATCCTACATACTTCTTAATATTTTTTCCAGGTCTTTAGCGCGTTTATGCTGGGCCTGTACATCTTCTCGCTGGTCGACAGGAACCGTTCCGAGCTGGTCTACCACGGCACCACGGCAGAACTGCCCGCAGAAGTCGGCATAGTCATCTACTGCTTTGAAATTATCTTCAATATTATGCTCCTGTATGGAGCGCATAAGGTTAGTCAAAATATCCTTCTCCTCTTTGAGTCGCATTCCTCATTAGTGAGGGTTGTGAATCACAACCCTTGTGTTTCATTTCATACAATGATAACAATTAATTGTGATCATTGTATGTAATAAAACACAACAACTCTCTTAGCAATTTATTAATGGAGTGGTTTGCCATTGCCTTCTCCAAAATCCAACATATCCACTGTGCATTTTTTGAAGGAATAAGCCTTGTCTAATTGTCCATATCATTCATTTATGACTGGATGGATATTACACTTTAGATAACTTTACGATTTTTATTAACTAAGCTAATGTGATAGATTGCTGTTGTTAAAAAATAGTGAGCCTAGTTATCTCTCGGTATCATTAGGTTTACAACGAATGCAAGTTTTCTAAACATATTTTTAATAAATTCCTTTTTCTATCTTCTGTTGCAGAAAGTAATAAAATATGTCAAGATCTACTACTACTTCGCGATATCCACGACATGTACGTCGGCGGTGATGGGCATCATCGAGGTGGTGACGATGCGACATATCTTCATCGTGCTGGAGATCATCACCTTCGGAGTCACTGGACTTTGTAAGTATTTACTGCCTATATTAGCTTTTAGCGGCCGCCCGCGATTTTGTCCCCGTGTATTTCGGTTTCCGCACACATAGTGTTATACTATGGACTAAACTTTAGGCCCTAAAGCCTTTCTCGTCACACGGACTATCCAATACATAAAAATATTTTTTCAATTCGAACCAGTAGTTCCAGAGATTGGCGCGATCAAGAAAGCACACAAACAAACAAACAAACTCTTCAGGTTTATTATATTTGTGTAGATTAAAAGTTCATTATGACCGATATTTTATGTTATGGTACCGTTCTATCATGGACCGTCTAGCGTACGTTATATTCTTTCACACCCTCAGCACAGGTAATTCCTCGCTTCTGTATTTCTAATTCAGGTGCAACACCAAAACGGTCACGAAATATTTGTTCATCGGTTTTTCATGGTGCTATTGATGACTTTTTGCTATCGGAAGTCCTTACGAACAAAATATATTTCAATATCAACGTGATATAGGCGCATTTTTTTATGAATGGAATGTATGCAGCCATTACCAAATATTATTAGCAATTTAGCACGTTTTATCGCTATGAGTAATCGTTACCAGACACTGTGCTGTAAAGCATTTTGTAAGGTCAACTAACAAATAAATCGCGACAAAACAGAATAATCTGTGCATATTACACGATTACAGGAAAGATGAAGTGATGTTACAGGAAGTGCGACCTTGCAGATAAAATAGTTCATCACATAATATAGATGAATAGTAACTTATTTCACATTTATATTATTATTAATATTATTTGCTAATGTAAAGGAAATGCGGCGAACAATATTGGGAAAACATTGAGTCAGTGCGCTTTAAACCCAGAATACGCCCATTTCTAAAATCCAGATGAGCTCATCATTTTCCTGCCGTTAAATGTAAATAAAGTGGGTAGACGAAGACGCGATCAAAAATGTAAAGCATCAGTTTAATAATGTTAAAGAGCCATTTCGGAGTAAACAAATTCTGTGAAATGAAGCAAGGGGATAAATTAATGTCAAATATTCGAAATAACCACATCGAATCTCGTCATCGAATCGAGGTTCGAATTTTCCTAAGAGAGGAAATCAGGGTACGGAACTTGATCTATTAGAGAATCCGCTTAATAAAAGAGTGTTTATTAGGTATTAATTGATCATTTGCGCTGTATGCGGATGAGGATTATCGGCATAGGCGTCATGCGGCACATGTTTACATTGCAACGGCGAGGTTATCACCTCCGGAATGAACTGCGAATGTTCCTGCCTGTTTATCCAGCCTCTATGTTTGATTTTAATGCAAATTTTTCCTTCACCTTGTATGTAAAAGTGTCTGATTTGTACATTTCACCAACCGCCAAATGCCTCTTTAGAATTATCTAATTTTGTAATCTTTCGCGGTCTCTATTTTTTCTTTCCGCCATGTGATACAGTTATTCTAAGGATCTATGATATTTAGGTGCGTATTACCTACATTTCATAGGTCTCGCTCCACAAACTTTCTTGCACCCTAGGCCAATTTTACTTTTAATGGGTATCTATAATCTCAAGAAGGAGTTTGGGTGTTTCCTCCTTATCTGGATTCCTTTAAGAGAAGCGTGAAGAAGCATTTTGCGGGCCGATATGGCGACGCCAACGGATAAGACACCTATTTTTTTGGTATCCTTTTTTACTTACCATCCGACAAAGAGGAGTCAATGTAAAGTGCTTAAAAATATTGGCAAACAAATAACAGTACTTGTTGATTTCAGTGATACAGCTGTACCTCCTCATACTGGTATCAAGTCTTCTCAAGAAGCTGGAAGCCGCTGGTCCCAACATGTATGAGAACCAGCTCCATCAGTTCATCAACGGGGAGGTCAAAGTGGAATCCAACGGTGTCTACAACCCCAGCACGATTCCTAATGAAGCGGAATATGTTTAGTCTAAAGAAGATGTTATTCTTTGTAAATATAGTTATAAGGTTGGTTGTACGTAAAATAGAGTATCTCAATTAATATTTTAAATGCTCCGTTGTTTAGTTTTTCTTAAGTACTTTTTATGCGTAAATGATGCAGAAAGTTCCTTTGCTCGAAATTACTAAATGTACGTACGCATAGATATTAAAATTTTTATTGCATCGCGTTTTTATGCCTTCAAAAAATGTCAATTGCAACTAAACATTCTGCAAGTTACCAAATACAAGAGTTATTATTACCCAGAATGCATTATAATCACGTACTGAAAGCTTAGTAGTTGAATATGAATGTGTATGATGAATAAATGTTAAGAAGTGTAAAGAAGGCACTCTTGGAGGGACTATTTAATGTAAGAGGTTGCTTTAATATTTGGGTAAAGTATCTCTGATTGTAGCATCAAGGGTGAACATTCTGTTTTTACAAATACACATACATTGTGATCTGACTCCATGATAAAGATATCAGAAACAATAGTGGTAGGTATTACTATTATAATACTTAAATTTTCATAAATATATCACCAGGACATAGCGGTGATAGAACCCGCGACCTCTTGGTCTAATAGTCAACCGCTTCACCGCTACACCAAGAGGGTCGTCTCAAGTGTACCTATTTAAAAGAAATGTTGATGTAACTCGTGCCCAGAATGACTGTTGCAAGTTGCTACTTACCAAATGCTCATGCGAGCCGCTGAACCAAAGTGTAATAATCTCCTTTACCTTAGTGTTAAGTATGTTTGTGATATTTTAGATTTAATTTAAAGAGACAAATAAATGATATCCATAAGATTAATATACGCCCATTTTATTTGAAGCTTTTACCTCTAAGGAAATAAATTGCCTTTACGCATATCTTACAGGTGTAAGTAGAAGAAGTTGTGCTTTAAAAAATTAAAACATACGAACCTGGACTGATTTTAATTACTTGATTCTGAACGCCAACTGTGATTGAATCCCAAAAATTAGAAAAATACCATTCCTAGACCTCCATAGCTTTTCCCCTTGTTGACATAAATGTAAAGACAATTTTAAAAACCTATAAGAAGCTGCACACATTCGCTGCTAACAGTTCAGAATCAGGATTTTTGAAACCATGACAATATCATGATTGTCCTACGACGATTCCTCGTAAAGTCCTGGTATTTTTCTGACAAGCAGGATAGTTCAAAGGGTTTTAAATGGTACAGTATAATAGTAAAGTTAAGTAAAAGGGTTGTTCTCAGAGAAGTCCTCAACCTCAAGTAAGTAGTTCTACCTACTTTGCAAATAAGTGTCGTGTCGTTTAAATAATTAAAAAAAAGTCCATGATAATAGTAATATGTAAGACTAGCGGCCCGTCACGCGGTTTCACCCGCGTCCCGGGGGAACTACTTCCCGTACCGGGATAAAATATAGCCTATGTTACTCTGGGTGAATGTAGCTTTCCAACAGTGAAAGAATTTTTCAAATCTGCCTAGTAGTTTCGGAGCCTATTCAATTCATACAAACAAACAAAAAATCAAACCTTTCCTCTTTATAATATTAGTATAGACTAGCGGCCGCCCGCGACTCCGTCCGCCTGGATATCGATTTCCAATATCCTATGTATTATTCTGATGTAAGTATAAGCTATATTGTGGTAAAGTTTCATTCAAATCCATTCAGTAGTTTTTACGTGAAAGAGTAACAAACATCCATACCTCTATACATACAAACTTTCGCCTTTATAATAGTAGTAGGATTAAAACTAATCTCCTAGGAAAGGCTGTTTGCTATTTCCAGGAAGGAAGGAAAACTGTTTGCTATTTAAGGAAGTGTCGTCCAGGTTTTAGTGGGTATGCCACTGGGTAGTTCCCTAGGCGAAGAGCCCCAACAAACCCCTGCCCCCGATAGGAGATATATAGAATAATAATACCCGACCGGCCGGATTCACCCATGGCGGCCGAACTTATGATCTCAGTCCAAGGCATTTTATTTATTTATTTATAATCTCTATGTAAAGAAAACCTTTAGATACTTCAAAGCTTAAGGATGCAATGGACTTCATTAATAAAAAAAGTAAAGTAAGGTTAAGGTCGTAGCAGCTTAAGACAACGAATTGTAACTCCCATAGAAACTATGGATATATTCTTCGATATAAGCCTTAAATTAAATGGGATTATATGTAGGTACTCGTAGTATGTACCATAAACACTTAATTTACTTACGTATATTAATGCGTGGGAACAAAAAAAATAAAACCGTTGGTAATGTCATTTACAGTACCTATCTCAATTATTAATAATGCGTATCGTATATATAAATATTTCAAATGAAATTAAAAAATAACATTGACGTTAATAAAGATAAAATTATAAACAAACCGTGATTTCAGTAGAAATGTTTTGTTATTGGTGACTGGATTGCCCCAATTTGTTGTTTTCATATTAACTACTACTGTTTTTATTTTCACAGTTGGGTTTTATTATTAATACCATAACATACATATACATCATTATCTTCGCTCCTAATGTTATGCGGGAAGCGGATACTTTAGGTATATTGATAATTGTCGCATATGGCGCGCGGCTAGTGTGAAAAATGTTATAATCATTTGCAGTCTGACCACCTCTCGGTGCTGTATTTAGTTTGTGTTGAACGTGGTTTAAGATTGTTTGTAAAATGTGGCGAAACTGGAAGCCGACCATGCCACGGGTGGAGGTACCGGAGATATCAAGATGCTGTTTTTGTTTACCACTCCGTCACGGGCTCATGGTCTGGGGTTACGTCAAAATGGTATGTACCTATAAGTACGTATGTACAGCTACATCATTTTCACGTGATAAATGGGCAGTGAATCAGGTAGCGCTCTTGGTTTTGATTGTCTCATAATTTTTTACACCTCCAAATATGATGCCGTTCATTACGCACTTTTAAAATCATAAAATCATGATGATGGATTTTGTATCCCGGCGGCACGAAGTACTCTCTAAATATAACTTTAAACTTTCGCGTTGCATTATAATTATTTAACATCAGCTTTATTACAACGGGACTAAACGCGATATTATTTTATAAGTACCTGAGTACTTTGCTTGACGTTTCGGCTGCGATGCTGATAGGTATTCAATGTCACATCCTGAAATAGTAGGAGGTGCCAACGCATGGACGAACGGACGGTGCAAAATGTCAGGTTCAAAAGTTCCTTATCACTGCAAAATAGATCTAGTTGTGTGTACAGTGAAAAATCTTTGCAATCTAATGAACTCAAATAAGTGCAAAGAACAAGTAATCCTTTCCCTACCATTCTTCCTATCTTAGGTCTGAATAATATTTTTTAACCTACTGTAAAGTATTGGGTATTGCCAACTTCTCTCCTTTCCAGACTTTATAGGGTAACTAAATATTCATATACCTCTAAAAGAAAATTCACCCATACAATATTCAATCTTATCCTTTCAAATTGTACGACTAAAGTTTCGCATAGCACATTCTCGCTAATTAAAAGATACGGGATTAAACAAGATAATCGTAGTGTGTTTGTCAACAAGTCTGTAAGTGTAAGGTCACAGTTGTAATGCAAGTAGTGCATCCCAGACGTTGTTGTTCCATTTATTAATATGTCATCCATTTCAGCTAAGATGATCCCTGTGACTAATGTATTTCTTATACGAAATTAAACTTCATTTCCAGGCAATAAGTTCTACGAGCTGTTTTGATGATTTTCCGCAGGGTCATATTACTTTAGAATAGAGTCGATTGTGCTTTGAAGGCAAACTGTCACCTGGATCATCTAAGCTAGAACGCACTATATATAGTTTTCTAATTAAGACGAAACGGTAATTTTAATATCACTTGTATGAAGAAGAACTTCTCCAATCCTACAATTTATTAAAATGACATAAGCAAGTGTGTCAAAACTATGAAAATTGGCCATAAGTACTGCATCTACTGAATAAACATTACTAAGATTGGCTGACGTACTCGTCGATTTGATATTGATATTTCTAGATAGCTGTGTTTTTTCGGCACACAGAATTTTGGCAACTTACTAGTAGCCACAACATATAAGATTGATTGTACACTACATTTCATATTGATTTTTTTTGTTTCAGCTCCTTCTTGGATTCGTGCTAGCTGAAATGATAGCTTTTCTATTACATTGGAATAATCATCCCACTATGGTGATATTTACCGTTCTAGTGTGTGTCGACATTGTTTTCAATGTGATGTTTATAGTTGCCGGTCATTTGGTAAGTAAATAATTACTTAAAATCGAAATCGTATTTTTTTAAATTTGTTTCAATTAATCAAACGACTGTTATTACAATTGACGGAACATCTCGTAAAACCTGTCAAACATAATATTATTTATTATTCATCATCATCATCCTAGCGGTTGTATCAGTTGTTTCTGAGCCTTTGCTCGGAGCCTAGGATCTGCTTTCCTACTTTTTTGACTCCACTCCCTACGGTCTTTCAGCATCCTTAATGGTTAGACCATTACACGCATGTCATCGCTTATGAGCCATCATTTCTACAGTCTATTTTTTTTGGGTGAGATTCCACCAAAGGAGCGGAGATTTGCCGTCAGTAGCCAATAGGATATCAATGCTGAGATTGGTCACGTGATAAGTCCAACATCCTATTGGCTGCTCACGACACATCTCCGCATCGCTCGCAACATGTCCTGTTTGGTGGAATCTCGTCCTTATATTATTATGTGTATGTGATGGGAATACTTTTGTTTCAGAAACATCGTCTACTCTACTTAATCTATTACCGCTACAGTCTCGTCGTACTGTTTTGTTATTTATTATTCGTGGTATGGTTTTTCGGCTGGAACTGGTTCGGGTATTATCACTTTAGCCCGCACATGGTCCTGTGGCTACTATTAGAAGTATTAACATCGTTCCTGCCAATATTTTGTAAGTATCTCATTACCAGGCTTCACTGATTATATTATACTTTAGGAATTGTATATTATGTCATGATAATATTAATTATTACTACACTATACGGTGGGTGACAGAGAAATCTATACTAATATAATAAAGAGGAAAGGTTTGATTTTTTGTTTGTTTGTATGAATTGAATAGGCTCCGAAACTACTTGGCAGATTTGAAAAATTCTTTCACTGTTGGAAAGCTACATTCACCCAGAGTAACATAGGCTATATTTTATCCCGGTACGGGAAGTAGTTCCCCCGGGACGCGGGTGAAACCGCGTGACGGGCCGCTAGTGTTTAAATAAAAAATGTTGAACTATGATTTTGTCAATTAGTAAGTTCTTAAGAGTTCAATTGGGGAGAATATGGGTGGACCTTAGGCGTTACACAAGCATCCATCATTAAATGACGGTAGTCTCTTACCATCAGCAGGTCAATTTCAAGCCACCTTTGTAGCATAAAAAATCAGGATTTTACACTTTAAATGTTGCCATATGGATCATCTTTTACCTGGTAGTGGGTTTAAATCTCGTCAGTGTAAACTCTATGACCGTTTAAAATAGCGATCTTCTTTAATATTCCAGTCATACAAGGCTACGTGACCCTTCTAGTGCGTACTGAGGTGAGGAAGCTGGGCAACAACTCCAACTTTGAGTTTGTCAACAACGTGCCCGATGCGACCTGCTCCTTGGATGTGGCTGATGCAAACAACGTAAACGCAGTGAGACCTCAAGTCTAGAACAACAACTTAACAACAAGGGTGTTACAACACTAATCGATCTTGGAACTATGACGATTGAAGCTCAAGTGTATCACCACCCACAGATAGCGAAAATGATATAACACTAAAACAAAGATAGGTATTGGCAGATCATTTCATTCTCTGGGGGCGGCGAATTGATCTAAGTCGACTAATCCAATTATTTAAAATCGAACGATGTCCTCGATCGACTATATCGATCAAAGTTACTGTAGTGACACATCAAAAGACTAAGTTAGTTCAATGTTTTCAATTTGGACATTATAAATTCGAAGGTGCTAAATGCTTAAAATTGTGTAGCATAGGTTCTTTTACATTATCTGACGCTGGAACTGGAAAGTAGGTAGGTACTTAATAAATAATAATAATTACTGACTTAATAATTATAACAAATAAAAAATATCATAAACAGAATCTCACTTGCTTGAGAAATATGACCCTCGCAATGTATTAATCAGTGTTTCTCTGAATCTGGTATTTGATTATAATGACGATATAATTTTATTTTGGATGATTTAGTTTAAGAGTCGTTTTCATAGCTCTGTTTAATCTTGATAAACGTGTGGTAAGTGACCTTTGATGTTAGATTGTGGATTAATCTGTCATTGTTTGTTTGTTACCTTATCATTAATTGTTAATTTAATTATATTTTATTGATTTGGAGAGTCGGTAGGCAGCGCAATAATGTCCTAATTAAAGTTAAACGTACATGAGGCGTTTTTTATTTATTATATTATATTTTATATTATTATACATTTTTGTAAAACTATTATTTTTTTAAGAAATAATATAAAGGTTTGTAAGTATTATCCATATTTTGGTTTTTATATTATATGGAATTAATAAGAGTCATTCATTTCATTATTGTATATGTAAGGAATCTAAGAAGAAATTATTAAAGTTACTTTAGTATTGTTATATTTTGTCAATAATATATTAAATGAGATCTGAGTTATTTTGATTTCTTGTAATCCTGTAGGTACTTTCGTTACGCTAGTAACAGCTGATCATTTCCCTTATGGTTACGTACCAACAAATTATCTACCAAAAATATTCTCTCACAATTAACTTGATCGTTAAAGTTTTGCTGTATTTTCATTTATGGTAAGAACACAGCTTTTAAGAAACTTACTTTTGGGTTCAGATCTTTGTTCCACTTTTTGTCCGATATTTATATAGGTAGGTGAAACAAATGAAAAAAATATTTTCGTCAAGCAGTAGTTATTAAATGTGTGATACAAGCGAAATCAGTTAAGAATACACATACGTCACAAACATTATAGGGCTGTCATTGCAATGTTAACATGACGTTTAGTTAACTTAATATTAGTGGTTCTCATAGTGGTAATCATAGTAGTGTCAATAATGCCTATGAATGAACCACATAGGTAAAGTAAACCGAATTGTAACACATAACTTGTGTTTCAACGAACCTTTCCTTACTTGTCAGATATACATATTATGAACGATGAGTGGCTCCCTCAGTTGCAAGTTCCAATAAACTTGCTCCTTCTTGAGATGATCTAATAAAGCATGTCTTTGGAATACTTGATCTCTCTTAAGAGGTTTTTATACCTATTGAGTTTGTGTTTGCAATATCTGAAGTAAATTGCAATCTCCTAAGCCAAGTGGCACCCCTAGGCCCAAGTCCTGCGCTGGCAGGAAATATCTTATTTAAAGCGTCTCCAAAGGATGTTCAATCCTCATTGTCTGTCACTCTTCTCCACCGACTACTGTATCACTCCCGACATAGACACCATTTTGCAGTGAAATGGGACACAGTCTTACAACCAATCTCGCGTGGCAATCTCCACAAGGCATTGATATGCGACGGGTATTTCGTAAAGCAGTGAAACTCAGTTATTTTTATACACAATAACAGTAGTCTTAGGACCTAAATGATTGGTTGTGCAACTTTATGTGACCTATAAATGAATTTTAAAAGTTGTGGAGTACGCGGATTGAGAGAAAGATGAAACTTTGCAAGCCGGAATGTCCGTCCATACCAATTATACGGAAATGTTGCTTCTGTGTACCGATCAGGAAAGGAGTGATTATATTCGCATACATAAATATGGTAAGTATTTTTTTATTTTTTCTTTTACAGATAACTTAAAGTGGAAATATTTACAAACAAAACAGAAAAACTTTATTTTTTAATGCTATAGGGAGTCAAACGAATGGGGTCTGATGGTGAGTGAACACCGCTGCCCATGGAAATAAAGAACCACACCACCCTATAACCTCCCCAACTGAGCTTTAGCGACCTTACTCTCCAGCAGAAACATAGCACAACAGTTACAACAGCGAAGTGCTACTTCACTGTGGTCTTCTGTAAGGTGGAGATCACCAGACGAGCGGGTCATTCGAGTGGAAGTTCCACTAAGCTCTACCTCTCTTGAATCTGTAGGTTGTTCCTTGACTTACGTCCAGCACTAGTCTGCACCAGGTTTTGATGATGAATCGTACAACTTCCAGGTGCTAACTCTTCTCTCGCTACCACCAATGACGTACGACCTGGCGGAGCAGCTGAGCGCGGGCAAGTCCATCTACGATCAGTACATGATAGAACTGGCGCTAACTGTGGCCTTCCTCATGGTCGACGTCGTGATGCTCACAATGCTTATTGTGGGGGCTCATAATGTAAGCAATACCATATTTTGAAATAGAAATATGATCGAAATATTAGCAGTGGTCTGCAACTTACCAATGATGATGATGATGATGATGAGTGTTTTAAAAGGGTGTGCGGTTTGGTATTAAAAAAAAATAAAATGTAATTTTAGTCAAACGAAGTGCTATAATTAGTGTAAACATGAAAATCGGTTGTCCTGATACTTAAAGATAGAAATTTCTTCTGCCATTGGCAAAAGAAACCATCGGTTACCTACTCGATTAAAGCCTTAGTGATTCGAAGCCACCGGGAGATTTATTTATAAAAACTAAGCCAAGTTATGGAAGTCTGAGCGAATAAATTAGGTAATGTTTGGATTTCTCACGGGTGTGACAAAGATTAGGAAAATTGTAACAATATAATAACCTAAGTCCAAAATTATGTTCCAGAAAAATCGACCGCTACTGAAGATCTTCTTCTACGCCGGCATGGTCTTCCTGACGATCTCCGTGGGCATCGATATCCTGTACTTCGACTACAGAGCGTACGTCGCCAACACCATTTACTTCTTCCTCCTATGTAAGTAGATAACATGTTTTACTTACTAATTTTAACTATACAGCTATTTTAGTTAGAATATGCCGTTCTAGAATTGGTTTTCACAGTAACGAAAGTAAGTACATGGCCACGTCTTCTACATGACAATGATTAAATCGTCTGAAATAGACGTAAAGGTCAATGATAATGATGAGTTTAGTCACGATATCTAGGTTGGATTACTTTTATATTATTCCATGCAGTCAAAATCTTATCAACTTGCATTTTTCGATTCACAAAATAAGAGACTTACAAAACAAAGTTTATTGGTAGCAGAATATCGGGTTTCTAATTTACTTCAGTTGATTTTAAAAAGGTATAGTATACTTATAATACATACCTGCCTTAAAGTATTTCATTCATGCACGGCCCCTATCGTAGGTTCTTGGCAAGATTTCACTTCGCCTGAACTTTGCATATTGAAGTAATAAGTATCTACATAAACTGTAGCCAATACTTAATCGCATTAATCTTTGAAGTACATAATTTTCCTTATAAATTAAACCTGACCTTATCATCCATATGACCTTATCAACCAATGCGCCCAAACAATTAATTTTACAAGCGGAAAATTCTCGCTTGGTCATGCCTGTTCAACGACTAGTTTTCATTGACAATAAAACTCGAATAAAAACGTGAGCATTGTTGGGCTGCAATCAAATTTTAATCGCAACTTCAGGGGAACTGGCGCATCTAATGTGCGATATTTAACGAAATACGTAACCATTACACACTATGTGCCTGTCATACACGTGATTGTTATTAACTACTCTATATAGTACGAGTACCGGATGTATTGTTGTATTGGAGTTATTATTGACGACCGCGATTGTCCGCGTGGATTTCAGATCCCTTTTTTTCGCATTAAATAGTCATGATGGACAACAGTACGCATAAGAAGATATTTCTTCTAGTTGTAATAACTCAATGTGTGCATCTTCAGTTAATAAATTTGGTAATAAAATCAAATTGACCACGATTTGATGTAAATGAGAACCTCCTCCTTTTTTGAAGCCGGTTAATAAAGGCTTCACACATCAAAGTCTCAAGTTCCATCTTTGGGCCGAGTTCAAAAATTGTCTTTAATCTTTTGTTTAATATTTACCAATTTTATTTTCGTTTCAGGTTTGGACCTATACCTAATGTTCCTAGTATACAACCTGATCCGAGTGGTGGAGGAGAGCTTCGAAGTACAATACGTGGCGTACCAGGAAGGCAACCAGCTAGCCTTGTGAACCACTAACTGCCACGCATCTAGGGCTCAGCACTTAAAATGTGAGAATAAAATGTTGTACATATTTTAAACTGTTTAAAAATAAAGCTTTGTTATTTAGAAGTATTCTTTTTTCGAACTTGGGAGCAGATGACTCACTTGTTGATTTGACAAATAATTACCGGACTGCAAGTCACTATCATGGAATAAACAGACGTAAAGAAGCTATTTGCATCTTCGGGACACATGTAATCGCGCTAAATCTTTTCCAAAATGGTTGCGCTATGTACCGTTGGCGGTCGTGGCATTGAATTGGCATTTATGTAAGTACTAGCGGGCGCCCGCGACTTCGTCCGCGTGGATTTCGGTTTCTTCATTTATTTTATCTCCTTAGAAGTAGAATTTTCGAATATTCTTTAAAAGGGATGCTTACGTCATGTTATCTTTATGAATGCAAAGTCTCAGCCTGATTGGTTAAAAAATGACAAAGTTTCACACTTACGTTCCTCCCCTATTTGACCTCCTTTGGGGTTGGAATTTATCAATATCATTTCTTAGGCGATGTCAACGTTATAGTAGCTTTATGAATGCAAAGTCTCAGCTCGATCGGTTAAAAAATGACAAAGTTCCATACAAAGAATCATCCCCTATTTTACCCCCTTGGGGATTGGAATTTATTAATATCATTTCTTAAGCGATGCCTACGTCATAGGAGCTTTAAGAATGCAAAGTCTCAGCCCGATCGGTTAAAAAATTACAAAGTTTCACACTAACGTTCATCCCCTATTTTACCCCCTTAGGGGTTGAATTATTCAAAATCCTTTCTTAGCGGATGCCTACGTCATAACATCTACCTGCATGCCAATTTCAGCCCGATCCGTCCAGTGGTTTGGGCTGTGCGTTGATAGATCACTATGTCAGTCAGTCACCTTTGAGTTTTATAGATATAGAAGATTATATAATGCCGCCACTGCGCCATATAATAGTCACAATCTTAACAAAACTACGTGCACTACTATGTGATTTTTATATGTAGTTGACCAGTACGAATGAATTAAGAGATTTCGAAGGTTTCTATGTGACTATACAGTTCAAAAGCACAAGAGATATAAGAGAAAAGATTGACTAACTTCCTATTTTTGATTTTTACCTGAAAGTAGGTAAGTAGTTTGTTGCGGACAAGGGTATGTATCGACACAGATCAATCATTGATCTGAGGGTATATTAATACAACTTGAAGATAAACTTTTGCCATTGACTCTATCTAAAACGTAGACTATGGTAAAGCTATGATGATATCATCGCAGTCCACTGCTGGACTCCATAGCTCTCTCCTAGGGCTCATCACTCAGCCCGATACTTTTTTAGAATTGTTCAAGATTTAAAAGTTGAGTCTTTTTTAAAGTGTCATAAAGAGAGGCAAACGAACAAAAGGGTCACGTGATGGTAAGTTACCACCACTGCCCCCCCATGGACATCAACAACCGCACAAGGGTCGCAGATGCGTTGCCTGCCTTTAAGACCCCTTCCCAACTGAGCTCTGCCTGATTTTCTTCTTGATCATTTACCCAGGCAATATCTATTGTGGATTGTGGATAACTGCTACAACTATTATACTGTTTTGATTAGCCTGGTTAAGTCAACATGAAAAAATACCAGTTGCATAATTTAAATTGAAATATCCGATGACCGATGACTGTTTGATGCGACAACTGATATGATCAGCTTAGTTAAGACGAGATGAATAAATGGCGTATATGGGTTATTTGAAATGCGATAACCGATGTTTCGAGCCTCTCGCAAAACAGTGCGAATCTGGAAACAAAGCGAGGCTACAGCGAGAGCGATCTCTTCCCACGCCGCGCCTTCATAATACTGTTTACCCGATTATAGTATACGTATAGAGCTGTTATTTATATTTAAGAATAAATATGGGTTTTGGCTTAATCACCACGCTTGTCAAATGTGGATTGGATCACCAATCCGCATTGTGATCACACAAACCCGGCCTGTAGACGGAAAAACCGACACAATGTATCGATCCCAGTACCTCGAAACCACGACCCGGTACTTAAACCACTACACTTTCGAGGTGATTTACAATAACTAGATACAAATAACATTGGTTGATTTGGTTTATATGTGTTGAATTTTCAGGTTTGATTATAATAGCTACCAGTCAGTAGTAGGATCTCTACCTAACCATTTTAATAACGGTCCTGAAGTTCTATGACTGACAGCACAGCATATCTTTCGAAAGTACTGCAGCGTTTTCTCAGAGAACCTGACATTGCTTGTGTTGCAAAAGTACGCCTAACTATATACTATCCCAGGTGTCGTAAATATGCCAGTATACTTTCGATTATCTGAAACGAAATTGATAATCCCTGAAATCTCTTAGTTTACCATAGTTTTATTATTATAGCACAGAAAAAGAATAGAGACAAATATGATAGAGAACAAACTGTCCCCTTTACATAAGTACATATTCGCGACATACTTACATATTCGCGGGCATGTTTAATTATATCGGCGGCTATTTTAGTTGGTATTAACAGCTCTATAGCATTGGTCTTTCAGACCGCGTTCCACAGACGGTAGCCGCCAGTGTGATGCGCGGCGCCCACCGAGCGGCTGCGTCGGCAAAATGTCCGCCACGGTCGAAACTAGTTTGAAGTAAGTGTTGTGAGCGAAAGTTTCTCCACATAACCAAACAAGATGCAACTGTTTAGTAGGCCGTGCGAGAGTAAAAGTTTGTTGGTGATGCGATTTTCGTCGTGTTTTGGTTTTATTTTTGAATAAGTTGCATCGGAAAATTTATTTACGTGATTAGTGTTCAGTGAAAATTTCGGTCTTTTTCTTTCTTTACTCATTATTTTTCGGTGTGGCGTTTTCTTTTACGTTATCTTGAGCCATCGAATGGAGTCTTATAGAGATTAATTACAATTAAAATTACCTTCTAACAAACTTTTATTAAAATGCAAGTTTTGAGAATTTGAACTACCTGTAAGGTTCTTGAATGCATAATTTGTAGCTGGGTTTGGCTTATCATAGGAGTTCTTAATACTGGCTTGTTTGGTCGATGTATTGTTTACATTAGTACCTTTGTACTTCAAAAATTAAAAGTGTTCTGTTAACATCTGGCCTGTGCTGAATATAAGTATGAAACCAAAATAATATGTATTTAAAATATTATCATGTATCTTAAACCAACCTGAATTTAGTACATAGTTAACTACATACCTAAATTTCTTCTCAAAAGTATTTCCCACCGGAGTCAAACGAGTTTTCTGATATGAATAAGAGAAATTTAATATGTTTGAGGCAAGAATACGTGCTAATTAAACAGAAACAACACATTTATTGACATTGAGATCAACGTTGCGCATAAAACACACTGCTTTACGCATTTGTGAACATTGCGGTAACGCTTGAGCAATCTTAGAACTGGAAGATTATAACGATGACATTAATGACCTTTAAATTACCGAGAAGATTGGAGATTTAATGATTTCCGTAGCGCCGATCATGCAGGGGGTAGGTAACTTTATGCGGATAAATGGCAGATGATTGGTGGTTACCGCAAACTTACTTTTGATGTTTTAATAGAATTTATATGATGTTGTCTCAGACTTACGTGATTTCTTATAAATAAGACAAGTTTAACTTGGCTATGTTTATTTTGCCTCGCTTGATCGATCACCTTCGAGTCAACACGCGTTATGCATTAGTGATTATTAGAAATAGTTTAATGAGGTAGTTACCTCTTTTAGCCCTGTTTAATAAATGTTAAAACTATTTATTACTGTTGTTTTTACAACTGCTACCAGTATGTTCATACTAAATTATGTATTCGGGGCAAACCTTGCAGCTGATTTTTAAGGCCTTTATCCTCTACTGCTTGGAAAACATTGCATAGTAGGTGGTACTCTATGCACGGGGACACTGTGTAGGATTGTCATAATATCATTAACAAACATGAAGGGCTGTTTGTTTGTATTGTTACACTTCTTTCACATATAAATTTTTGCATGTTAAGGTGAATCAAAAAAGTTTCATAAGATATAAAATAAATAAAGCGATGGGAAAAGCAACTTGGGTCCTAGGTACATCTGCTCTCATTCAAACAAAGTTTCAACAGTTGGCCGTTACGGTCATATTATAATATTTTATGTGTTTCCTATTAATTCGCTTCAAAATATTCAACCAAACTGTAGTGGACATTTTAAACGAGCAGTGTTTAAAGTTTGTTTCTAAGTTTTTGCTATCCGTTTTTTTTCTTCAATAATCTTTTCATATGTTAATACGACTGTTACTTATGAGATAAAACTAAAAACTACCTTTAAACGGATATAATCAGATAATCGCGGTAGGTATAACGCGGTATTCTTCAATAAGACACCTCATAATGTGCTAACAATTCAAACCTGCAATTCCTAGGTATAACCCATTCGCGACTTCGCATGTGTAATAGTTAAAGTAGCCAAGCTGTAATTGTTATGTTTATAAACAAGCGAGTAACGACCTCTTCTAATTACTCAACAAGGTGAATGCCTCCATTATGTTGCACTAGCTTCCTGTCGAGCACGGACCATTTAATTACTATGTTACTTATTGTCTGACCCGTGGATATTCTAAATAATGGAAGAACAATAACTGGAAGGAAATTTCGTCGACATATAGGTATCCACCTATAGCGCGCTAAGTTTCAATTAACTCCAAGTTGGTAACTAGTTCAAACCAGCCTTGATTAATATTAAGTGATCAATCACTATTTTCTAAATTTCTTCTGGATTTAAATGTCAATGTTATCCGATTCTGCTAATGTTTTTTTCAGCATTGACTACTAATGTTTTGTTAGCCAGCTTGTATTTTTATA
Source organism: Nomophila noctuella (assembly GCA_958496325.1). Lineage (NCBI taxonomy): Eukaryota > Metazoa > Arthropoda > Insecta > Lepidoptera > Crambidae > Nomophila > Nomophila noctuella. The sequence goes on along the minus strand of OY292496.1, from coordinate 4,819,633 downwards.
AAGAATTTTCGCAAAGCGCACTTTGCCGCCAAATCACAATGAAAGAGGGTTGAATTCAAAAGTAAACATTGCTTTTACTTGTAACCGTACTCGGATTGAACCCGCGACCTCTGCTCAATACAATCAATTAGCTTAGTTATTATTTCAGTTCCTACGAGTAGGCTGATCTAAATACATTTGGATTACAAAACTCGACAATCGTATAATATCGCCGTTTTTTGAACTTTCCGATGCCGATTAAAATAATTAATAGACCTTACTACGAATTCGTAGTACTGGCAGTGTAAATAACGAAATTAGCATAATTAATACGGTATATAGTCGTTCTAATTCTATTGTACATAATATCTGCAACAACATATACGGTACACTTCTATCTAGTAATTCGTTGAAATGAACGTAATCACTGTTATTATAATTATAGATAATAATATATCTATACATAATATATTGTTTTTTTCCTTATGTCTGAGGAGATTTATTTAATCAAACAATTGAATTTATTTGAGACGAACTTCTTAGCTATCCATGGATTCTCCGTGCGGGTGCCGGGTCCATCGCGTGGAACAGAGAGGAATGTCAGTCGGCGCCATACGCGTACTATATGCGTTTGAATTATGAATAAATTAAAAAGGTATTATGCTTTCTTGCATGCAATTCCTTCATTTTTCTCTAAAGGAATAAAGAATATGACGGGTATAACTTATTAATTATGTATTACGCTTTATGGATTCGTTTCACAATAAATTAGTTCCCATAATATATAAACTATTAGATAGACAATCTTAGTTATCATTTTATGATTATAAATGTTTCATTAAAACGTGGCATACAATAGTCTCAGATTACAGATTATTCTCCAATCGCGACAATAGGACATTCATGGAATCGACCCTTTGTTTTATATAATAAACTTTGTTGTGGATTACGTTAGAGATGAATGAGTAAAATGAGAAAAATTATCAAGATTTTGCTTTAGTTGTCACATATGAAGGTAGCGAATAATGTCATTACCTACTATTTACTCTGAAGAATAAAAAGGAACAGCTCGGTAGCCTAGTAGGTAGTAAGAGCGCCGTCTTACATGCGTGAGGTCGGTTCGCACGCACAACTGGATAATCAAAAATTGATGTGCGTAATTTCATACCAGCTGTACGGTGACGGAAAACATCGCGAGGAACTCTGCACACTACGAGAAAGTGTGTGAAATGAAGAAGGCAATGGCAAACCTCAAAAAGAGAGACTAAAACATACATCAACCCTTTGTTGTGTGTTTCATTTCATAAAATGATCACGACACTCAGTAATGAGAATACGACACAATGAAGGAAGGGAAAAAACAAAGTAGTATTGCAGACATCGTATATGATATTGGCCTTTGAAATTACGCAACGGTTTTGATAAGTTTTTTGAAACAGACAGAATGATTTAAGTGGAAGATTGTTCCTATGTAAAGCACATCCTAGATATTTGTTGCCACCCATAGATCGCTAGAATTTGATTATTTTTAAAATAATTAGTGGCCTAATGACCTCTGACAGAAGGCAGAAGTCTCGGCTTGGCGACAATGCCTTTCTCCGAGATCACACTTATGACCTGTCAGAACGACCACTTTCGCATAACCGGCATTTAGCGCCGTATTAGCCAAGTGGGTCAAGGTATTAGTCATACGATTATCTTTTTTTTATATGCAAAAGTTATGTGCAAAGTAAATTAATAAGTAATATTGTACGAGAGGTAGAGCTTAGTGCAACTTCCACTCGAATGAGCCGCTCGTCTAGGGAAGTACCTCTACCTCACAGAAGTTCACAGTGAAATAGCACTCCGTAACTGTGTTGCTATGTTTCTGCTGGTGAGTAAGGTCGCCAGAGCTCAGTTGGGGAGGGTATGGGGTCTTAAAGGCCGGCAACGCACCGGGGATGTCTCTGATGTCCATGGTTGGCGGCGATTGCTTACCATCAGGCGACCCGAAAGCCCGCCTCTGACATAAAAAAGTAAGAATACTACTTTTATATGTATGCTTTCCCATTTCCTCTCTATATTGAATAGAAATAGCATTATCACATTTTTTCTCATGGGTGTCTTAAGAAGCGATTCAGGGATATGGTTTAGCAGCAGCATTTTCCATGTTTTAACAGGACTACTAGAACTTGACAAGAGCCCCAATGTGGTCAACAAGTTTATTAGTATGTTAAGATACTGTACCAACGGCCGAATACCTATTGTTAAAAAAATTGGCGATTGAAAGGCGCAACTATCGAGTTTTTTGCCGCTTCTTCTCGGTAGATGACTGCATTCCGAAGGCGGTGGTAGTTTCAATTTGTAGTTTTTTTAAATATTATTTTACGATTCATAAGTGCTTTTCTGATGCCTATTTGAATGAAGATAATTTTGATTTTTGATTTTTTGATCACAAAATCTCCTAAGGTACAAACGCCGTATGAGTTTATAACCAATGTTCTATTTATCTACTCGTAATACGGTATCGGAAACAAGTTCAAGATAATTATGTTTCTGTTGAAGTAAGATGATAGAGACCTTGTTATCAATATGTTTCTAAGAATAATATTAAATTACAGACACATTTAAACACATACGTAGTCATTACTAGCTACATATTCTAGGAGTTTGTATGTTGTACTTACCTACCCATATGTTGCTCATATTATTATAGTCAGATGAGTCGGGAGGCATTTTGGACCGTGGCCGCTGTCCCAAAATCCACCTTTGATTGTGTTCTATGTATATTATCGTATGTTATCGATTACAGTATATACTTTGCATATTATATAACTAAAGAAAAAGCAATCTAAGCAACTTTAGTATAAATTGTAATTGGATAGGATCCTTAACCTGCAATTGTTTTTGTGCGACCAGCGAAACGGTTTCCTCGTTTAGATAAAAAACAATGCAATTAGTGTCCAATTCACATTTTACATGAATTGGTCGTGATGAAAGATGACCTTTGTGTTATTTTTCTGACAATTCCAGTTACAAAAGATTTATGTTAACAAGTCATTTGTACAATTATCTAATTATCCGGTTCGAAGGAATAAGATAAGTTGTTATCTATCTCTCAAGAGCAAGGGTGGCCTATTTGTGTACATTTACAATCTATCACAATGTTCAGGCCAAGTTTAATATAAAATATTTTTACACATCCTTATTTTAAGATAATTTTTTTAAAGATTTACGGACAAAGCTCTTTAGTAAAAAACTCATTGGAACATTTCTGCGTACCCCTATACTTCTGTACTTACTCACTGTTTCATAATAATATCGACACGTGTATCTTGCTTATATAATAATAACGTAATAACTGCAATAATTCACGTTATATAAAATTGTATAAATAAACCAATCTTTTATTCAATAAGTAATGAATAAACGCATCTTCCTTGTGCAGTTGTTGATGTTCATGGGCGGCGGTAATAACTTAACTTCAAGTGACTAGCTCGTTCGTTTGCCTAGGTATAACATCTTAAAACTTGCACCTTGATCTTGTCACCTCTTTTAATTAAAAGCCCTCTAAAAACGACCATTGTAAGATCGTTTAAAATAATTTATCTAGGTACTGCTGTTGATTTTAACCTCATTCATATATTTTGTATACCTACTCTACTACTTGAGGAGCTTGATAGCGCAGTGGTTAGCGCGATTGCTAAGTTAAGCAAATTTTGCAGAAGCCAGTCATTACTGTATTACAGTATTAAGAGTTAGCGATTTTTTTAATCTTAATCTCCTCCGTGCTTCTGAAGGCACGTTAAGCCGTTGGTCCGGCGCTTAATCACTCTACGGTCGTGTCAGATTGCTGTGCCACCAAACTATGAGAGTGAAGGAATAGGGAGTGCACTTGTGCTTGCGCACTCACTTGAGCACAATAATAATATATCCTGCGTCCCTGGCTCGTCCTAAGATCGGTCGGAAACGACTTAAGGGTAATTATTATACCCCCCTTACCTTTAAAATTATCAGCCATCGATTGTCCCATCAAAATATCTCTAACTCCAACAAAATGTGTTGATGCAACTACTCGCAGTTTCGTTAGTCAAACACACAGAAGTCATAAAGGAATTCTCAGAGCATGTTATCAGGGTCGATTAAGAAGACAATAGTAATATGCCGTTCAAACATTTGTACTGTCTGCATAGGAGTATAATCTGCGTCGCTTAATGACACAGGCTTAGGCTCGAGTCTTGCTTGTTCACGTTGGAGCTAGCGGACGCGGGAGCGGAGTTTTGGCCTTGCCGATACTTGTCGACGGAAACTGCTTTCATAATCGGTGGTAGAGTCAGCATTTATTGTAATTGAAGATACATGAAAGCATCTATGAAGCCAAATCTTAATGTATAAAAATAAGAAGCATTTTTCGTTGTCACCTTATAGCTTTAGAACGGGCTCATGTATCCAACCAAACCAAATTTTCAGCGTTTGTTCGGACTACTTAGTAGATAGTTTATGTACAGTTTGCACGAAATCGGTCTTGTGGTTCTTCATTTACCAAACGTAGCGAAACACGTACCGGACCGCTAGCTTACTAGGTATTATAAAAAACTGAAGATTTTGTAATTTTGTTTGAACGCGATAATCTCAGGGACTACTAGTTCGAATTGTTTTTTTTTGTTTTGAATAGTCCAATTTACGAGGGATGCTTTAAGCTGTAGTACAAAACTATTATTATGCGGGAAACTGAAAATCCACGCGGACGGAGTCGCAGGCGGCCGCTAGTGTTTGATAATTCGCGTCCGCGTCCGCCAGTTAACGTGAACAAGTACCAAGTCTCATTGTGAAATACCCGCTGATGCTATATTTTACATCACAATAGTTTCTGCAACGCAACTACGAGTAAGTATATGGGTCGTCAGTCGTCACATGACATCGTGGGTTAGCTTGCAGTTTTCCTGGGAACTGGTGTTATGTGATAGCTTGTCATTAAATACTATTTAGAGGTAATCATTCGTCATTTTCTGCGACTTCTGTCTTCGTGAATGGTTTATGTCCTAGAATGGTGGGATTTTTTTGTTTAAACAAGTGGTTTGATTTTATGGCCGGTTGTCTTCCGCAACTTAAAATTGTATCATATGATTCTGTCATTTTGTCAAATACATTGTAACAATGGTAGGTAATGGGGGGTTTTAAAGGCAGGCAAAGCAACGCATCTGGACTTATTATGCGGTTGTTGATATCCATGGGCAGCGCTGATCACTTACCATCAGGTGACCCTCTTGTACGTTTGCCTCTTAATTTCCCGACAAAGAAAATTCGTATGAGCAAGAAAATCTCTATGGAGTTATTTTCAAAAACGCATTTGACACCCTTGTATTATTTCCAACTACGTAAAGACGGCAAAATTGCTACACTCCTAGTCTCATAGTATTTAAAGTTGTACAACACGGATACGCAGGCAGGATACTCGGTAATCGGACAGCAATTAAACCCAATGATGTAATTCTCCTCTGTTACCGTAATGTCCTGTCAATAGCAGCACAATATTACTTACTAGCGACTTCGTCCCCATGGATTTCTGTTTCCACACGCATAGTGTCACATAGCTTAAAAAAATGGACCATCTAACACAAAAGCTTTTTAAATTCAAACCAGTTGTTCCTGAGATTAGCGCGTACAAACAAACAAACTCTTCAGCTTTATTATATAAGTATAGATGAGATGCCTGCTTGGTAATGATTACACTATAATGTTAGGTCGTGGTAGTGCTCAGTACCGAGAATAATGATTATTTATTCCATTGTCTAGATTTATTACGAGTATTATAACAAAAACTTATGTATAAAAACTATGAACTACGTATTATTGTGTTTTTCTTTTCTAAATTTCAAGAAATTGAGTCGGTAAACAGTTTTCTTTTTCGTTGTCTAGTTCACATAGACCAAGCTCTTCCTAGTTTGGGGTTGTTAAGGAATATATTAAGAAACTGATAGACTGATAACACCGAGAAGTAACGTGTTATGAAATAGGTTAAACACTTCGTAAGAAAACAAATCAAACGTTACATATTAATTTCACCTTACGTACGTTGATCTGTGTCTTTACCTAGAATGTTACACAAGAATAATATTTGCAATAAACACTGTAATAGCAGTTATATCTATCTGGTTAATTTAAAATAACATTGCATGCAGCATGATGTATCTTCTACTCATAGTTAAGAGTATAATGACGGATTATCAGATAAAGATAACGCTAAGCAAACAACATTGTTAGGTAGCAAGTTCTTTGTTATAATCCCAGTTTTTTACTCCTCACGTTAAAAATAGACAGAAGCTATGACTAATTATTTATTTCATCATCATCAGACAGGGCACAACTAGCAGCCTCCCCTCCCCCTCCCCCATAGTTGGGAAGTTATGGCCATCACTACATAGTATAAAACAAAGTCGCTTTTTCTGTCATGTTGTCCCTATGAACGCTTAAATATTTAAAAATACGCAACGGATTTTGATGCGGTTTTTTTTTATAGATGGAGTAACTCATGAGGAAGGTTTTTATGTATAAATAGTACCTAGACAAGTACCACGGGCGAAGCCGGAGCGGGCCGCTAGGTTTTTCATAAAATGCTCCCTTTTTACGAAATCGACAAGAAGAAATGGAGCAGGAATAGTTCTATTCAAGGCCCGCAATACACAAAGACTTACATATGTAATGTCAAGATTATACAAGAATTGTGTTATTCTCTAGTTATTCTCTATAGAAAGGCGTGTGTGTCATCTTCGACCTCGACATAGTCACGTAGAACTCATTCTAAGCGCAAATGTTGACTTGAGAGTAATATAAATGTCTAAAAGACAATGCCGATCTTTGTAGGGAGGTGGCGACTTTATTTTTCTCGCGTCCATCGACCAAATGGTAATATACATATTCTTGAGAGCATAAGAAAAGGTTTTTGCTGTGGTAGAATAGCTGAAAACTAACAGACAGGCTAGAACTTTTACACTCCCATAGAAAAATGTATAATGCAAGAAGGTTTAGGTTCTTCGCCAATTTTTATGCAATGCCTTTTAACCTTAAGGAATAATAAAAATCTAGTTTATCTTAAAAATATATTAAGGGCCTGTATCACAGCTCTCATATAAGTGCCTGGAGTCTATCTGAGTGTAATCTGTTTATTACATTATGTGCTTTAAGACTAAACTTGAAAATGTAGATGCTCTAAATATAAAAAAGGGTTCTTCACATAACTGCTCTCTGAAATGGCAATAGTGGCATCTCAAAAGTAGGTAATTATCTGACTGGGAATAATAAGATCGTGTATTTGACCATGAATGAGGATGGTATAATCATCCGCCGCAATAATCGATAATGAGCTAGATCGATCTGCGTCCATAGAACATTTTACGATTAACTGATGATCAGTTGGTAGTTAATTTCCTAGTTTTTTGCCTTTGGCTTTTTCTTTATGGATTACTAGCGGCCCGCCACGCGGTTTCACCGCGGTTTCACGCGTTCCGAGGGAACTACTTCCCATTCCGGGATAATATATAGCCTTTGTTACTCAATGTAACAATATAATGGTGAAAGAATTTTTGAAATCGGTTGAGTACTTTTTGAGTTTATTCGTTACATACAAATATACAAATCTTTTCTTAAAAATATTCTCAGAATGCTACACTATTAAGCAGCATGAGCAACATAGTTCTTATTGTATGTACAAGCAAACACTTTTTTATTTGTTTTCAAGAATTTTATGTGTGTTGTTCAGATAGTTGAGTTTTTTCTACAAAATGATAGAGCCGAATTGGTGAACAACAATGCGGTAACCCGCAATCATATCAATTTGCCCTTGGCAATGGCAGAAAAATTGATAAATGTCACAACTCGGATGTTCAGAAACCACCAGTGTCGATAATTATATTGAATAAACATTATATTTTATGTATTGTATTTTTTTTTATGCAGCTTTTTCAGATTTGAATACTTCATCCTACAAATAATGTTATACATAATATAAAAATCCTTAATATATTGATAGATTTATATGGATAGGATATAAACCTATATTATTGTGAATCAAGGTAAGGTTTATACGATCTCAACAATAAAGTTGATTTGTATAAACCTATTAGGTTACGTGGTAACCAATATCCATTTAGAATGAGCAACCGCAAGCTCATACAATAGTATTATCACTGTTACATGTAGAGTAATATATTACGCATCTGAGGTAACGAAGAAAAAAATGGTTATTTCATTAAATAATATACATATTTTTATTAACATGAACGTCTACTTTATTCAAAACTAAGTTGTATGGCAAAACTACAATATCTATGCTATAGGTAGAATTCCATTCTGGTAAACAAACTGAGAAGGCTTAAAAGCAAGCTAGGTATTTGAACAGGTTCTTTGAACTGAATGTAATATTAGCTCATAGTCCGTAACTGATTAATCAGGACTTACAAAAAAGTAGTATGAGTGTCATCTTCGATCGTGATGTAACAAACAATGTATCCTTGCTTGTGGGAATCCGAACACAACAATCGAAAAACACTCGAACTTTTTTGTTAATAGTAATATGAGATGTTACATATTGAGCTGCTCAATATTGAAATGTTCCGATGCCTACTATTTAAATTCAATAATGCCTTTGTATAAAATTGTTCCACTACGTTCTACTTTTCTTAAACCTTTTATAGTCCTCGGCACATGTTGGTACATGGTACATTGGTGCTGGCCAAAAGTTATAAAATGACCAACAAACAAAGAGAAACCCTAACTAGTAGGGTAAAAGAACCTTTGACGTGCAAAAGAATTTCAGTGAAAATCAAGCTGCAAAAAAACGCTTTGACTTTTTGTGACTTATACAGATACTAGCGGCCGCCCGCGACTTCGTCCGCGTGGATGTCGGTTTTCATTATACGAATGTTTTTTCCCGCTAACTCCCGTTCCCGTGGGAATTTTGCAATATCCTTTTGCAACTAAGCATCAAGTTTACTAAGGGACCTGCATGCCAAATTTCAAGCGTCTAACTCAAGTAGTTTAGATTTTCCATACAAACTTCCACCCCCTCATTTCGGGGAAGTGGGGGGTTGGAATGGGTCAAAAAGTAGCCTATGTTCTGTCTCAGGGTCTAAAGATTGTCTGTACCAAATTTCATCAAAATCGGTTGCGAGGTTTAAGCGGGAAAGCGTAACAGACAGACAGACAGACAGACAGACAGACAGACAGACAGACAGACAGACAGACAGACAGAGTTACTTTCGCATTTATAATATTAGTTGGGATACTTGAATGCATGCCGCAAATTGAATGCTTTAATCATGAAAGTAATGATGGGCTACCGCACACGCATATACAGTACTAGCGGCCGCCCGCGACTTCGTCCGCGTGGATTTCGATTTTCATGATAGGAATGTTTTTTCCCTCTAACTCCCGTTCCCGTGGGAATTTTGCAATATCCTTTTGCAACTAAGCATCAAGTTTACTAAGGGACCTGCATGCCAAATTTCAAGCGTCTAACTTAAGTAGTTTAGATTTTCCATATATTATATATTTACAATTAATAACACATCACAATGTTTACGTATCATAAACATATTTTCTACAATAATGAAAACTGTTGCCATGGTAATCATATTTATATTTTCTACAATAACAAAAATGGTTGCTATGGTGATATTTGAATTGACATTTGAATATATTTTCTACAATAACGAAAATGGTTGCTATGGTGATATTTAAATTGACATTTGAATATATGACACCATACAAACTTCCACCCCCCATTTTAGGGAAGTGGGGGGTTGGAATGGGTCAAAAAGTAGCCTATGTTCTGTCTCAGGGTCTAAAGATTGTCTGTACCAAATTTCATCAAAATCGGTTGCGAGGTTTAAGCGGGAAAGCGTAACAGACAGACAGACAGACAGACAGACAGACAGACAGACAGACAGAGTTACTTTCGCATTTATAATATTAGTTGGGATTATATCTTATTCTATGGTTCCCAGGCGTTACCGCGAAAGTGATAGTTGCTACGAGCCACTTGCCCCGCTTGTGCGAGTACTAAGTATAAGTAGTCTTACATCATGCCCGCGCCATGGATTACCTCAGAGTTCAGACTAACGTGTATAAGTCCCTGATCACCGTACTCTGGTAGAGTTAGCTAGCTATTTTATTAACTAGCGACCGCCCGCGACTTCGTCTACGTGGATTTTGGATTCCGTCAATGCTTAAGCCTTTACCCTATAATAATACCCTTGAGAAATGAACTATCCAACACAAAAAGTTTTTATTATTTCGGACCAGTAGTAGTTCCTTAGATTAACGCGTTCAAAACAAAAACAAACAAACTCTTCAGCTTTGTTATATTAGTAAATATGTTTTGTCCATCAGGAATAACAATTACTAAACATCTACATATTGTACAAACATTTTAACATTAGCCCATAATATCGTCCCACAACACACACAACATATAATGTAATAAATTTAATTTATTTAGAATAAAGTGAGTCAATACATGTAATAAAATAAGTAAAAGGTATTGTTCTTCCCAATTGTTCCATAACTGTATAAATCTACTTGTTAAACGAGAGCCTGGTGATCTGTATGACAGGTTTACAAGCCTAGTTCAGACACCAGTCTCGGGAAAGGATTATATTTTTATCTTGTAAAACTATACAATTGTTCATTTATATGCACTATGTAACCTTTTTACGAGAAAATAAACGATTTTTATTATTATTACATTATTTATTACATTCTAGTAGGTTCAAAGATGTGCAGACTAAATAAAAAAATATAGGAGGATACTTTTTCATGCATGTGAAATCCCGGAACTTAAGGCACAGATCGGTTAATAAGTGCAAGTTTAGCTACATTTCCCACAGAACAACATCTTAATGTCTGATAACACATAATTAAGTTGAGACTGTAGAAAAACTATTTTGAAAAGAAGGTACGGATTTGGTAATAAATAATAATTATATCAGTAACTGTTTGGTTTTACGAGTGAATATTAGTGGAATGTTTTGCGTTTCAATTATACAATTAATTTTATTATATGTTTAACAATTGTTATTATAAGCAAGAAACTAAAATTTTTAATACTAACTAGCAGTTAGCCAATAAAAAAAGACCTTCAACAAAGAATTTTGAGCATTCACTATTTATTGAGGGAAGCAAAAACTTAATTATTGTAGTAATATTTTTACAACAACATCATAATTATTTTGAAATGAGTAATACTGTCTAAATAAACTATAGTCATTGGTCATCAGGATATTAAAGTCAAAGCGTTATGATGCAACTAAGTCACCAGCTCAAGGCTGAAAGTGATTCTCCACTGTTTACAATATTATTTAAGACTTTCTTTGCTAACTCACGTCATTCGGAAATAATAGCAATTAGGCTATATTAATAACTTTATTTTTCGAAACCACTTCAACCATTTACATAGGTAATATATTTTACTAAGGATCGAATCCATCACATACTAACCAAAGGGTGATTTAACAATTCTTTAATATACTTAGGTAACTACCATTTTTGTACCATAAGAAAAATAATCATAACTGCCAGGTGCTAATTTTCGCGTGTTAATGGCGAAAGCTGAATTAGCACTGGGAAGTAACTTTCAATCATGAAGTGTCGTGAAATCAGTTCACGTTAAAACGCTGATGTGGAACCATACGTAAAAAAAAATATGTATGTTTCATAATATACTTCAGGATATCAATATCAGTAGTCCAATGTTTAAATACCTACTGTCTTTATTTACATCAAACATTACATTCGATTAATTAATTTTTGTCGCAATATAGGTAATTTGACTAGTTAATTATAATTTTCGTCACATTCATAGATAACCAACAGTTGCCGTGATTCGAATCTTGGCCAGACTATATTTTTTGTTATCAGTAACAAAAGGACCGGGCTGATAATAGCATGTCACTGACCCACCGGAAGGGACACTCGCTGACAGCAATTATCGGCAAACGCATCCTTTAATTTACTGCACATTGTACAGTCATGAGCACCAACATGTATACATCATACACATTATTATGTCAAAGCAGTAAAGTTCATATTTGAAAGTGTTTGTATACATGTTGGTGCTCACGACTGTACCCGTAAACACAGAGCAGATAATTGATTGTAGCTTATTTTTTTGTTTTACTTGGTTATCTGTTCATACAAAATTATCATGCTGGTAAATTCAGGATCATAGTCGTGGTCGCAGCGTACCCTGGGCTCTGACGCAATGGACGAGGATGCAACCGGGAGAGGCGCTAGGATGATGATAATAGCCATCAAAACTCAGGATCGGGATGTATCTCATAAAGATTCTAACACTTGTGTTTTAAACTTTTAAGGTCAATTCAGGATCTAATAGTAGCATACCCTGGGCTCTAAGGCAATGGATGAGGATGCAACTGGGAGAGGCGCTAGGATAATGATCTAGTCGTACATAACAAGGGAATGTATCTCATCAAGATTATGACACTGTGTTTTGAACTTTTACGCTTGTTTGTGTTTTGAGAAGAAAGATAGCTGTTATCTATTGTTGTGCTATTTTACTTTGTCACATCATAATATTATAGCTCAAGGTTCATCATTCTAACTTAAAAAAATATAAACAAAATTTCCTGATAATGCTCTATTCGACAACGGATAAACATTACCTATAAAACGACCAACACTTTTATTGGCGGAACGAATAAAAATATTTCTGGTGAAGATACTTATTTCTTAAATATTATTAAACGGTTGGAGATTATTGATGAAACTCGTAGAAAGGCGAAGATGGTCTTTGTTTGCAGTAAAACTGTAACGTTAAAATTAGTCTGTAGTTTCTTATTTTCTAAATTGATCAGATATGGTTTTAAAAGATTCAATATTTGAACATTCAACATCTCGTATCTCAGTTTAATTATGCTTGTTATTTGCACTACCTACTTAATTACTCGAAAATATTTGTTTGGTCGTAATCGTTCCTGATAAACGATGAGTCTAACAATTAAAGTTTATCAACACATTACTCATAATTTAAATACAGAAAAACGCTTAAACTTTTAACTCTATTTTGGTAAATGAAGTAAATAACCATTTTAAAAACAACATTTACCACAAAGCAAGAGATACCGATGAATATTTTTTTGTAATTCTAGGCCAAAGGCATAAATAATCCTTAACTTTTCATCAGGCGAACGCATCTACCGACAGATACCTAAATATACCTAAATTATATTAAATGTCTCCTTTATAATTGCAGGGAGAAAATAATAAATTCAGTCGAGATCCCGATTTTGACAAGATGCTGCTTTTGCTTCCCACTTAGAAAAGGACTCGTCGCTTTCGCATATATCAATTTGGTGAGTTGAATCAGAATATCAATAAATGGTGGAATTTCTGTCATACACTCATTTCATAGAATGAATAATGAATTATATTAATACGTACATAGTTAGTGGTCTGTGACATGAGTAAGCTCTTTTATTACACTTTTCTTCAATCGCTTGCCAAACCATTTGGCTACCATAGCACGAATTCACGCGGCCGAATTTACGTTCCGTCGTGTTAATGTTGTGACATAATAATATGTAGTTTTAAATGGGAGATAACACTAATATTGTATAGAAAATGCATTGCCGCCGAATTTCGGTCGCATAATTTCAGCGTAGTGCATGAAGCCTGCGACGGGGTGCAGTCTCAAGTGGTTCTTTAGCATCCCGTAACCATATAGGTAGTAGTAGGTGATTTGACTAAAAGTATATGATCAAAAAAATGCGAAAATAGAACAATAGATCAATTTTGAATATCAAAGGTTAGGTATGTATTTCCAGCCATCATGGAGACCTGAACATCCATGAAGGCTGGAAGGGAACGGTACCGTTACAAGCCTACTTAAATAAAATATTTCTAAACCTTTGCTTACTCTCTGTATCTGCTACATTCCAGGTGCTATCACTGACAGTAGCATGCTTCCTCTCCATGTACATCGCGTACGCGGGGGAGTCCGAAGTGCCAGAGGTGGCTGCGGAGTACCCTCGCCTCATCGTGGACACCGTAGCCCTGCTTATAGAGATCACCATGACTGTCACCTTCATTGTTGCGCTGCACAAGGTGATGATTATATTCGTCTTTTTTAACAGCTCAAAAGTAATCGTATGAAAATGTAGAATAACACCTTTAAAGCCCCTTCTAGATTCTATGATAAATTCATCAACTCACTTCAAATCGAAAATTTTATTTGAAAGGTAGTAAAATCGTATTATGTGCTTGCCAGATATTGGGGTGTGATCAGCTCTGGAGGAATGTTCATTGCGGTCCTTGGATGAAGCCTATTATATATATATATATATATATATATATATATATATATATATATATATATATATGTTTTAGTTTCTCTGCAATATAAGACTATAATGATGATAATGAATAAGTATTTACGGAGTAAATCGTACACCTACGAGTAACTAATGAAATAATTACATATGCAACTTAATTACTCACAAAAGCAATTGTTTGGCATCAGCTGTTTAATCATTACGATCTGTGTGTCCCACACACAGCTTGTCATGTGTGTCACGCACATGTCCAAATTGTTTAGAACAATAGTGCAAATAAATGAAATTGGCTCACGGTAGGCCAACGGACATGGTTAGCATACCACTGCTAAAAGAAACTCGGAGAAAGTATTTAATATGTAAAGATTTTACTTCTGCTTCATGATACTTATGGAGGTGTCCTTTTAGACAAGTTTTTTTATCTATCCGCTTAAGAAGCAAAAAAAAAACAAATAGTAATTAAATTATTATTTAAGTAGCTCTGCAATGTACACTGATTTTTTACTGTATCATAAATGTAAGTTATCAGATCCCGACGAAATTGAACATACAGTATTATTATTTTAGTTTGTAATCAGTGCATGTGATGAATGCTTACAAACGCTGGAATTCACCTTCAAATTATGCGTTCTTCTTATGATATGTTTGGGAATGGGTCAGTGTCAAACTGAAACTCAAAATTTTATATTTTGAGTTAAGGCTTCATAGAAGCTCTTAACGCAAAAATTACAAAATGACGTCTCTACCAGCGTAAAACTGGCGAGAAATATCATCATACATACAGTTTTTCTAATAGCGCAAATATTACATTATTCAATTAATTTGTTATATCAACTTTGCCGATATCGGAAAAATGTATCAATATAGGAATTATTAATTTAAGAGTTGAGACCTCTTAAATTCAACGAAGATAATTCCCGGCTATTCTGTTTTTTTATTAAAAATAATTTTACCTTGATAAAAATTAAAATGCAACGACGACGGTCCTAAAATGATTGTGTCGTGAACATGGATAATTCACAATTGTGGAGGCACTTTCTACTATTGTCTTCATTCAGTCACCGGCCAAGGTGTGACAAATTCACAAAGGTGTTAATAACCGAAAAAGCTGCACTTTTAAATCGTAAAATAAAGAATACTATTGTTTTGACTAAAGGAAACTTAACATCTTCAACCCTTTTTAAGGTTCCGTAGCCAAAATGGCAAAAAAACGGAACCCTTATAGATTCGTCATGTCTGTCTGTCTGTCTGTCTGTCCGCCAGTCTGTCACAGCCACTTTTTTCCGAAACTATAAGTACTATACAATTGAAACTTGGTGAGTAGATGTATTCTGTGAACCGCAACAAGGTTATCACACAAAAATAGAAAAAAATTAAAAAAAGTGGGGGGTCCCCATATGTCAGAACTGAAACTCGAAATATTTTTTTTCATTGAACATATAAGCGTGGGGTATCTATGGATAGGTCTTTAAAAATTATATTAAGGTTTCTAATATCACTTTTTTCTAAAGTGAATACTTTGCGTGACAGACCCTTCCAAAGTGGAAAAAAGTGTGTCCCCCCCTCTAACTTCTAAAATAAGAGGATGATAAAACTGAAATAATTATATAATGTACATTACCATAAAAACTACCAACGAAAATTGGTTCGAACGAAATCTATTCAGTAGTTTTTTTAATACGTCAAAAATAGAATTTGTACGGAACCCTCAGTGCGGGAGTCCGACTCGCACTTGGCCAATTTTTTTACGCTGGGGAAGGCACATTCATTATAAAGGGCTCGGGAATTTTGCCTCACGTCAGGACTCAAACTAAATCTCATAAGTACAGTCTTTTACACGTGTGAAGGGAGGGACCGATTCCCATAGATGTCTTTTACGATACTTCGCCAACAAAACGTTATTAATTAAACCGGACACACACACAAGACACAATGTCAGAATCACGTTTGATGATTTGCATGTTTTCTTTACGATGTCATTCCATTGCAGTATTACCTAGACAATCGTCAATAAAAGATGATTCTATTGTTTCCTGTGGCTTTTAGAGTTTTTATGAAAATGATTTACGACAAGCTTACTCGATGAGCGGCGACTAGTTACAATGTATTGATGACACGTCAGATAAATTATATCTACCAACCTGTAGTTTGCAATAACCCACAACAGCAGAATATATAAGAGATATATAAGAATAATGAAAAAAAAATTGAAGTTTCCATACCTAATAAGTTTCAGAGTGGTAAAAGCGGACATCGAAATGTGACTTCTATTGTCTTCATGATCCATGAAGATTAATTAATTAATATATAAAGGCCTATGCTGAGTTGGCATGTTTTTGTTAAATCTTAAACGTCACCGAAAGCAAAACATCACCGAATTACTTTAGCCCATTCTAGCTAAGATGATCTCGTTGACAGTTCGACATTAAAGGAAAATCGACACTATTCTAAAGTAATGAGATCCTAAGGAAAATCATTAAAACAGCTCGTGGTACTAATTTCAAGGCTATTGCCTTGAACTAAAGTTTAATTTCGTACAAGAAGTACACCTGTCACAGAGATCATCTTACAATTGACTATAAGATAGGCGCAAGTTCAAACAACTCGGTGGTGGTATGGGTCTCTAAGGCAGGCAAGGCATCTGCGACCCTAGTGCGGTTGTTGATGTCCAGTTACAACTGTCGAGTTTCTTGCCAATTCTTCTCGGCAGCAACTGCCTTCCGAATAAGTGCTTATATTAAGCCCAAAATTGAATAAAGATTATTTTGATATTGGTTGATGTTTTGACCGGTGTTCACTTACCATCAGGTGACACCCTTAATCGTTTGCCTCACTATAACATAAAAACATACCTACAATTTAATTTACTAAACCATTACATTTCAGAAACACGTGCTGCTGATGAAGGTATACCTGTACTTCGAGATCGTGTACTCCATCATCGGGTTCATTTACGGAATCGCGTTCATCACGAGAGAAACGGCTTCGGAACTCTTCCTTATTCTATTCCAACTAAGTAAGTTACATGTATATCATAGAGAAAGTTATCCAGGTAAATAGGCAGCAGCGTCCCAGGGTAGCAACCGTTCATCATACTTTGGTCAATACCACGAATCCCTGATCGAATCTATTCCTTCCTTGACTTACGGCAGTCTCATTTGTGTAAAGTTCGTCCTTTACAAAGCCTGAATAATTAAAAAATAACAAAGTAACCTTGTCTAAATTGGGAAAATGAAGAGGACGAAAAAATATAATTCAATTGAAAATTTTATCAATCCCTGTATTTATTCGTGACCTAAAATTTCGGGACTGAAATATGTTTAAGATCCTGGGATTTTGGGACTGAAACCATTCGTGGTCACCAACCAGCCTACCTACCCAACGTGGTGAAATTGGTTGAATCATCTGGTGGGGGTCTGCGTTTAGCAGAGGACTGCGATATTTTTCCATAATTAGTACGAGTAATTTATCGGTCGGTCTACTAACATTTTTGTCACTTTAGTGAATAACACCGAATAGACACTCACTAATGAAAATCCAGCTAATCCTAGAATTTCTGAAATTTAGATTAGATTCTAGAGTCTTTATTTACAATTAATAAAAGAAGTGCTACTTCTCTTCGGCATTCTGTAACCTATATTTTATCGGCTGGATTAGTTACCTTGCCTGCCTCGCGCAATCAAACTGTCACCTGATGTATTTCCAGCACAACCTCCTTTCCTTCAAGAAAAAGCTTACTCCCTTCTAAAAGGCTGGCAACCTGTCTGCTCGTCTGCTGAGACAAATAATAATAATAAATAATAAATGCCTTGGACAAACACACCAATTGCCTAGCCCCAAACTAAGCTCGAAGCTTGTACTATGGAAGCTAGGGAACGGATAGACATACTTACATACTTTTATAAACATCCATGACTCGAGTACAAATGCCGATGTTCATTACACAAACATTTGCCCCTAGCGGGATTCGAACCCGCGACCCTTGGTTTTGTAGCCAGGGTCTCTAGCCACTCGACCAACGGGCCTGTCAAAAAGTAAAACTTATTTATCAGTCTCATTAAAACGAATATCTTTTCTTTTCCAGTGTGGCAGATCTACCTCGCCGTGTTGATCTGGAGTTCAGTCACCAAGATGGAACGAGATGACACCGTCAAGTACGTGAGAGAAAGAGACCCTGTGTAGGCCTGGACCACATCTGATAAGACTTGACCGCGTTTACTACGTGATGGTAATAAGAATTGTATCACAGAACAAATATTGAGTTAAGTTGATCCATTTTCAGGGTTCCGTAGCCAAATGGCAAAAACAGAACCCTTATAGATTCGTCATGTCTGTATGTTTGTCTCTCCGCCTGAAAGACAGCCTCTTTTTTTCTGAAACTATAAGCTCTATGCTATTGAAACTTGGTAAGGCAGTGTATTCTGTGAACCGCATTAAAATTTTCACACGCAAATAGAAAAAAAAATGTTGGAGTTCCACATAGTTAGAACTGAAACTCAAAAAGATTTTTTTCATTAAAATTATTTTTTCATGTGGTCTTAAACAAAATATGATTCTGATCACTCTTCTAAGAATTTGTTCTGTGGTATGTGCTCTTTTTGTGTAAATATATTTAGACTAGGTTTGTGGCGTATCAGCCAGAAATTAAGTATGTTCAGCGACGCCTATGTTCCTGATTTCAAACTACATATTTTCGTTTATATTGCAATATAAACAAAGTTTTGCTTTAGAAGACACCCGAAAAAAACAGAATTTCATATGGCTTAATTTGTGAATGTGAGGCTACAGAATAAGAAAAGTTGCATGTATTGTACGTATATGAAAAAGCGGTACTGAAACAACTATTTTAATATCCTGTTTGTATGTATTCGTTAAGATTGTAAATGTTGTCATAAACTAAAAATATTGGAGAACAATAAAACGTGACGTAAATACGAAATTATATTTTAAGGTGAAGAAGTATATTATTGTGGAGTTTGTTGTAGTAACTATTGTTATATTTTTGTTACCAGCTTTGATTTATACTAATGAGATATACAGTTTTATGAAGTAGTTAAAATATCCATTCGATAAAAGTAATATTACGTAATCTTGTTGGCTGATCTAATGTACGAATATTAAAAGGTGCTATTTTATTGAAATTTTACCTATCTATATCAAACATGCATAGGTACGATATCTTATTAATAATATATAAGTACGTAAAAATATGAAGACATATTGGAAAAATTACAAATGTTCTTCAAACCTGTTTGGCGGAAAATACAAATAATGAAAAATAAACTAACGAACAAAATATTCGACTTTGTAAGATTACCAATTATTATTCATAATATTGGAGTGTTTCCATAGTGCCTTATTCAAAGTGAGATATTTTACTCTAGGATAGTACTTATACTAGTTTTAGGAAATTATGTTATTTACAAACATTTAAAAGTTACCGCACAAATGACTTTGTTTGATATTTAAACTAAGTAAGACGTTAAAATATTTTTATATGGAGATGTATACTTTATTCGTGAAATGTTTTGAGATGCTCTACGTTATAAATTGTAAATATGGACAGAGCGAACTAGCTGTTTGTACCAATGAAATATATTATGAGACGTTTTGCCAAATAAATAAATTAGAATAATATGGTTCTTTTAATTTCAACTCTTATCGATTTAAACATACTCGTAATACGAGAAAATGTAATAATGATCATACATATTTTTAGATTGCGTTTGAAAAGTTTTTTAAAGTATGCATTATTATGATGTTGTCATTATGTCGCTGTCTGCCATTTTCAGATAGTATGTACTTCATTATTATTGAGGTATTATTACTACTACGTATAGAGTAGACAATTGGACATCCAGAACATCTATGTATGTATATGTCAGCATTGAGGGAGGAGGGCGGATAATTTAGTCTTTTCATCTATGAAATTACACGCCACTAGGTACATTAATTTTTCGCCATGTAATAATTTGTGCATGTTTTTAAACAAAATCTGCATTTTTACGATTACAAAAATACATAGTAGGTACAATAGACGGCAACTGTTGTCCATGGACAACAGTGCATATAAAAAAATATTACGGTTTAAGATCTTTAAGTAGCTTCTATACGTAGTATGTAGTAATACCTCAATGTGCTAACAGTGCTAATGAAATACAGTAGTTATAATTACCTACTGGTCAACAGGATGCTAAAGGATGGAGGAAACCCGGAACACAAGGCTATGTGGGTAGTGTTGTTAGTATGTCTAAAATAACCAAGGCCATAAAAAAAATATTTTTATCAATCAAAAAATAATAAAGCTCGATTTTTAATAGGTACGAAAAGTACGATAACACGCTGCTTCTCGCAAAGAATTTGCTTGTTGACTTGTGCTTCTTGGTGGTGTGTTGCTTGCAACTAGGCGCTGTACCAAGTCTCGTTGTTGATCAACTTCAATAGGCGCTCGTTCTCGCCCTTCTCTTGTACGAGATGTTTGTAGTAGCTGCATACAGTCATCAACATGTAGAACCGGACCACTGGAATATAGAAAAATGTAGTTTTATCACGCATTCCTTAGGTGGCTTATAAAGATGTAAATTATCTCGGGAAGCAAAATGTTCTTAACTCTCAAACCCAGTAGGTATGTATGTACTTCAAACCAATAGCGGTAGGTTAGGTTAGGCTATTTGTGATTGAAGTTACTTCTTATTAAAAAAATCTGAAAAGCAGTCAGATTCATTATTTACCTGCCCTGTTCTCAGTACATCTGGAGTCTAGAGAGTAGAATACACAAACAAACATTTACATAAATATTAATACTTGTTAAGTACATTGGTTTATTCCCTACGTCTCGATAAGAAGATGGAACAACATCAGGATTAAATTTAATTTATTTGGATATGTCATGTGGTACTTACAAAGAATCAGGAATTCGATGATGTAGACGAGAAGGGACCCGTCGCTGAAGTGGTTGATCATACTCAACGTGGTCCAGAATACGAAGATCAGCATAGCCACGGATACTTGGATCGACAGCCAAATCACCCACGGCCTGATGAGGTAGGGACGTTCCTGTAGTAAATAAGGGTAAATAAGGTAAATAAGGGTTCGTAAGTAAATATCTTTTATACATAAGACGGGCCCGTTAGTCTAGTGGTCAGAGACCCTGGCTACAAACTAAATGTCAAGGGTTCGAATCGCTCTAGGGCCAAATGTTAAGGCAGGCCATAGTACAAGCTTAATTGTGCTTAATTTGGGGCTAGGCAATTGGTGTGTTAGTCCAAGCCATTATTTTATCATTTATAGTATTTAATTATTAACCTTTTTATTTTTGTTATCCTTTTAATATTTAAAAAACCTGATTAATTACTCCTTGAAATTGGTTTCGTCTTCCCTTCAATGTTGCAGAACTACAACATTTGATTGAGACCTTATTGCAGGCGTTTTCTAACAAAATAGCGTTCGTACTATCATTTCACCCGTGTGTCACAAAAAGCCACATTTTGACGAAATGCTCGCTGCTCGAAGACGCTGTCACAATCTCCACCATGGACTTGAGCTGCTGTGGGACGTAGTCCAGCAGGCTGTTACTCACAATGACAGCGCCGGCCAGCATCAGGGCGCTGAGGAACAGAGTCACGGCGTGGGATATGGTCACGCCGATCACCACGCCGTAGAGCACCATGGAGTCGATGTCGGTGGAATTGAGCTGCGACGGCAGCGTCTCCAGTGCGATCACGCATTGTGCGAGGGCGAATACTGTGTATAGCTGTAAAGCAAATAGAACACTGTGTTATATACGAGTAGATTTAACATGTAGATTGCCAACGTGAAATCATATTACACGAAACATACTTGATTAGAGTAACCCTATAGTGTATTAAAACATAAAGCCTACATTGTGAATTTCTTTCTGGCTTCAAGCCCCTTTTATTATACACACCAATTGGGAAAGATAATAATTATTAATTTGCTTAAATAGTGTTTAGAGCGGTGCCCAGGATGTCAGCCAGTGAAACATTTTATGGCCATGTCTAGTTAACTGAGCCCAATTCAATCTATATTATTCATTAAAGTTATTATATTGAAGTTTACTACAAAGCAAAACGTAACTTACAATAATTGTTATACCGGAGATTATGGAGCCGAACCTTAGGGACAGGCAGGCGAAGCTCTGCTGCCTCGGTATGCTGTCCAGCGAGAATACGTAATCTGAAACATTTGACATGAATCTCAAACATCATGCATATCTAAGAAGTTATCAGTTAAAACTGCTCTGGAGGCTTCTTATCGGATTTGGATAGGAAGGATGAGGGAGGTTGAGCACGGCAATGGAATTGCTCCACGTCCTAACCAATCGCAGGTTAGCTGACGAGGCTTGACGCGAGCCGAAATGTCTGGCGCTTAAGTGAGCAACGGTGGCCACCGCTAGTCTCGTTCTCAATAATCCCTCTACCTTTCTTGCAATGGGCCCGGATTTGCTCGGTGAAGCCATTGACTGCTGAGTTCTACACCTACTGTATTATCGCATTGTTCTAAACAAGTAACGTATATTACATTTAATTATGTTTCTACTCAAAGGGACTCTTTTTGTTCACCACGGTTGATTAAAACATAATCTATCTAATCCACAAGCAGTTCTGGTTAAAACCGTACTAGTAGACGATTGCAATCTTTTATATAGTTTAATTTTTTTTCTCGCAGTGAATCATCATCCTCCTGTCCTTATCCCTAACTATACTAGACGGGGTCGGCGCAACATGTCTTCTCCTTCCATTCACTCCTATCAGCCGTCAGCTCTGCATTCACTCCTCTCACGACAATTTGTTTATCAACTCCTCGCCTTTTTTTTTCATTAATTAGATGATTGTAGTATGATCATGATTTAATGATTTAACCATGATCCAATTTGTCTGGTTTCCATTTATGGGTTACGAACGTCTGATGGCAGTCGCTTCACCGTGATAACCAGACTTGCCAAATCCTGGATCATGGTCAAAGCGGACCCCGCATAGAAACGGGATAAACTCTAGGAAGAAGGGTGGGTTGTTATATGAATTGACATAAATATTTATGCAATATGTAAACATTTGTTTACATATTGTATAAATACAGAGTACATTGTATTACAGAGTATGTTGCATTTCAATGAGCTTATCTTTAATATTATTTTAAGCAACCAAATCCAAATATACCAAGTTTACAGATTATTCCTTATCTAGAAAGTTATACAGTAGCTCTTTACAAGTATTAGGACTTATAAATATGTGGGTACATTACAAAATGTAAATTTTTATTATTCTTGTTTAAATAGTTTACAAAACCTACAAATCTATACGAATATATAAAACTGAAGAGTTTGTTTGTATGTTTGTTTGATTGTTTGTTTGTTTGTTTGAACGCGCTAATCCCAAGAACTACTGGTCCGATATGAAATTTTTTTTTTTGTGTTGGATAGTCCGATTTGACGAGGAAGGCTTTAGGCTATTAGAAAACGAAATCTACGTGGACGGAGTCGGCCGCTAGTGAAAAACAAAACTGCATGGAAACTCTTGATTTAAAAAATAAGCACGTCATCTTTTTAATATTCTTAACTTGAACTCGAATATAAAA
Organism: Nomophila noctuella; assembly: GCA_958496325.1. Lineage (NCBI taxonomy): Eukaryota > Metazoa > Arthropoda > Insecta > Lepidoptera > Crambidae > Nomophila > Nomophila noctuella. Next base: position 4,795,730 of record OY292496.1, on the reverse strand, counting down.
CATAACGTTTTTGATTACAATGTGGCGTGACACAGAAGTACTCGTTTAAATACTTTATGATTCATTTATCACAACAATAATGTTTTCAAACACTTAATACGCGTGACGACCTGAAGTCACCCAGGAAACAGATAAGCTAGAAAGTAGGCAGATCCAAATGCTACGACATAGCAAGTTTTAGAAGAATAAAAAAACTATTATTTTAACAATGTTATTTTATTACTAATTTATTTTACCCAGGTTTTTATAATTAAACACTTAAATATATTGTAATAATAAATAAATGATACTAAGGATTTGTCAACACTAACATTATAGGAAATTGTCACCTATACCTATGTACCGTCTACCTCCATGGATCTTTGATCAGAATAAAATGATTTGTTCCTTTGTGGTTAAAAATCAACGATTACAGGAAATGGTACAATACCTGACGTCATGACTTTCGATTCAACCATTTTCAGTCCATAAATATAATTCCTTTGTTTTGTCTACATGCACTCACAAAATCACTGTATAAACCTACTCCACTGTAATAATACTCTTAGAAAATGAACTTTTCTTTTTGGCAGCACAAAAGTCGTCTGTTTGTCTTGAAACAACTGATAGGTGTGGTTATCAGTTGGTGCTCTAATCACTTCTCAGATAGTGTGGGGTCTTATCAGGGGACACTATCAAAATTATTGAAATCGGCCGCTCTGATAAATGGATGCAAATAAGATTATCTCTGGCTGAACTAATTTCTTGTTTGCATGGATTAGCATTAGGTTTAAAATTTTGTTTTTACCTAGTATTCTTGTCCTTTTACGCACATTTTTTTTGTTAATGTGAGTCAAAGGAACAAGAGTGTCGCCTGATGGAAAGTGATCCCCACTGCCAATGGACAATTGGACATCAACAACCGCACAAAGGTCGCAGATGCGTTGTCTACCTTTACGACCCCATACCCTCCGCGACATAGCTTTGCCTGATATTTTCAAATTATCTGGAAGTTACCTAAATGTCAAAATCATGGACTCAAGGATTATTTTTCACAGTATGTAAGAACACAAATAGTTATTTACAGGTCTTCCCGAAATGGCAAGAATTTGCAGACTTATCTAGTTGACGTTCGAATAGGAAAACATGGATGTATAATAAATAAAACTGGTCATTAAAATTAATTAATATCTTTAATTTGTACACAAAACATTAGCTTAAACAAACATGTAATAAATATTGACTTGGTAAAGTAAATAGAACATAAAACACGATAAGTATCCTATTGACTTAAATAACATCAATTGAGCAGACATGTAATGGCTAAGCCCATTTATGTAACAATATTTCAATATAAAATGCACATAACAAAATCTTTTTCTTATATTCAACATAATAATATGTACAAAATAACTTATTCAAAATATCTTCTGGCACTTACGAGATACCACAGATCAATTATTGGTAAGTTAATGATTAAAATATTAGACGGAATAAAAATCTGGCCCAGTACTAAAAACGGTTCGAGACTATCAGACAGCTCCACGGGGCTATGATATCCACCCACCAAGTACTATGTAAGTGCTTCCTATTAATAAGGATGCTGAATAGCGTGGCCATGGGATGCTATCACTGTGTGACCGTAACCACTGCCGCCCGTAGAGCCTTGGACCACGGAAGAAGTCCCGACCACGCCTGCTGAACCGACCACGGCGGAAGACGCGACGGCAGGTCCACTCACCACCGCTGCCCCGCCTGTCACTCCTGGACCAACTCCTGCTGATCCTATTATACCTCCAGGGCCGAGGATTGCTGGTCCTCCGACCACAGCGGTCCCCACTGCAACTGGAACAGGCTGTGGTACTCCCACCGGAACAGGAGCCGGTACAACAACTGCATACGGCTGCGGCACTGGTATGCCGACGCCCTGAGTAATCGTGACCGGTACGGGATGCGCTACAGGGTACGGGAAGGGCCGGTCGACTGGTACTGCTATCGGTCGCGGTATAATGTGCGCGACGGGGTGAGGTACTGGTACGAGTACTGGGCGGGGATGGTCAATAGGTACTGGGACGTGTACTGGGTAGGGTACTGGGCGCGGTACGCTATACGGCACGGGCTGGGGTACGGGGACGGCTACGCGCGTGTGGTGCTCCGACACGGTGTGGTGGACCGGGTAGTTGCCGGTGTCGATTGGTCCGGCGAGGTGGCGCTTCGTCTGCACCGCGCTCTGAGCGTGGTGGAAGCACAGGAATAGTAAAATCTGAAACATAAAAAAAAACACAGTATTACTGTCTTTCATGCTGCACTTCGATGGGATTCGATGCCACTGGCACACTTGAATAATAAATATTTATATCACAAAAATGTTAACTAAATATACTGCTTTTAAAGTGAGCCAAAATACGGCTTTAGCTAAATTAACGAATACGAGTTAAAGGGATCAATTAATCATGCTAAGTTTTAATAACTTGCAATTTATGATCCCTATAAACTCTTCCTTTCTTAACTTTGATTCGATATTATACATTAATTCATATATTCTGTTTACACAATTTCTCCAAGCCTTTGCGGTTCTGTCAATATTTTGGTAGCGATAATTATTTTAAAGGAAAGTTTTTGGATAGCTGATTACTTTTATTTAACTGATGACACTTACATAAGTCAACCGAATCATTTTCTATTTATGTTTACAGTAGTCCTATCTATCAGAGGCTGGGAAAGAAAGTGGCTATAGGTTGGAAAGTAAGTGTATTTATAACGTCACACATGCTACACATACACCGCGTGTGCGGAACTAGGGTCTGCTTACACACGGCGAGAAGAAAGCTGCTACTATATGCATAGAGATGATATTACCACACAAAGATAAAATAATAAAACTGTTATTTTATTAAATTTGTTAAAAGATTAGAACGCCACAGTGATTAGAATTTTCAGTTACTATTTATTTTTAACTTTTCTGGTGACTTTTGGTTGCTTGATTAGTTTTACTTATTAAAATCGTCAATTAATTATTTATTGCACGTAACGCAAATGCCCATTATGCAAAACTTAATTAAAACTATTTAACTAATCCTCAATTCCTAATTTTGAAAGTCCTGCTCTCATTGCTTTGTTTCCTTCAAAATAACAACTAAAATAAATAAATGCCTTACTACTTCAAAAAAGACATGTCCGTATTTTGTAAGAATGGGTACATAGAGCACATTTTATTCTCACTTGGCATTTCCATCATGGCTTTTTGGCATCAATAGATAGACTTTAATTTTATTAATTACGTTATTAAATTGTATATGTGTTTACCTCTTTTGCTTACTGAACAGTCAAGTTCACAAAAGAAATAATACCTTATCAAGGCAGCAATAACAGCTCTATACACTTACTTTCTTTACTCCAATATTGAACGGCGACGTATGAACTAACGGGGCGTAAGTAGTTAGTACTAATGTATAGAACTAGATCTGGACTAGACCTACACGTAACCTAACCGACAAACCACTGTTATATAACCAGGCTTTATTGAATCGTTTATTTGAAGCTAGATTACCTGTATGCTACTTTTGAATTTATGTATGATGATATGGTGTTACGAAAGAATGGTTATGCACATGGGCTGGTACTAATAATGTTACCTTAAATCGGACGAGAAACAAACTTCGTTATATGTCAACGTCAACCATAAAATTAATGTAAGGTACGAGTACGTATATACAACCTGAAACAGCAACGAATCTATACTTATACATATTAGAAATCTGAAGAGTTCGTTTTTTGTTTGTTACTTGTTCTAATTGAAAACGTAGTTTTGCGTTCGATAGAACTTTTGTCGAGGATGGCTTTAAATAATAACACTATGTGTGCGGAAACCAAAATCCACTCGGACATAGTCGCGTGTGGTCGCTAGTATTTTTACTAAAGCAAATCTATGAATTAGAAATATTACCTATTCTATTAATAGAATATAAGTTGTGAAATAAAATCTTTAACCGATTTAATATCAAAATACGACTAAATATTGTTTTGAAATTCAATCAAACCATTATTCCTTATTTCAAAAATACCTCAGCGTAAGAAAGTCATCTTTTAACTCCACAAATAATATGACAAGTAAGAATGATGAATCATCAATCTTTCTGCCAACGCCCTTATAAAAAGTGCATAAATCGATTTGGTAATCACGCCATCATGGAAAAAGTAACGAGACGACCACACGTCAGTTATTTTAATGCGGACTAGTTCAGGTACTTTTCCTAATCCATTCAATTAAAGCAAATATGCGATTTAAAGAAAAAAACGTCCTAAAGAAGCTGTGTTACGTAGGCCGTGGAATATCACGGAGGAATGCGATTTCGTCTCCAACAGGGCTTTCAAAACCCCGAATGAACGATAATCTTAAATACTGAGAAAGAAAAGTATATCGCAAGAAAGGATGTGTCTTTTAGATTTTATTAAGGTAACCGATAGGTATGTTCCGTACGATACAATGGTATCCATTAAGTAAATAATAATGAATATAGAAAGACTTAACTTCTAACCAGACGTGCCAACCTACTCGTACAATTACTGTTACTTATGTTAAAAACAAATGTTGATGAAAACTTATCATAAGATGCGCTGCAAAAAGTCTGTTTAAAATAAATTGGTGTAAACTACACCAATTGGTGTAGTTTGCATGAAACACTGAAGAGGAATTTCTAATGAAAACTATTGCCACGGATGTAACTACAAACAGCTACGAATGGCTTGTTCGGCTGTGTCGGAAAAAGTCTTGAAGGCGCCAACTAGGTACAAAACTTATTCTTTGTTTAGAATCACGCAGTTTAGTTTTAAAATCAGATTTGGCAAATTCTTGATGATAGTGCAAAAATATGAATGATTCATACTTGTACAATGTACACGTGTCGTAAAAGTCCTAGTATCAACCCTAATGTCATCTATAAGGTGACATTTTCCTCGCGAGTTTTCTTGTCAGCCCACCTAACCGTCCAATTTATTGCTTGTCACAATTTCATAACAATATGTAAAGGTTTTTCACTGAGATATGTGCAGTTTCACAACGGAATGAGTGCTAGCGTGAAATGTCTAATAATTTATTAAGGTTTTATAGCATAGGTATTGACATAGAAATATGTATATCGAGATAAAACGGTCACGATGTCTTGTGATTGTTACATTGGGCGCGTGGCACCTTTTTGATTGAGGGATTGATACCGTAGTAAACTGCTAAATGGTCAGTGTCATGATTTTCATGACACTATCTTGATTGCATTACACCCTTATTTACTTTACTTACGCGAATGAAAATTATAAGTGTGTGCAGTCAACCTTCAAAAACTTTTAATTACCCGGTTTTTGACTGCAAATCAAACCACTCACTTTTATCAAATGTCAAAAATGCAACAATGAAGGGCTCAACTATAGGGAGAACTAAATGAAATATGTACTAAGATATGACGTCACAAGTTAGTACATATTGTCAAATAGATACTTTTATAGTTTCTATTAACTATAATAGTTTGTTCAAAGTGCAATAATTTTTAAATTCTTTTTAGATGTAAAAGTATCATAATTTATTTTAAATGCAAACATACCCAATTCCTATAATATACATTTTTAACATACATACATTCATCATGATCATGACTACTGTGTAACATGTTCCGCGTTAATCCAGGGCAGATATTTTCTGTATTCAACCCGCCATCTTCTGGGTCAATTGCAATAAGCGAATTAGTATGCTCAATCGCACCCAGTATTATGTATACGTCGCACATTATAGTTGCCGTAAAACGGAGATCAAACAGCACGTCTGGACCGTGTGTCAATGCATTGTAATGCGCTCGGTGAATCACATTTGCTCAATGGGTGATCGCTGATGATGATACCCGAATCAAGTGTGGCCCAGTTTACTTTCTTTGTACGATTGTGGGGAAAAACTACAGAATATTTAATCTGTATGGGTACGTATGTGGATTAAATATTTGTGTTATACTTAAGCATATAAGATTAGGATTATGTTCGACTATACCAGTGTACAAATACCAAGATGCAATATCTACAAGTACACTCTGTAATCTAATTATGAGAACTTACATAGATAGGTACAGCGTACGTGGTAGTAACGCTTCCTTATGTGGCAAGAAGATTTAGACACGTCAATTTTAAACTTTTCTCATTAGGTATAAGTATTGTCCTTGGCTACATTTTTGATTTGCAACTTCTTTCTTTCTTCTTTTCTCTCAACGGCCGTGTCAGGTTGCTGCCCCACTGAACAATGAGAGTGAAGGAATAGGGAGTGCACCTGTGCTTGCGGACTAACTTGTGCACTATAATAATATATCCTGCGTACCTGCTGCGTGGCTGATCGTAAGCTCGGCCGCCAAGGTCGGAAAAAGGCTGGATGGGTATGGGCTGGATAGTATTCGATTTATTAGTCTTGTTAAAAAAGAATGTAAGGATAATGAGACACATAGTTAGCATAACCTGTTCAAAAACACAACAAGCAGTTCGTAATTTACTACTCGTAGTATACTTTGAGTAACATTGGACGATATTCCCATGTTACAAACCTACCTGTAGTTTTGAAGGAACAGTTTAGTTCGGCATTCGGCACCGTCCGCTGTTACACAATCATTGTCCATACATCACGCTATTGCGCTGCCGGAATGACAGGATAAATGCGTAAGCGCAACCATTAATCCGATGGTGTTTTCTTCCTTATTTTTTTAATTCATCCATCGTCAACAAACTTTCTTTTATAGTAGCTACTTCTACGGTAAATCATGTAATCCATCTTTGTGGTATTATATTGAAAGTATCAGAGCTCGAGTAGCAATAACACATCCACGAATGTCATCAATGTAATTCACAAATATTTGTGAATTTTCATCTACGTCATAAATCTCACTTTACACAGGTACGAAAATTCTCAAATATGATACGCTCTTGTAAATTAACCTTTTTTTTTATTATAGTACTTTTTAGTAGATTCAAGTGTAAATTCAGCCCTTCAGTGATCTAACGACAAAAAAAATGCATTTTTTATTGCGCTGCAAGTAGGGCTTGCAAATATTCGACGAAATCAGGTATTCGAATATTCGAATATTTTTCGAAAAATATTCGAATATTCGAATATTATTCGAAATTTTTTTCAAGAGTCCACCAACCAAACATTGAAATATGAAGTCTTGAGGCCATCACAAACGATATTGGCTATGGCAGTATAGCTGTAAACTCAGTCCGAACTGAGTGAGACAGGTTTAAACTTTTACACTTTAAGCCTACGCTTCATACATTTTCTATGGGAAAGTGCATAACTACTTTCTTTTTCTCGCGACTTTCGACCAGTCATGAAAAATTTCATGATTTCAAATTTTTGAGGTCATTTTAAAAGGTTTTTGATTTGGGAGTATATCTGCAAACTCAGCCCGAACTGAGTAAGACAGGCTACAAACTTGAACACTATGTACCCTCGCTTCAATATTTTTTAATAGGAGGTTGTGTCCTTTATTTTCCTGCGGCCATCAACCAAACATGGAAATATATATTCTTAAGAGCCCAGTGAACGATATTTGCACAGGCAGTATGAATGTTAACGCAGTCCTTACTGAGTAAGACAGGTTAGAAGTTTTACACAAAAACTGGGCTTTCTCTATTTACATTTTTCTAGGGAAGGTGGCGTCTTTATTATTTCGCGTCCATCGACCAAACAGGGAAAAGTATTATAATTCTAGAGATCATCACGAACAATTTTTGCAAAGACAGTTTAGCTATAAACCCAGTCCGAACTGTGTGACAGGCTCGAACTTTTTTATTGTGGACCTTGGCTTTAAAATTTGCTATGGGAGGTGGTGTCTTTTCTTTTTCCACCGGCCATCAACCAAACATGGAAATATATATTCTTAAGTACATTACAAACGATCTTTGTAAAAGTCGTATTGCTGCAAACTCAGTCCGAACTGATAAACACAGGATAGAACTTTTGCACTCTGACTGAACTTTCGCTTCATACCCTTTTATTAAGTTCTAAACTGTCTCACTCAATTCAGAAAGAGTTTGCAGCTATACTGTCTATGCGAATATTGTTTGTAATACATAGTCTCACAAATATATGTTTAAATAAATGATCGTTGGACGCGAGAAAGTAAAGACGCCAGGCCACCTTACTGCACGCCACAGGCGTAGGACCAACGGCTTAACGTGCCTTCCGCCGAAGTTGGGAGGAGCTCGAGATGAAATTTTTCGGTCACCTGCGACAACGTTGCTTAAGTTTAGCAACCGCAGGCCGAGTGCGCTAACGACTGCGCCATCGATCTTCCCATTAAAAAATATTGAAGAATGTACCCTACATTGTGGTCAAGTTTCAACCCTGTCTCACTCAGTTCAGACTGAGTTTGCAGATATACGTAAAATTAAATAGCGTTTGTAATGGCCTCTAAAATATAAATTTCCATAGTTAGCCGTTAGACGCGAGAAAAAAAAGGATGCCATTTCCCATAGAAAAATGAATGAAGCGTAGGCCTAAAGTGTAAAAGTCTCAACCTGTCACAAAAAACTCAGTTTGGACTGAGTTTACAGCTATACTGCCAAAGCAAGTATCGTTTGTGATGCCCTCAAGCATATTTCCATGCTTGGTTGATAGACGCTCGAAAATAAAATAAAACCACCTCCTCCACAAAAATCGACCTTGTCTTTTTACCAGGAAGGGTTGTAAGGGGTGAAATAACATTAAACGAGGACATTATTATTCACGAGATCAATCAAACATTCATTTCTAAAGTTTTTTGCTTAGGGTCATTTAATATCGGTCTAAAATCTCGATAATCTCGATCAAAACTGTCGAGATCTCGATCAATATCACATATAGCGAGATAATAGACCGTCGAGATTGTATTTCCTATTTTTTGAGATTTGAGACTATCGAGATCGTATTTCCTAATTAATCCCAATAGTACATAAAATATTCGAATATTCGAATAACGCGTCACTTAATATTCGAATACTAAAATGAGTCGAATATTCGAATTATTCGAATATTCGAATATTCGAATTGCAAGCCCTAGCTGCAAGCAAAGGCATCATGCATATAAAATACCGATATATGTTCTACAGAAGGCATCATGCATATAAGTATTAAAAAAATAACATGATTTTACATTGATTTGAGCCGTGCGTCAATCGTTGTTACGATTGAATTAAATCTCCTTGGTGTAACGTACACGTACACCGCACGTATTTTGATAAGTAAAGACACATCTCGTGGTCCATAAATCAGTCGGTATCAATATTAATACGCGCGCATAGGGAGGCGCACTGCGCAACGACACTTGCCGCGCTAATCCGCGCGCGTGCCTATTTCGAAAGGGCTATTCTGCAACTATATGGATATTATCAGAACATTTAAATACACGTCATCGTGTGTCAATCAAGGCGAACCTCTTAAGTGCAGCCTTAGCCGTCATTTAAAGCCTTATCATCCAGAGCAAAAAATCTTGCAGCCATGTGTGGGGCTCAGAACCGAATTATTAATGTATTTGTCACCTCTGTGTCTAAGAACAAAGCCTTTTTCAAGAAAAGCTGGTCCTACGTTGGATCTTTTTACGGTAGCCAAACCAAACCCGGCAAAGTAGTCATGTCAGGATAAATGCATAAACTAAATGAAATGCTTAACCGATTTACATAAACATGCATTCGCTTCGGCACTATATGTCGTACGGGATGTATTTAACAATTTAGTTAACAAAAAATATTGGCAGCAGCAGCTGAACTTTGCAATACCTATTATAATCATTTTATGAACTATAAGAATTTGGAAAAATATGTAAGTAGGTACTATCTAATAATGCATTAGTTGTTTTGTTGTTAAATTCTGTCATTACTGAATGGCGAAAAGAATGACCCAACATCAACAACGAACCAAATATAAACACGAACTGTCGGTATGAGCTGATTATGTCATTCGTAAGTGAAAATGTAATAAAAACGATATAAAGGAGCCACACCTAAGCGTCTGCACTGTGACAAACATACCTTCACACTCAGCTCACCCCTATTGCGTGGATAATAAAGTTGCTTTTGTGAAACAGGGTGGAAGTGATAAAGTGGTAATGATTCTAATTATTATGTGTAGGAAAACTTCTGGTCGTTCTAGGAAAGTCCTAATCTAGTAGCCCAGAGGCGGCGCGTCAGGTGGCATGCCTTAGATGTCTCTTCGCTCGTCAAGTTGACGTAACTTGGACACGCTAAGCACGTCTATAAGTTAAATAATAATAGGCCCATTAAGGGCCACTACTTATTTGTCAAGACATATTTAAGATAAATGAATCAAATTCTGATTAGTGAATGTATACTGTATACATAGGTATCAAAGTTAAACCAAACAGTTAATATTTAAAACCTCAACATAGTCAAATGAAACAATTTATAGACAGAACAAATTTTAACATTATAATATTGAAAAATGTTTTTTATTTAAATATGATAATTGCGGTAGAAAATAAAAGTAAAAACAATTTTCTTTTATACCATCCTGGGTGTTTTCAACAGACCACAAAATTATGTTTAACGAAATTGATTGAAAATTAACTAAGTACTTTCGGTTTAGATAAAGTTCTGCATTTTAAGAATAATCTTGAATAGGTGTTGTTAACATTCTTTGACTTAACAGAGTTACGTTTATTAACGTAAAAGTTAACTGTCAACCGAACAAATCATTGGTGTCTGTCTGTACGTATTGACGTACGCATTCGTTATTGTCATCATATTCAAACATTAATTGGAACTGAGCTTCAGTCCCATTATAAAATATTTCACAACTCTGTAACTTGCGGTCACCAGTTAGACCACTAGCCATGCAAATACATAGTATAAGTAAACAGTCCTTGGCTCTTAGACCCACCGTGGAAAGTAGAGCATCAGGCATTCCTCCTACGTCGACAGTCCCTTTTATCATTCCCAAAAATCAACCTTAAATCAACCCAATTAAAATTGAAACTCCATCAACTCATTAGCGATTCCTAAGACCTTTAAGCGACCAGTTTAATCTAGATCTTAGGGACTGTGGGAACGGTGTCCCTTTCAAATGGTGATATTTATGTTTCCAATACTATAGATTAGTCATTAATATGCGGACTGTATCTTGCCTTTGTGCAGACACTCGGTGATGTATTATTGTAGTTAGAGCTGGTTATAAGTTTGTTAGGATTGCAAGACTTCCTTTAACTAATTTACGATACATGTTGCGAAACTCGGAATATACGAGTACTGCCTAACCTAAGCTTCCTGCACTATTCGAGTATAGTATGACTGACGGACAAAATCACAGCAAAAAACATTAATTTATGTAATATGACGTCTTTTCACTTATGTAGGTATATTATTAAACGGGTCTAAAAGCGGTATATACTTATGTAAACAACTACTTTAGCCCCGTAAAACAATTTTAAAATCTAAAATCTTATATGTCGTCTTTACAAGCACATCACTAAAAGCATAAAAATACCTTTATAAAATATATGAGTCGCTTTGCTTATCAAACATTTTTGAATAAGCCTAATATACTTCAAAAACTAGTTTCTAATACTTTAGAACTATGTAATGTAATGTCTCCACAAAACTATAGTAATTTTATTTCTTCAAAGCAATGCCTTAGCCATAGCTTGCTACTTGACAGAACAATAACGTTTCCTGTTACTGATCAGACAGACATGCTTTATCCTATAAACATAACGGCTCTGTGGCAATCTAAGATCTGTAGTACAGGTTGAAACTGCAACAAAATATTATATCTTATTTCCAAAATACATGTTTTTAAAAGTATAATTACATGCATAAGTTGAATATGCCAACTCATGCATAATCATTAATTAGAACATAAAGAAAAAAACTATATAAGCCAGCAATAAATCAGGGAAAGTCAATAGTTCATTTAGGTTTGAACCAAATCTTACTTACATCAAAATCTGATCTCTATTTTTTGAATCTTTATATATAATATGTATTCATTTATTTTCATTTTCATGTCTTGTAGAATCAAATACTCGAAACAAAAGTATACCCTTTAATACAATTTTATCTGTTTATCACTTACCTAACACAGGTATTGTTCAATTACGGAGGAAAAGTTACAACACTGGCTTCTGTAGGGCTTGTTTACCTATTACTCAATTTAGGGATCTAGGTGAACCTTTACACTAAAACTGGGCTCCGGCTAGTGATGTGCCATCTTCAAGTTAATATCCGCGGACACGGAATATTAGGTTATATGATCTGAGCTTCCAAATCATCACGACACGCATCTAAAAGATGTAATATAGTATATTACATCTTTAATATACTTTAAATATTATTGAGGTCACAAAGAAAATTTGACCGAAATGATTTCAGAATAAAATCGAAAAAGAGGCTACTGAAATAGTTATTAAGTTCGTAAACAGTATAGACATTGGTAATTTTAAGTAGGTTATCGTGGCATAATATATTAGCATGCTAGGCTTCAGTGCATGGCTGCAAGTGCATTTATGATTTTGACGTTAAAATATTTATGACAAAAAAATAGGTTTTTTTTAAATAAGAAAGATACATTTTCTTGGGTTGAGTTTATTCTACACAGTGTAACTATTCTGGATAACGAAATAATAATTTTTGGATACTAAAACCTATGAGTTGGAAAACCAATGAGACGTAATAAATAAATTTACAAAAATTAAGCTACATGAAATACGAATTCCCACGGCTTCGGATATAAAATCTTCGAGCGCAACACTACCCAGCATTGTTACGAAACGATGGTTAGCGCGCTCGATAGAATGGACCTTACATACCCGATTGGAGTGGGCGCTGTGTTCCATGGAACCCTTTTGAGGGCTGATGGTGTGATAGCCTTGTCTTTAGCATGCTAGACTTGCGTGCGTGACTGCAAAACCATGTGTCGAACTGACGACACACATTTTAAACACCTTGTGATTTAAAAGCTAAATCTTCCGGGTTCTAACACTTTTAAAACCTTACAACATAATATGACCTTACAACAAAATAATCTATTTTCATGTAGTTTTGGCAGGCCCATTGGTTTAGTGGTCAAAGACCCTGGCTACAAACCAAGGGATGCGGGATCGAATCCCGCTAGAGGCAAATGTTGGTATGATGAACGACACTTGTCCTGGAGTCATGTCCAATTGTCCATCCGTTTCCTGACATTCACAGTACAAGCTACGAGCTTAGTTTGGGCTTGGTGATTTAATTGGTGTGTTAGTCCAAGGCAATTCTTATGTATTTGTTTATGATCCCCGCACGGTACAAACATTTGTGTGCATGAACATTTCTGTTTGTATCGGTCTGGGTGTTTCTATGTATAATATGTATGTATTTACAAAAAAAAGTATATAAGTAATGTTTATCTGTTGTCTGGCATCCATAGCACAAGCTAATGCTTAGTTTGGGGCTAGATGGCGCTGTGTGAATAATGTCCAGAGATATTTTATTTTATTTATTTATTTTATTTTTTATAAGTGCGGTGTTAAAAAACATTCAAGTATAACATGCTACGAATTTGTTACGACATAATAAAACGCGCAAAAACATCATGTTCCAATTTCATTTGGCATTAACTATGTATCGTAACATATAACTAGAGTATCGTCTCTTAGATAAATATTTCGCATCACAAACCAACTTTAACACTACAGATAAGATTAAAGTTGTACACTATATGGGAATTTACATTTCGAACATGGAAATGTATAGTAATAAACACTTTATTATCCGGCGGTGTTGCGTTTAGACCAGTTTCACAATGTGTGGTAACAGAGCGCCCTGCTGTCCGCACTCAGATACCCGTCTGTTACCGATTATAACCTTTACAGTGATAAACAAAATAATTTATGAAATAAAACACCTTTTACCGGAGTGAATCGCGGGTTATTGAAAAGTAACCGAAACGTCGGGTTTTCCTATAAACATGTAGGGTTCCTCCCCAACCCTTGTTTTTAACACAAGGGTATTTAATACTACTTACTGAGGGTGTTTCAACAAATTTCTGTAATGTTATTTATGTTAATAAAATCTCCTTTTTTCCTTGGCAAATGCACTATCCAATACAGAAAGATTTTTTTGAAATCTGACTCGTAGTTTCTGAGATTTGCGCATTCAAACACACAAACAAACAAACTCTTCAGCTTTATTATATTAGTATTGATATTAACTCTGGTGACTTATTTAAATATATACGAACGACGTCCTTGCAAGTCGTTGGTTATTTCTCCTATCACAAAAAGAGGGAAACCTGCACATACTCAGCATAATCAGAATTTAGTACATCAAGCATAGGTACTTAGTTTACGCAACATCAGCCCATATCCCAGATACACAACACAGGATTTATGGCGAAATTATGCAATGCACTCGTAAGTACTCGTAGTTAACGGTGGTCTACATCCCATTAGCCATAGGCTATTAGGTCTTATCATAAAGACCATTTGTCTCGCTGTCATGAGCACCCTAGGGCGAGTATTGGGTCACAGATGTTTCCCTGATTTGATATTATCATCCATCATCAGATTGTTCGATCGGCCACAGACTCCTGATACGGACGTATGATGGAATATCAGACAATAACTGTATTGTCCTGGAAATGGAAGAACAGTGAAAATACAATGGTATCCTGGTATAACCCATTTTTAAACACTAGAAATTATGTAACATAGGAGCAGGTAACATAGGAACATTCTTCTGCAATCGTACAATAAGCTTTTTGTTTATTAATTGATTTATTATCTTTTAATGAAGAAAGACTGCACTTTTATGCTTATTACATAGAGAAATGACATCAACAGTGCCAATTTAGAAACGGAAATGAGTGAAACTTAACATGTCATTTTATTAAATGTTTTGCTTTTCTCAAAAAGTGTTTTTAGTAAAATACCAGAATTTTGATCTTTACATTGATGAAAAAACGGACTATAGAAGTGCATTATCAAGTTCCATGCAACTATTGGTCCAAACTTTTAATTCATCCTATCTTCCATTACTCATGGCACAATTAGAATTTTCAGCGATCACTTTTATTTCCAAGCATACCTACGTGTAAGATGATTTGTTTTTAAAAATCTAACACGCTCATACATCTCGTTTGAACTCTACTTTGAACCTTGACCGAATTTTGCTGAACTAAATGCCTGTAATTAACATGACATTGTTAATTATTGATGCAAGACTTTTTGGGCTTGCAGTTAATTTAATAAGCTCTACATGTATGGGTTGTGGTGAAAAATGAAAAACAAACGCTTTTAAAATGGACAGATGGATGACGTTATTTTACAAACACACCTAGCTGAAAAACTAGACTGAAGTTCGGCGTGACGTTATTTCAGCATGGTGTGTCAACTTCCATTTAAAATACATATATTGCAGGCGTAGTCACGCCAAACTTCGGTCCCGATTTTTCCGCCGTGTGTTTCTATACTAACGGAGAAAATGAAGACATGATAGTAAAAATCCCAGAGTGCACTTTAGTATTTTTTCAGTCACCTAAGAGTTTTAACGCATAACATATTTTATAAACAAATTTAAAAGTACCCGCCTTAAAATGTTCCACTGCAGGGCAAAGGCCTCTATCGTTTGAAATCATGTTACTAAGATGGGTAAATGGTAACACTGAAAGAACCATTGTACTAAGACATTGACTGGACCATTCCGTTAACTTTAACTGTCACTTAACAGCAAATTCTCTCTCAGGACCTAGCAACGGTCATTATTATAATTTATGCATATAATTATGCCATGACGGCTGACCAACATAAAAAGACCTGTGATTCTCATAATGATCCTGAAATAGAATATGGGGAGTATATTTACCATCGGGGAATATAGTTCTTGATATAATGGTGAGATGAAGTTGCGTTAAAGGTTTTCGTGAGTACTTACTTGAAACGTCTAAAATTTCTGTCATATGGTAATGGCTTTTACATAGACACTCTATGTTCAATGCTATAAATGAACAAATGTTTCCTATATATTTAAGGCAATGCCCTTTATTAATAACCTGGCCCAAATACAAAAAAGATTCAACGCCCATAAGTAATTACCAAGATAGCACAGAGTATCTTTCTAAAACCTCCACCTTTTAACCCTGTCCACCATTCAATAATTTGATTCAATTAATTTTGTAAAACTTTTTTCGCCCTACCAGCGCCTCGACATGCCTTTTCTTTAATAAATTTCAATATGACAATTATGTCAACAATTCAATTTAAATGCGACTGAGCAGATTAACATGTCCATGCATATTTGTAATTTAAGTAATCACCTTTGTTACAAAAACCTTTATTCATCAAGGCGCATTTAATTAACTAAATACAATTAATTAATAAACAACTTTCAGGATCCTACTTGTAGTAATTAAAAATGTTGAATCTTACTCCAATGAAAGACTTCCCAGTCTTATGAAGCCTGTGACTTGTAAACTAAATTCTAATTGTCCAGTTAGTCCAATTCCCGAATTGGCCCAATAACCGCAGCTCTATGGAGCAATGTCGCAAATCCAACATTTGACGTTAAAGTTAAAATCCCCGCCAATAGTGGGGTTGTGTTTAGCCTTATATAAGTCCTAGGGAGCCTACCGCGTCACATATGACCAGTGGCCGCAGCGCGGTACCTTACTGTTGATCCAATTATATTGTGTTGTGTGTGTGTTCAGAAAATGAAGGCTTTTGTAAGTGTTGCTAGTTATGAATTATTTTTAGTGTCCCGTTGACCTATATTTGGAAAGCCATGGGATTGGTAATGAAATAGTAGAGTTAATAATGGATTTATTAATATTAGGTAATGTGGTATCCGTGGTGGCGTAGTGAGGTAGTCGTGGGTTCGATTCCTGATGAAAGAACTTGATTAGTATAAGTAATTAGATTTAAAATTTAAGTCAAAATTAAATCAACAACCCATTCTATAGATAACTTACTCGTATAAAATATATAATAAAATAACATTATACAAAAATAACATTTAATGGTATTTTTAATGCCGATTTAAATATTTTTTAATTAAATCATAGTAAAATAAGGAAGGGTATAAGTGCATCTTAAACTGTTATCTGTTTAAATTGGGTGTCAAATACCCGGAATTAAGAATATAGTTTTCTTCAATTATTTTAAAGACAAAATATTGTGATTTTTTTTCATTTAAATTGTGTTTTATTATTGCAATTTAATCCACACAACTTTCCCATGGTATTGTTGTTAAGAAACCGCAATGTACAGTCAACAAAATAAGAAGTCTCATTAACACTAGTGCTTTTTGGTTATTGTTAAAGTTAATCAGTTTTGTGTTACATTTTATAAATCACATTCATAACTCTAGACTTAATAACGTCTTGAAAAGTGCATGTGTTAATTGACAATGTGATTGTTTATGATTTCTTTATGCAACTTTAATCCGTTATCCTGTAAAGTTTGTAAAGTGGCGGTTAACCCTTTTCGGCCGTTACGCATCGATATATTTGTATCACTACATAGTATAAAACATAGTAGCTTTCTTCTCTGTTCCTTTGTATGCTTAAATCTTTAAAACTTCGCAACGACATTCATGCGGTATTTTTATCAGATAGAGAGATTCAAGAGATAGCTTTATGAACACTGATAATTTTAGATGCCCCTTTGCCTGTTTTATGGTACTTTCAACTTCAGAAAACTATGAAATTGATACTAGATATTTTATTTCAATTGACCTATCATCGATCGCTACAAATTATGTTTTTTTTCTTGTAGTTTTTAGGGTTCCGTAGCCAAATGGCAAAAAACGGAACCCTTATAGTTTCGTCATGTCTGTCTGTCTGTCTGTCTGTCTGTCTGTCTGTCTGTCTGTCTGTCTGTCCTGGCTCGTTCTCCGCCGTTTCTGAACCGATTGCCACGAAAATTGGTGGAGAGATGTATAGTGATAATTCAAGAATTGGTTTTTAAAATAATCGAAAAATAATTATTTTTACCCCCCCTCCCATACATCGAAAAGTAAATTCGAAAAAAAAAATTCGACTTACCCCATCGTGTGGGGTATCGTTAAAAAGGTATTTTTAAATACAATAAAACTTGCCTTGAAACTATGTGGATCAAACACCCCAGTCTCGAGTTATATTAATACAAAGTTAAAATTAGAGCGTCCCCCCCCCTTAACTTTTGAAATACTATTACAATAATTCTGAAAAAAAATGTGTTGTATACGTCCAAGTAAGTACTTTCAACGAAAACTATAGCGAACTCTGTATCATACATAGTTATTTTTATACAACTCGACCAACTTATGACGTGCAGTTGCCCTTACTAAATGGTGTCTTAAGCGGTCGGGCCATCTTTTAGCTACGGAACCCTTTCATGGGCGTGTCCGACACGCTCTTGGCCGGTTTTTTTGTTTATGCAAAACTCCTTTAAAAACATTCTTATATTCCATTCTGCATTGTAATATAAACTTTATTTGTATATTTAAGGATAAAATACCAAACTATCTATCAAAAAAACAATCCTCATCACACATTCCCAAAGCTCACGCCACATTGCAAAACACATTGGATCGCATGACACAAACCCACATGCATAATTGCCAAAACATAAACAGCTTACAACGGGACCGAACATAGACCCCTTAGGTACCCGCGTCACGCGCAAAATTTCGATTTCCGATCAACAGGGGCATGATAATGATGCGATGAAGTCATGCCACGTAACAAGTAAAAGTGACTATTGTTTGTTTTAAATCATATTGTTAAATAATATATTGGCTTATTTTTCGGCTACGATTAGACAGATAGGCATGATAAATTATTATAGTGTCCTGGCAAGCACACGCACGCAAAGGTGCATTATCTTACTCTGGCCTTAGAAAGAATGATCAGGCGCAGAACCATGTATGTAACTGCCTGCATGCATTTTCCGGGACATGGAGTTTAACTACACTAAAATAACCGAGCAGGAAAACTCTGACACTTCCCCACTATCTAAAATATTATTTTTTCAAAGTGGGATTCTGAAGGGTAACCAACCAACACATTTCAAAAGAATTTAAGTTACCCAATTTTTTAAAACCTAGTGAAAAGTAATTTAAATATCCCATACTTTAACTAAATATTTTCGGAATAACATCTTTACTTATTCCAAAGTAACGTAACTGCTAGAAGGTCCTATATATATTGCATTTTTCTGGTTGGTATTTCAAAAGAAGTAACCTATGGATTAAGCCATAGTTCCAGACGTACAAACTAACAATTAAACCATGGGTAACATAACATAACCGCATGGGTAACGTAATAATCAGGTCAGGTATATCGGCTCATTGACGGCACAATGAAGTCATTTCACGTAAGCAGTAAAAGCGATCAATGCATTGTTCGCTGTAATATTATGCCATGAACGAATGCATCCACAGTTTTGGCAACTGTTATGCAACCGGAAGGTACTTGTGAACATCCTGAACGCAAGTAATATATTTAAATTATATGCGTGTTTTAAAGCTTGTAAGTAAAGAAAGTAAAATAAACAAAAGCTTTAATGATACCGTAACAGTCTTTTCGTTGTTTCTAGTTAACAAAACAAAAGCAAGTTATCTCATTTTCGTCTGAAGGAGGATTAAAATATGTTTGCAATGGAGAAGGCGCCAATATTTCTTTTCAATCACCAAATCGAATGTCACTAGTATTAGACTCGAAATATTTTTTTGAATATGAATTCTCGAATGAATTCAATGTTCTTACTACTCTGGGTGCCCGAGACCATGCTAAGTGGAGTAGGACCAGGAAAGCGGTCCCTGGATTCCGAGGCTATAGCCGAGGAAGCGACCAGGACGCCCGCTAGAATGATGACAAGAATCCATAGACATTTTCTTCTTTCCAGGTGGTGTTTCTCTTTATGACAGCAACGGTTCTAGCATCGGAACCGAGCAAAGTCGTGCAGAAGCGTAGCGGCCTCGTCGGTCATTACGGTGGCGTAGCCGGACCCTTGATCGGCCACGGCTACGGACTGGGCGGCCACGGCTACGGTCTTGGCGGCCACGGCTACGCTCTCGGTGGCCACGGACTCGGACTGGCCACTGGCTACGCTGGCCCCGGCTTGGGTCTCGGTCCGGGAGCCATTGTGGGTGCTGATGTGCATACCACTGTAACTAAACATGTCGGAGTGCCGGTGCCAGCGCCGTATCCTGTAGCCGTTGACAGGCCTGTGCCTTATCCCGTCAAGGTGTGTTTTTAAACCTTATGTAACATCGAGTTGAGTTTTAGTAAATTTATTTTTCAGCATTTATGCAAACTTAATTTTATCATCCTTTATTTATATGTTTTAAATTATTACGCTTGCTCGAATTACAATAGGTGCTAGGTGTAATCTCCCGCTTGAGATTAGATGAGTTTTGTTCGTTTATAATTTTTTTTTTTCATTTTGATTTCTCGTCTTTCTCATCCATACCATGATATGAGCGTTTTCTAACTTCCAATCTTGCATTTACCACAAAATTGGCAGTTACCTTCGAAATAACTACGGTCAGCCATGTAACATTATTGGAACGATTGTAACCAATGACTTATTTATTATTATTACAATTTTGACACATGTTTTTTTCCATGATGCATTTAGGATTAACCAATAAATACTTAAATATTAAATATAAATATTCTTACAGGTGGCCGTACCAGTTCCCGTAGACCGCCCTTACGCCGTCCCTGTGCCCAAGCCGTACCCAGTGGCCGTCGAGAAGCATGTACCCGTACCCGTCGACCGGCCGGTGCCATACCCCGTGCCGCACGCCGTCCCCGTCCCTGTTATTAAACAAGTAAGCAATTGATACTCATGAAGAATCAGAATTTACTCTACAATGTGTGTGAGTAAGTGACAAGTGTGAGTGGCAAGCATGTCTTCGGTTCGGCTGGAGCGGGCGGGTGTCTCATGCCGCCCACACATAGACGAGCAGATATAGCACGAGGGCACACTAAAATACACCTTACTTAATTTTCTGAATGTAGCTTTGTCAGCTAATCTGAAATGTTAGAGTTCTTACCAAGTGAACTAGGAGGATTTTGAGGCAATTGGGTAAGTTTAACTGGCAAACAGAAGGAGAATGACAGTGACAGGTACTTTATACTTGATACACATTCAGAAAAACTTTAAACACAAAAACAGCTCCGACAAAAACTGAAATAGTTCAATGCAGGTACTTCGTGTTTGCTTTTCTTATCTGTTTCAAAAATATACAGTGTTTTTGAAACATACTAAGCTGATTATTTTTCTTTCTTGTTCCAGGTCGGCGTCCCAGTTCCCCAGCCGTACCCCGTAGCCGTCCCCAAGCCCGTAGCCGTACCGGTACCCCAGCCCGTAGCCGTCCCCGTGGTCAAATCCGTCATTGGCCATGCGCACGTAGCCGGCCCTCTGTACGGTGACTTACATGGCTTCGGCCACGGCTACGGACACGGCTTGTCAGCCCATGGCTTCTCTGGCCACGGAAAACTGTGGTAGACACGTAAGCTTAGTAGGCACTCATTTGGTATTAGAAAAAGGGTTACTTAAAAACGCCCATTAAGGTGTGGTACGTAGTTAGGCCCTAAAAATGTTATTAAAACAAACGGCTATTTTTTGGTACTTTTCGACCATTTTTACGGGAAAATTAATTTAGCTAGTGTCAAATGAGTGTCTCCGATAAAAGTTTTGACGTGTAAAATGTAATGGCATTTCCATAAGGGATATAAACATAGTCAGGAATGTACGAATACTCTATGTGATGTAGGTTAGTTTAGCCATAAGGTACTGTCGGAATATGATTCTTATGTGTTTCGGAGGTGGGTAGAGTGCAATTATGTAGCGTTTACTTTTAAATTGCATAAAAGGAATGTTACCATTTTTATATTTCAAGTAGCAGTAGTTTTTTGATGAAGATACTGCCATAAGTAACAAAGCTTTAACGAGAGAAGGGGTTTGCCCGTATTTACAAATATTTTGACATTGCTAAAAGTTTTATAATATGTTTATTATATATGTAAAAACACAGGATTTTTTTAGTTTGTTAAATTATGTTATTATTTGAAATACATATTTTGCCGTAGAGATATAAGTGTCTCGTAGACGCCAGTATTTTAAATGGTATAGAATTTTTTTCATATGTTTTCACTTGATCTCTTTCGTTTAATTTCGGACAAAGAATGGATTCAATGATGTATGTACCTGGTGCACTTTTGTATATAGATTTTCTATTACTAGTTTTAGAGTTCAATGAATGTAAGAGTTTATTTCGGCCGCAGTCGACTAAAAACTATTTAACGAACGACTTTTTTATAATAAAATGTATGACATAAGTTTTGTCTTTTAATTCTATCACTCGTAAACTTCTAATACTATTCTGACCCATCGTCATGGTAGTAAATACTATTCCTGTGGATATTCAGCCTACCGCCATCAGAACTTTTTCTCTCTTCCGCGATAACATTTTATAAGAAAACAAATGTCAGAAGATATTCCTATTGGTATATTTACTTTATGTATTACCGAGATCTCTGGCTTCAACGATTGAAGGTAGATAAAGAAACATTCAAAATTTATAGTCAACAAATGAGAAGTAGTCTATAACTGTCCAACACTTCGCTGTATCTCCTCGATGCTTTGATGGATGACAACGAGCATCATCAAGACTTGTTCTACCAAACACTCTGGAAACTGCTCTCATAGCTCGTCTTGCCCACTGTTGGTTTGGACTGCGGAAACGTCCTGCAGATGGTGAGTCAATTGTTTCTCGCCTTTTCACTCGAGTAACCCTGGATGGTATAACTGCCGTTGTCAACTGTCAATTGGTACGCAACCGTTTGCAGGCAAAAACTCTCACTATAGTCCAAGACAGTACGCGGAATAAACCTTACCTAGTGATTCAATGAAACACTTATAAAGAGTACTGGAGCGAGTTTCCGCTCATGTGTTCCCATCAGTATAGGCTCGGCCTTACGCAATGCATTCCTGTGCCATTACCGGTGTCTTGTCGCTTTCTATCGACCGGGAGTACGAGCTCTAGATGCCGGCAGACGACCGATATCCGCATCGGCGATTAATTAAACTGGTCCAGGAACTAGAGAATATGTGACATATTCTTAGGAGGTAGTCACTTCATGACCCAGCCCCAACGATGAAACTCTGTGTGTATTATACATTAGCGACCCGCGACTTCATCCGTGTAGAATAGGGATGATGACTCCTATCACCATTAATTTTACAATACTATTTTGCTAAAAGAAGATGCTTTTAGTTATCTTATGAGCTGGTTTGTATTCTGTCATTCATAAGATTTGTATTTTTAAATCACATAAAAACAGTTCTCAATCTTTATTCACACGAGACACATAACCTACACTTTCTTAATGTCTT
Source organism: Nomophila noctuella (assembly GCA_958496325.1). Classification (NCBI taxonomy): domain Eukaryota; kingdom Metazoa; phylum Arthropoda; class Insecta; order Lepidoptera; family Crambidae; genus Nomophila; species Nomophila noctuella. Next base: position 4,772,376 of record OY292496.1, on the reverse strand, counting down.
ACTATTGTATCTACTTATACATATTTTATACATATTTTGCAATCTCTTACCATATCTATATATTTCAAGACATATTTTTATCATTGATCTCAAACTATTTATTACATAATATATCTTAGTCGCATACACCTAATCATCCTAATAACTGTAAATATATCACTCCTATTTTTATTTATATATCTAACCCATCCACTATATGCCGCACTACCAACTAACTTTAACTTAATTGTAAATTAATGATAAGCCGTAGAAATTGAGTTTTGTACAAGTCTTAGCTTATGACAATCTGTTTCTAGGAAGAGCGGTCTCATCCTAACACAAGTTCTTAAAACTTAAAAGGATGAGATCTATACTTACCTACTCTGTAAATCCGACTTGTTATGAAAAAAATATATATATTTTTTTTTTTTTTATTAGTTTTGCAATTGACTACAAAAATAGTGACGTCATAATAGAGTATTTCCATACAAGCTTCATAGTTAGAAATCGTTTTGACAGTTAATAAAAGAAAGTCACATGACTGGTGGTGTCATCATCCCTATTAGGTTTCTTTCCACAAACATTGCAGTATTATTTTAAGCCATAAGCTATAGCTTAAAGCCTTCCGCGACTAAACGACTACCTATCCAAAGTTTTTTTTTTTTAAATAAAGTTATTTATGGAATAAAGGAATGCCTACTATTAAAAAGTGTAATAAATGTTTATGTCCTTATAAGTTAATTAATATCAATAGAAAGTATCTGGAAAATATGCAGTGGTGTATTCCAGGCTACTGATGCTGAATTTAACATAACAGCATAAAATCCTAAATAGCACAATACCGACTTATTGGATGGGGCATCGATGTACATTAGCTCATGTTGCATACTATGGGATTTAGATAATGTTATCTAAAACTGTTTTTAACTTTGCAGTTTTATAATACTTGCTTCATAATGCGTTGACATTATCTTATTAGGCCAAGCCAACACCACTTTAGCCCTTTGCCCTATCCACAAAGCACAGGTATAAACGAAATGATAAAACCAAATGACATAAGAATTGATCAATTATACACGAAGTTGACATTTCAAATCGTGACCAACTTTAGATGGTAGGGAGTAAGGACTAGTAGAACAATATATTGTTGTAAAAACGGTCTATGCTTACCATATAACTGTTGCAATATTATCACAACTGGGGATAAATATTATGAATTGAAAATTGTTTCTTAGGACCTTTTACATCCCTTAAAAAGATTGGGAGTAGATCATCATCATCATCCTATCGCCTCACCCGGTTGCATCCTTGGCCATTGCCTCGGAGCCCAGGATAACTATGATCATGAATTGACAAGCCTTGTTATTACAATGGAGCGACTGTCGTCTGACCTCCGTAACCGTTATAAGGGAAACCAAGCTATGAGGATCATAGTCGGGAGTAAAGGCTTAACTTGCCTTCCGAAGCACGGAATAATCACATTTATCAAAGAATCAGGACATTCAAGTCTGGATGTCATAACCAAATTCGGAAAACCAACACTAAAGTGAAAGTATTCCCTGCGGGGTTCAAACCTCCGAGGTTTTTGAGCACAACGCTCTAACCACTACACCACCGAGACAGTTATAAATCAAATTCAAGAATTTTCTTGCAGCAGTTTCAATACGACTGAATTTGACTTGATAAATTCGACCAATACAATTGCAGATCTCTCAAATAATAAATCTATTTCGTATATCTATTCTACTTACCTAAAAAACTCTAACAAAACATATGCCGATCTCTCCAACAAGAAACTTATTCTAGCGGCAGATTTAAACTGCTCTTGTGTATGACGCAGCAGACCTTAATCCATCGTAATCTAATCAAAACTGTTCCGTAAACAAAGAGCTATTACAATGAAAGTTAACCCAGAGCTGCGACCCACTTCCCGTATTACCATAGATTAGATCACAGGCGATCGACGGGTTGCACCAACTCTTCATAGCAAAGGACATGGACTTGCTCAACTATGCTACGTGACTTAGGATCGGACGGGCCATACTTAGTACTCATATGGAAAGAATTATTTGTTATAGGTACCGTCTCTATGAACAGCATGGAGTTGTGACATTTTAAGTGTAGGGTCGAACGGTTGTCTTATGTTTGAGTCTCGAGTTTATCAGATCCGATAGCACGTTTGCAACTCTGTAACTGAAATTCCAATAGGAAGAAAGAATTCTGGAAGCTTTTTAATACAATAATATTATTCGAAACAGTGCATTCAAACAGTTCAACAAGTTTAACTTGCTTACATAAAGCCATTGAAGTATTTTACAATTTTACTACATAGAAAACCAGTCAGAAACATTAGAATTTAACAAAACAACTAATTGAAAATACGAATATTGATGATCTAAGTCATCTCCCAATGTTTTATGTTTTATTATTCAGGTAAGGTTTTGATCAAGTCTACCGTAAGTAACCATGAACAGATATTTTTAATAATACAGATTTGAAGCTACAAGTTTTATCTGCTACTAGAACATAACGATAAAGCTCCATCTAGTAGATTACACATTAACTTTATAAGCGAGGAAAAACTGAACCAGTTAGAAATATATCTAGATTAACTAGTACCTAGCAAACCTAGCCAGTTAGCTTACAAAAATGCGAGTGCGAGAGACCTAAAAGTTCTCTAGACTAAAAACAGATGTCGCTATGGGCCTCGGTGTGTTTAATTGCCCTAAATAAGTAGGTAATTATTAAAGGTCAATGTTATCAGGGTACATTGTTGTAATGTAACACACCACAATGTTTTATTGATCTAATTTCAAACTTAGTAAAGTGAGCTCAAGTGCTAATGGTATCAACTAAACAAATACTGAAGGTATTATTATAAGGTCAATCAATGAAAATCCTTCTATGACCAGCCTTTACGAATATTTTGAAATAAAAAGCAATTGGTTCTAAGTCTAAGCAATATTTCAAAAACTTGGTGATTTAAGTTCAATCAAAATCTGTAACAATATTTTTAGTATAGATTGTGTTATTGAAAAGCTGTTGCAGTTATTCAATTAAGTGATAATATTACTTCCAATTAGCCTTAGGTACTGTTGTCGGATACAACAGTGAGGACTTTTATTGAAAGTTCACAATTCACCAGTTTTAATCAGAATGTTCTGTAGCAAGTTATATACCTACCTACTTACAAATAATACAAAAAGCAAACACCAGAACCGATCGATTTAAACTCCGTCCAATTACTTTCATTAGACAGCTAGAATTGATGGACAGACGGACAGTTGAATCACCTGTATAATTTGGACCTTTTCTAGTTAAATTATTCATCGGACGACCTAAAAAGGGCTCCTAAAACCGGCCTAGGTACGTCGTTAACGTCGCCAGTATCTATGGGACCACTTAATAACACAAATAAATACCCAATCGTACCATTAGTGGTAATGTGGATAGAGGCACCAATGGGAAATAGGCTAGAACAAACATTACCTACCTGGCCTAGAATAATAAACTAAAATCAAACATATTATTGGTTGAACAATCGACCTAATAATTAATTGAACGAATGTTAACGAGGTCACACTCTGTTGTTTTTCTTCCTTTGTTGGTACCTAACCTTTTTTTAAGAGATTTTAAAAGGTAATACCTCATCTGTTATCCATTTTTTACTTACTCGTTACAGTAGATTGCAATTATCTAAGTAAATTGTTCTACCCATTGTTTCTGGACAAAACTTTATATTGGGCAATTATTAAATAATTTTGTATTTACGAGGAAATTACATCATTGTAATTTCAGATAATGTGTTTCAATCGAACAGATCTTTCACCCGACATAAAACTTTTAGTAGTATAAATAAGTTCACAGAAAATCGCCAAAGGCTATAATTTCACCGATAATATCGCTAATTATGACTTTTGTGCAATTTATTTCCACACATATGAATTTCATCGGGCGCCATCTATGTTTTGGTTTATTTTAATTGTGTCATGGCATGCATGGTGGCATGGTGTTGTTGTTTGTAATGGGCGTATTTAGGGTACGAAAGAGGGGGAAGCTGTCTCCCCCCCCCACGCCCAGATAATGTTGACGTCCCTACTTAGGTATTTTATCTAGCGACAATAATTAAGTTGACTTTTCTTTGCAATATAAAATTTTCCCTCAATCCCATAGGATCCACTATTTCGATCCACCAGTGGATCGAATGGCACGCCGGAGTTCACTATGATCCACCAACGGTCTCGGTGGATCCTATGATACTTGGATCTTCTCATATGCTCCACCAGTGGATCGAATATAGTTCTGGGAGTTTCATGAGATCCACCACTGATTTCAGTGGATCCTGTGATATAATTTATCACATTTACACTACGCTTCCATGTCGCCGCTCTCATGGGATCCCCAGATAATTTAGTTTAGTTGTTTTCTCGACATTCAGTTGTTTTTTACACATTCAGTTGTTTCCTCGACATTCACTTGTTTTCCTTGGTATTCGATCCACTGGTGGATCGAAATAGTGGATCCTATGGGATTGAGGGAAAATTTTAACCACTCAGATTATTCCCCCTGTATACCTGGGTACACCCATGGTGTTTGTAATGGTGTCATGTCAGCCACGGCCGCGTGTCCAGCCATCGGGTGATAGTCGACGAATCGATACACTATGAATTTTTAATAACCATCGATCAGTACTGACCCATATGGAACTTTCGATTTAAAACTTCTGAACTTATTCTCACTGAATCTATTTGAAGTTCTTTAGAATTATAATTCACTTGCGAGTGCCCACTACTAAGTCCGCGTAATTTTATCTTCCGCACATAATAGCTTAAAGCCTTCCTCGTCAAATGGACTATGGAGATTTTTTCAATTTCAAACAGTAGTTCCGCAGATTAGCGCTTTCAAACAAAAACTTCTTCTCGCTTTATAATAATAGAAGTATAGATTGGAAATTTTATATTGAGGGCACATTACGTAGTTATCTACGTAAGTCAAGTCCCTTAACTTATTGAAGATGATACAATTCGGTTACATAATGTGTAAGTAGAAAAATATTTGCAATGATAGCTTTATTATCTTGTGGCTTAGGTATCCAGAAACCTCATAGATCCCGAAGGGGTCGGAGTATTTCACCGTATAATTTAAAAGGTCTTAATGATCCTTGACTTACATTATAAGTAGGTACTCTTTGGAATATAAATTTTCAAATCAAGTCTTAGCTTCAATTCCATCTGTATAAAAATTTTTCACCAAAAGGTTCAATTAAAGCATGAAGTAATGCAGAGTTTTTACTAATTTGACCATAAATCGGTGCAACAGTCCTTACTAACTAGATCTGCGTACCTTACAGGGATGGGCGGAGTCGGAAAAAATGCCCTGGTTAATACACTTTATAAGTAAACTATCTATTAGAATTTCAAATCATTGACTTAGATATCTATCTAATTAACATTAAGGCTATGGATAGGAGATAAAATCCGTATTCGGGAGCAGAGAACCGAGCATGCTTATAGTTTTTGGGGGCGCTGACGATTAAGGGTAACAAATCTGGCTTGGCAAAATGTCTAGGTACATTAAAAGATAATTCCTTGGATGCTAGAAATGCAAAGCAATAATTGCATTTTCTCGATGTATATCTAGTCATACTTCATTGATGAACACCTTTATGGGCTAGTGGTTTAGGTACCTGGCTGTGGTCTCGAGGTCCTGGGTTCGATTCCTGGGTCGGGCAAATTTTTTGTCGTTTTTTCTGAACACAGCCCGGGTTTGTGATCGCCAACCCGCATTTGGGGAGCGTGTTGATTAAGCCAAAAAGCCCATCTTTGTAACGAAAACATGATTTCAAATGACGGAGGCCTTTGCCCTTTCGTGGGTCATTAATAGGCTGATTACTTAAACTTTATTTGTTGTTCCAGAAACATTAACTTTTTTGCTATTGAATGCAATACAGCTATGGTGAAAAGTAACAACAGATTTTCTAAGAAACTGCTATTGCACGTGAAAATTCTCTGGGAATTGATAAAGGACATGGGGATTGTGCCATACATATGACAAAACATCGATTTTACCCATTGAATTATATTTTCCTGAAAATGTACTGCATTTGTTTGTCGCAATTAAAGATTAACGCCACAGTACCTACACATAATATTTTTAAACCCACAGTTGACTCCACGAAATGTCACAAGTAAAGCCAATACTTTTTTGTATACATATTTATTTTAAGCATTTTCTAGCAAGCTAAGTATTATTGTACCTAAAGAACAATGGCGAACCTCCATACAACTTTTTTCAGGTATATTTTTTAAGCGTCTTGATTTGAAAAAAATATGATAATATACAGCTTCAGTTCCTCAACAAATTGACGTAAGTTACACGATTGTCGTAAGTCTTGAGATTGAGATATTTTAGTTTAAAGTTTTTGAGGTTATGCCTGAAAAATAAGACATAAACTCAAATCGTAAACTCAAACAAAATATCATCAGTATTTTATACCCAATTAACTACAGATATCTAATATAAACATAGTTTCAAGAAGCCAAAAGTTATCTTTGACCAGGCAATATCACTTTTTATTCATCACAGATTAATATTATTTGCTGGGTGTTTGCTGGGTTAAAAGTTGAGAAAAACGTAAAGGGATCAATATGAAACAATGAATGAATAAATGTTTTTGATTCTATTAATTTATAAATTACTTACTTCGTGCTTAAGCACGACCACTTATGGGTTTAACTTTAATCCATACTTAATATAATAAAGCTGATCATTTTGATTGTTTGTTTGTTTGTTTGATTGAACGCGCTAATCTCTGGAACTACAGGTCCGATTTTAAAAAACCTTTTTGTGTTGAATAGATGTGACGAGGAAGGCTTTAGACTATAGTATATATATCTGTGAGCCGAAAACCGCGCGGACGGAGTCGCGGGCGGCCGCTAGTTAAGAGTAAAACAACATAAATTTTTATTATTTATTTTATTATTCCTCGTCTTCTGTTAATTTAATATTAAGCAGCCACATAAAAGGCAGACATTTGTATGTCCTCTAGTACTTGTTCCAGCTTCATCATCAGAAGACATTTCACTTGCTAAATTATCATTAACTGCAGCCATGGTAAAGTCTCTGTAAGCTTCCCAGAAATAGTCATCTTCCAAAATCTATAAAAAAAGGTAAAATACTGTTTACAATGATTTCTTACAACTATTTGAATGTTTCCTTTGGATATTTCTACCAAATGTTACCTATTGCATTATAATGTTCTTATGGGTGTACTTTAGGTACGAAATAACGTATGTACATAATAATTATATGAACATCCAAGACTCGGGAACACAATTACATGCTCGTGCTCGTCACACTTAACACTGGGATTCGAACCACGAACCCCTTGGCGCAGAAGGTTCTGTTATAGACAAAGTACTTACAGCTGTATGTTTTTATAATATAATTTTCAGTTTTACACAACTTCCCAACGCTTGAGATCAAACATACACAAACAAAATGCAAAATCGTAGTTGCAAGTCCAAAACAAAATGATAATAACAGAATATCGGAATCCTTTGGCAAACAATAGCAGTCCCGCCAGGAAGATCTCAAGAGTCCAGAAGCAGTCCAACTCGTAAAAATTGAAAGAATAGTACGATCGAGCATAATTATGCCCGTTATTCAATTGTAATATCACAAATGACATTAAAGTGACTTAGTCAGACTTAGTCAGAACTAGATGAAAATCTGAAAAATCTTACGAGTTTTCAATAGATCATTTCGTATAAAAGACATTTTAAGACGCTTAATTTATAACTCAACAAATGTTTCGCCATTGTTCTTTATATATTTTCTTTAATGATTTTAATTCAGCCAACTGAGATGGGATGTTTTTTTCTTTCTTAATAATTTAAAAAATATACTTAAATAAAGCCTTTTATGTCAAAAGTATTATACAAATAGTCGCCAGTAAAATGTCATTAGTTTCTTAGTCGATAGACGAGTCAACTAAGGCCTATGCTAAATAATTCCAGGGCCGTAAGTTCGGTTTCCTCCGGATGTCCAAACGAGATGTTAATTCATTCGCTGTTATTTGAATGTGAATGGCAAGAAATAGCTAATTAGTGACAGACCCTTAGTTAACACTTTAACTTATTAGCAAAGTGACACCAATTATTGGACATACTTAACTGAAAAAATAAAAATGAGTCAGTATGTAATATTTTCCCAATACTCAACCATACTTTACACTTATATAGAATCTTCAATTTTATGATAATATGGTTAAGTCATCATCATCATCCTTGTGCTTCTTCCGATTTTATTCTCAGGGTACGCTTTGACTATGATCCTGAATTGACCGTCGGTTATTAGGATGGTGCAACTGGCGTCTGACCTCCGTAACCCTTACAAGGGAAACCAGACCATTTGTATCATGCATAGTAGAGACCAACAGCTTAACACGCCTTCCGAAGCACGATCCATCGTCATTCTTATCGGACAATTAGGTGATTCAAGCCTTCAATGTCCTAACTAAACTGGAAAAACCAAGCCTAAAGTGAAATTGTTCCTCGCGGGATTTGAACCCACGACGTTTTTGATCACAGCGGTCTAACCACTACAGCAGGCAGACAGTCCCTAATTACTATCAAGCCTAAATAAAAGGTTTACTACATTGTTCATGAAAAGGATATCTATACTTTATCTAAAGGTCACACGGCAATCAGTCATAGTTTTAACTGCTGTTAGTAAATGACCCTGTCCATAAACAGACCAAGTTTTAGTCTCCATGCTGTCTAGAAAACTATAGATAACAATTACCTATGACTGCCAGCTCATATCTGTCGGTATAGGCCAGGATTCCGCACACTAGCGCCGACTTTCTGTTTTCCTTAATTATTATAAATTAAGGATATCTAAATAAAGAAACGCTCAGCAAGTCTAGATAAAAACACTAAGGAAAAACATTTATCAGTTTTTGAAATCTACTTTAAATACTTTTCTTACATAAAGATAGCCAACTCAAATGTAGTTTTAGTTATTGACCAGTTTGTGATGAACAATGTTATAAACGTCACTTTAAAGAAACATAAATGTATTTTTTTCTGCACTTCGGAGTCAAAGTCAAAGTTTATTTATTGTTTTATTTTATCTAAATATCTTTTTAGCACAATTAAAGAAAAATAAATGAAGGCGCTAGTGTGCGGACGACAAGCTCTTAAGCAATAAAACACTACTAGAATTTATGTTTCCACAAATTATACACATGCCTTTAAAAGTGGACTTGTTCCGCAGAAATTGATTACATGAATCTCAAGATTTAGAGGAATGCCGTGTGAATTTTTGTGATAATTTTAATGGTCTGACATAGAATGTTATTAATTCGCTAACCTTCCGTAGAATTAAGCTTTTTTGCCAACATTAACTAATCCATTTTTAACATATTTTTCAATATTTAAATATGAGCCTTTAAGACTTAGTTGCAAGAAGTTTGAAAGTTATGCTAATTTGGCTGGGCATTTTTGTATGCAACTTTAAAAAAGAAACGTTTTCATATTGTATCAGTAAGTTATATAGATACATACCTATGTGTATTTTAAGGAACCCAATGGCTAATGACGAAATACTGTGGAACCTTTAAAGCTCATACATTAGTCATGTACGTGTTTCAAATATTAAAAGCCTCAGTACAGCACTATATTTTGTATGAATGATGCGAACTCCGTTTTTAGGTCATTAGTGACATGTAGTTAGAAGAAAATAGCCCTAATTACTTATACGTTAGTAGGACTTGACAGCTGTGCGGTCATTACTGAAAATATGTAGGTGTCTAGATCCAGGCTATGAATCTTTGAGGACTATTTATCTATACATGTAAGAACATTGCCTCATAGGAGCGAGTGCCTTATATCCCCTAATTTAGACTTAAAAGGGAAGATGCTAGTCTAAAAGTCAACAGTTTCTCATATTGCTAACGGATTGGACACCAATTCGGTACCGCCTCAGTTGTCATGGCAATCAGGGCTCCTCGTTTGCTTGCAATCAAGCAGATTGGAGCCATTGTAATATACCGATCTAATATATAAAGTAAACGCATTCTGGCGATTGAAGGACCTCCACATCAAACACCCTGAGGTGTGCATCATGTAATTAATACGAGTATCTATGACTGAGGGCACTTGAAAACATTCTCTTTTGAGCTAGAGGAGCTCAAATACCCCCAATTGGGTCTGATATCAAGCTGTTTCGTGTAGCAAATGCGACTATAACTTTGTAAAATATAGGTATTTATTGTATATTTCCAACGAATGATGTTGCGGTGATTCTCACAAATGTCAATCATCTAAATGCGGTACCAGCTTTACCAAATAAGTCGAAGAGTTAAGACCAGGGACGTTGTGATTCTTATAAATTTTTATTACGGAAAATACTGACGGCGTCATTGATGTGAAGATTATATAAAAAGTTATTACCATTTAGGTCTAGTAATTATGAATTAGAATGCATGGAATCGGGTTAAACTGAGTAATTGAACAGCATCTCTTACTTTGAAGGGATTTGAGATATTTGGCCCCTTACTTTAGCATATGGTGAAATTCTCGCGTTAAATCGTGCTTGATAGGTCCATGAGGCAGTCTCATCGACCATTACACCCAAAAAATATTTATAAAAACAACCATCATCATTGCAGATCGTGCATAATCTGTCTTATGGTATAGGTCACCTCTCTACTCCTCCACACTTAAAGCTCTGTTGCCACCAACATCCACATCCGTCCATCTCAGGTCCTACAACACAGAAGAAAGTCGCAAGTCAATTATGTATTTATTCCCGTGTTCATAAACAATTGATCGATCATGCGTGTGAGGTTGGCGAAGAGTTAGTTTTGTGTACAATTTAATATCACGCTATATTTCATATAATCGGGTGACAAAATACAGCCTCTAGTATACCTCCACAGCCTCTCCTTAACCAAATATTCTTCATGCACATAATAAAAACTGCATTAATAAATCATTATAACCGGCGCATACGTCATTTTGCCCGTCTAAATCCACTCAGGATGCAAGCGCCCAGGCGGATTGGTTTAAAAATTCCTACTTAGTATATAAGGTGGTCAGGCGCAGATAATTGGCCAGACGACATTCTTACTTCTGTAGAAACGGAGACCAGCCATGCGATCCCTAGTGAGTAACGATTTAAGATTTAGATTAATCAGATAAGTTAACCTAAACCTGTATCTATTTATACTGTGCGAATTTTTACCACTAATCTACTGGGTTACCTACATATATTATTTATTTTATTTATCATAGTTTACAGACTCATTTAATTATTAACAGCAATATTTTGTTTAAAACGAACATGCGCATAAAATATTACCACAAAAATATTGACAACGAGGAACACGCTAAAACTGTGTCCTTAATTTGATGTTAGGTCCTATGTATGACCTTCAAAACAAAATCTTATTTCCAGGTAATCTTCGCCATCATCTCCTTGGCTGCGGCCAAGCCTAAGCCTGGTGATATCTGGGGAGCCCCAGCTGTAAGTAATGAAAGTCAAAGTTACACTTTTAAGCAATAAACCGTTTCCAGAATAGTTGGACAGTAAATATTAATAAGCACCATCCATCAATAGGGGTCAATTTCTGAAGAAAAAATTGTTTCTACTCTTAAGTCTTTTATATGCAGAATAGTCAACACAGAACATATTTTTTTATGTTATATTGAGGCAAACGAAAAGGAGGATCACCTGATGGTTAGTGATCTCCGCTGCCCATGGACATTAACATCCGCACAAGAGTCGCAGATGCGTTGCCTGCCTTTAAAACCCCACACCCTTCCCAACTGAGCTCTGGCGACCTTACATGTTACATGTACACGTTACCTGAGAATACTGGCAACCGTCATGAAAATCTAAATCTACGCGCTTAACCAGCTCAAATACTAAAGAACTAATGTCACCCACATTACAGCATTCTGATTGGTTGTTCCCCAGTACTCTTCGTACAGCCTGCCGGTCGCCCACCAGCCCGTAGCAGTAGCGCAACCTGTGGCGTATGCTCAACCAGTTGTACACGCACCGGTCATCGCCAAGCCCGCCGCCACCAGCTATGCCTCCTTCCAACAGGTATATATATCTCTTTTTTAAAACATAATGATTGCGGAAAACGGCAAGAGAATGAATACATTAACATCTTCACAAGGGTCGCAGATGCGTTGTCTGCATCTGAAACCCTTTTTCCACCCTGCGCTAAACTACGCCCTTGCTGTTAGCCCAACATAGGTCTGACATATAAGGTAGGCAGTTTTAATTAGTATAAGCAATAAAAAAACAACAATTTATAAATAAAAATACCGGTAGAGGGGGGGGGGATAGGTTGACTGCTGCATTTCCCTGAGCCCAAGGCAGGCTACGCCCATGAAATATATCAGGCTAATTCGATTGGAAGTTGCACTAAGTTCCCTCTTCAAAACGTATGCTTCTAATATGAACTTCTTTATGCGCTTCCAGATTGTCCACCCAGTACAGCAGCACGTGGTCCACGCGGCCCCAGTGTACTCGCAACCAATCGTCCACGCGCCCGTCGTCTCGCAACAGTACGTCCAAGCCGTAGCGCAACCAATCGTCCACGCCGCGCCAGTTGTGCAGACCTACGCGCAACCAGTCGTCCAGAAGTACCTCTCAGTAGGCTCAGTTGGACACGGCTGGTGATCTACACCAGCATCGGTTGTAAATATAATTCTCTCTCTACTTATTTAAGCGTTGAGGTCATGTCCGTACTGTTGTTGTGGTACAATAAATGTTTTTACGATCAGTATTGAATTAAAGGTTTTTCTTTTTTTTCTTTAGTTGTCCCTGTGGTTTAAGAAAATGAGTCATGGTATTGCAGACGACCCAGTTGAAAAGTTTTCAGTTAAATATTGTTAGACTTTTCTAGATATCGATAATTAATAGTTATTTAAAAACATATTTTAAAACATAAACTAAACCATTATTCAAAACCAATACATAAGATCTTTAAAATACAATTTTCCTAGACCTAGGCGAAACCTTTGAAAACTTTATGACGTAAAGTTATCTCTTGCCTAGCGTAAAAACTACGAAAACGTAACTCACATGATTTTTCATTAGAAGAACCTTGATAGAGGTTTAACGAACCAACGTAATATTCAAGAAAAAAATTATCGACAGAGTAATATACCTAAAACTTCCCTGTTTTAACAAAACGAGCATTAATGGCTAATTCCAGTACCTTAAAGCAATGACCTTGAGTTACGTAACATCAGAAGAAAACATTTCAAATGTGGGCCAAAATCGTGCGTAAAACACTGCTGTGAGAGCCGCAAAAGTCACGCTATGAATGGAACCAGGCAGTTATGGTAAATCGACATGTTTACGGCAGTTGAATCGATAGTCGATACCGCGGTGCATCACTAGCCATCGCGTGACAAACGGAACATCAGCTACTACTATCTTTTGAATCAACTCTTAACTATTGTGACAACGATTTATGTTGTGTTAGAGAATCTTCAAAGTGCAAATCTAAAAACTTCACAATATTTTAAAATCATAGTTAATGCTCTAGTTAAAGAAAAGCATTATCTGTCGTCTCGTCACTCATTATGTGAAGAAGTCTTTAACTTAAGATTTAAAAACAAACACATGCAGGTACAATACATATCAAATTATGATGGCCATGGCTGATGATGATGATGATAGATGAATGTATTCACATTAATTTATGTTTGTTTGCAGGCATAGAAGGCATTTAAAAAAAAACATTTTATAACAAAATCTTTCACTTCACCACTTCGCATAACATTTATGAAAGAGCCGGAGAAATTTATTTTCAATTACATAGAAGTAGAGTTTTAATTACAATATACCTTTATACAAACTATAAATTGGTTACTACGTTTTTTATATTCATAAAGTATGGTTACCCTATCATAAATATGGACATGTTTCAGTAAGCCACAACGGGCTTTCAGTGAGTCAAATGCTATGGAACCGAACGGAGCCGGAGTGAACACTAAACTTTTAAATTTCGAAATAAATTCTAGAGTTGCGGACTCTTTGGTTCCCGTATATTTTTTTTCTATGCAATGTTTGTTTTGGCGCGTAAAATGACACTTCTATTTTTCGTATTTCAGTTGTAATACATTTTTGCGACATGAAATGCATAACTTAATTTTTATAAACTAAGTTTAACAAACGTGTGTTCCGATAACTTAAAATGAACGCGTGGTCAGGTGAAGGCGGGGATGTTATGGGACCAACAGTTGCAGGTAAGTTTCACAAAGCTACGATAAAATTGCATATCTATGTAATAACTAAACTCTTTTTAGTTTATTTAAATATCAATGAATTATTGCTTAATTTTTTTGGTACATTTGTCCTTGTCAGGACAGGCAATGGGAGCTGAGCCCATACAGCCATCAACTAAAATTGATTTCTTTGTTTTTGGAATTCTAGAAGAAAATAATTAATTTAAAAATATGATCCAACCATAACAAGATCTTAAGCTTAGATCAGAGCGCTTGCCCGGATTGCAAGAAGCGCTGGGTTCGATTCCCGCCTGAGCCGCGAGATCTGATGAATTTTTCTTTGTTACCAATTTTAACATTATCTTAAGCTTAGTTAAGAAACGCAACAAACAAATAAGTAAAACTATCATTTAAAATTAGTTTTCTTCCGAACGATTCGGCATCCATAATTTATTGAATATTATCTTTTGAAAACCAACAGTTAACGTTGAACTCTTCTTGATAGAAGTAATTTTGCAAAAATATTGTAATAAGCCGACTATGTACCATTATGTCCTGAAAGTATATTTCCATCAAGTCTTCTCAATGTTCCCGAAAAATAATAAATAAACGTACTCTTTTTGAAGCACACCTAGGTTAGATCATCATCATCATCCTAGCGCTTGTCCCGGTCGCATCCTCGGCCATTGCCTTGGAGTCCAGGGTCCGCTTTCCTACTCCTTCTCCTCCACTTCGCACGATCTTCGGCATCCTGTGCAGTCAGGCCATTGGCACGCATGTCATCGCCTACGAGGTTAGATATTTTATCATATTTTACTGTGATGTTGCGAAACTACTTTATGCTAGGCCACCTCGACTGATACTTTGAGATACAACGTCCGCACAAAATCCGGTTGCATGCAGACAATGTGTTGCAGTTGTTTATTATGCACTACAGTATATATGTAGTAGGTATCCTATCCTCTATCTTTGTATAAAATAATCGTCAGCCCCTTTCTCATAAATTTTTATGTTTTCTGCTAACATTTTCCACACTTTGTTGACAACTAGGACAAAATGGAGAAGTTAACTTGTACTTCAAAACGAAATACAAAAATCCTATGATTGACACTATATTTCACGGATGATATTTATTTGCAAAGTATGCACAGTTGTAGCTACGGCATACAAGTTAACAAGCTGTACATGTTCAGTACTGTTTATAACACGTTTTGTCACATGTTATTACTGAAGTAATCGCAAGCATACTCATGGTTTTGATTATATTTCGTGCAAGAGTCATGCTAATACCGAAACACTAGAACCTTTACAAAAAAGTACGCTTTCAAATATAAATAAAATTTTGCCTTGACCAAACTGCCTGGTTTATATAAGCTGATAAGAAGTCAGGCGGCTTAGAGGTCGATAATGGTAGTTAATAGAGTTATAAAGCATAATTTAAGTAAAAAGAATTCACTTACTCACGGAACTGATATTTCTGCAGTCACCATGTTTTTTATTTGTTTATGGAATCATATAACATTCATTCATTAGGAAGACAACCCTGCATTCCATCTGATAAGTAGGCGGCGAACAAACATATTAATTTCCCAAAGTAACATACACCATGATACTAAAAGCTTTTCAACCACTTTTAGACGACTGAGTATGAGGATGACTATTCCCATGTAAAACAAGGCTTGTCAATTCAGGATCATAGTCGTAGCGTACCCCTGGTTCCGAGGCAATAGCCAAGGACGCAACCGGGAGAGGCGCTAGGATGATGATGATGATTACTATAGAATATCCTACCACCTCAGTTACAACTTTGTTTTATATTGGATGCATGGTTGGTTATGAATAAACTGTTTTCACTGAAGGAGTCGATGTCTCGAGGTTACATGGGATTATGTGAGGTTTCCACGTGCGTGCCCGCTTACCAGCCGGAGGCACCGGTTACAAAAATAAACAGCTCAGACAGATTTGACTAGTGATGTGACTTTATGTGGAATTTGACGTTTCCATTTAAATATATTTTAGGTTTGGTTCACTTGTTAAAATATACCTATACTTTAAAAAAAATTAGAAAATTACTAAGTTTTACGTTCTACACCAAAAATAATCTTCACGGGTCAGATAGTTTAATAATTTTTGAGTGCTCAAACACAGCACTTACATCAAGACTAGAACAATGTCATGATCAGATAAAGGAATTCAATTTCCTCGTGGTACCCCCAGGTGGACAAAATAGGGGTACCACGAGGAAACAGCCGATAAATTCTTATTTAATGTACTTAAATATTACTTACTACATAGGTACGGGAAGTGCAAAGACCGATTCTCCTCCGCTTAAAAATGGAAGTGACCTTCGTGAATCAGGGTATTTAATAGCCGTCGGCTCCAGAACAGCAAGGTAAATAATAAAAATGTCAGTTTATTTTCTTTCACCTATTTACCTTTGAAAAACTTACTCCACTGACTGCCACACAACTTATCCACCAAACCTTGTTTTTAATCAGCTCTCGATGTAAAATATCAGCCTATTCATGTCCCACTGCAGGCCAAAGGCCTCCATCGTATAAATTCATTTGTTATCGGTACAAATATGGGTTTTGGTTTAATCACCTCGCTTGCCAAATGCGGGCTGGTGATCACAAACCCGGACTGTGTTCAGAAAAATTAACACAAATTTTGACCGACCCAGGAATCGCAGCGTCGAGACCAAAGCCCGGTACTTTAACCACTAGACCATCGAGGTGTTTCGATTCTCGATTATGTATATCAAAATGTAGAATAAGTATATTGTATAGCGAATCTATAAGTCTTAATCAATAAGCTTCTAATACAACATTAAGGTACTCATAGTTAGTTATGTAAACTCTCCTTTAAGTCCAACTTAGTTATTTTTGTTTCCCGCTTCTCAGAACTTTGCACACGCGACATACAAAATAATATTAAATCTTCTTGGAAGTGTCTGACTTTACCCACCTACACGTTAACCTGAAAACATTATGGCTGACTTTGCTTTCTAACTTCCAGGTTTCGAAGAAAACATAAAAGCAAAATGCTGCTGATAGTACTAATAGTTTTACTTCTTCTACTACTGTGCTTAGCGATAGTTATGACAGTGTTATGTAAGTAAACATTGAAACGTAATTGTATACTTAGTAGTATTAGGTTTTAGACATCTACTATCTATGCTAATATAATAAAGCTGAAGAGTTTGTATGTTTGAACGCGCTAATCTCAGGAAATACTGGTTCGATTTGAAAAAGCCTTTTTGTATATCCGCGGACGCAGGCGGACGCTATTAGTGTTCATATAAATTTAAAATGTATTAACTCAACTCAAGCAACCACTTTATTTAGACATGTTAATTGTATTATTTGACGTGTTTTGAGGTGACCTAAATGTAATTTTCAATCTATTGAAAAAAAAATCACTTAAAACAAAGTTTTTTAAATGTTGTATTTCATTGTAGATGTAAAACAAAAAAGGCACAAGCCCATAAGGATATGCGAAAGTAAAGAGTGCCTACGCTCAGCGGCTAACCTGGCATTATCTATAGATAGTACTGCGGACCCTTGTGAAGACTTCTACAAGGTGATTAAATGTTTATTATTATTAAATTAGTTAAATGGATGTAGATATAAAGGTTTGGGTGGCAAAGAATTTAGTATTATATTTAGGTTGTGCGTTAAAAACAGCAGAGGTGCGATTCACTAAGAGCATATGTCATAAAAGCCTTGGTCGCAGCGGCAATGTAATCGGTAAAAGGTTTCTAATATACAGTTTTCCATTAAAATAAACAAAGATGATCACTCCAGTAGATTGTTGACACTGTAATATCCCAGATTGTGAATTACTTCACAAAAAAATTATAGTTTTACCGATTACATCGCCGCTTCGACCAAGGCTTTTATGACATTTGCGCTTAGTGAATCGACGCACAGAATAGACTTTCTCGTGATAAAAGTGAGCAAGTTCGATCTTCTAACCATTTTTCATATCACCATGTCATTCAATCAAATCCTTGCATGCCTGGGTATGTAATTAAATGACTTACTATAATAATCTAAACTTTAAAAAAGTAATAAATCAAATTAAACTCCGTTTTACTCCTAGTACGCCTGTGGGAACTGGGGGGAAGACCACCCTCGTCCAGACGCGTACAGGTCTTACGACTGGTTCCGCGACAAGCAGGCCAAGGTCTACACTGTGGTGAGAGACTTCCTCACGAGGAACATCAGCGGCCTGCCCAAACCTGTGCGCCAGGCTAAGGACATGTACGCCGCTTGTATGGATACTGGTTTGTAACATTTATTGTTTTTATGATATTACCATACTCAAAAAAAGTAAACAACGTTTGCCGATGCCAGTCGTCGGATGGGTGACCCAAAAATTTCAACTCGAGCTTGCCATTCTAATTTCAGATACATTGGATAAACTAGGTCTTAAACCAGTCCTAGAAATTCTAGAAACCTTATCTCTACCACCGTTTCCAACATTTGTGAACGCATCTGACGATGTAGATTATGAAACGTACAAATTCGACTGGGTCGATACAGTTATTAAAATTAAAACAAAGCTCGGAATGGATGTTTTGATTGGATTTGATATATTTTCTGACCCTAAGAATTCTTCAACGTACAGACTAGTAATGGGTACACCTGAGACCACTAACCCTTTTCCGAGGTAAGGATTTCCTTTTAGAAATCAGCGAGCAAAGCAGTCGAAAGCAAGTTATTAGAGTTATTACCACGTCAAGTTAGACGTTTATACCATACCGCCGACAACCTTAAGTTCACATGCCAAAGCCGAAGCATTCATTTTGCAGTTTGATTTACAACTAAATTCTTCTGCACGTCAAAGTTGTTTTGATCCCACCAGCACTTCACTTGGTTTTTGTTTCTTTGCTGTCTGTAAAACTAAATTATTTTATACTTGAAACTAATCTAGGTCTTGTTTAATACAGTAGTATTTGAATTACAGTAGTACTGATTTGAATGATAGAGATACTTAAATGTTCATAGTGATGACTTTTTTGTATTTTTCAGCATATACAACGAAAATAAAAGGCACAACCGCAAAGGCAAAAAATATTTCAAACTCCCCACCATTGAAAGTGAATATGATGAAACGTTTTACAATAAAAACGGATGGCAGTCGAAAAATAAGCAGGATGATGAAGACGACGAAAAAGTGGCTGAAATGTACAAAGTATTCTATGCAGAACTAATAAAGCTATTCGTGATAGAATCTAAAAATCTTAAATCTGCTAATGTAAATGAAACGGAACTTGATCAGAAACTATTGGCCAGCTCTAGCGAATTTTACTCTATGCATAGTGATTTATACGAGGTAAATTACGAAGTTTTAAACACAGAGAGATTAAGTTAAGTCGTTTAATATTCCCTGACACCAGAAAACTATGGTATAGTTTTGGTTGTCATGACGTACGTTTCAACATACTTTCACTGCGATAAGAAGAGACCGTAGCTTCAAATTAAGTGCCAATATCAGAGCGAGTCGAATTATAGTGAGGGCATATCTAACGATTAAAATGTATGGTTTAACGGTCATTATTTTATCAGATGGTCACAGCGATCAATATTAGTTTATAATAAACTTTGTACCCATTGTTTTAATATTTAATGTGTTTGTTCCATGTTATAACTCCATTAGATTATCGTGTGATATCAATCAATTGTTTGTTACGTCGCTAAGTCGGACATGAAATATAGTGGAAAGCATATATTTGAATGGTTCGATTTGCACTCGCCATTCTTCGAAATTGGCATTAAATAAGAGCGACAGTCGCTTTTTAGAACGAGACAGCACGTTAATTTAAATAAATAAAAACTGCAGTGGAGAGTAAATGCCAATAGCATTGAATAGCATGTATTAAGTGTGTCATGTTTTGTTAATAGCAAGACCTTCTTCCCGAATTTCTAATTCGTCTAATTGACTAGCTAAGCTATTATAAAGAATTTCCAAGGCTGTAATAATTATCGTCAATTAACCACTTTGAAATAATAACTTGTTATACATATGTATGACGTGTATTTCTATTTAATTGAAATAGCCTTTTAATTGACATGAAAATAAGTTTCACACTCCTATATGTACAGTTTTTATAACCACACTAACAGCAAATGGATGCCATGAACTTCTCTGGCACTTAATATCAATATTGTGAGGGTAGAATTGTTATCATTTTAATTTCAGTTGACTGACGCTTTTTATAAATTTCACGTAAGATGATCTCAGTGATCATGTTTTGTTAATAGCATCTCAGTGGCAGGTGTACTTTTTATATAAAATTAAACTTTATTTCAAGGTACTGTTTAACAATTATTTTCTCATAGCGAAAGGCAGCGCTTCAAAATACCTAGTTAAACCTATAAGCTGTTCTTAGTGTAGGAACGAACTACGCGGAAAAACCCGTCTGATTTATGCGGCTGAATTTACGTTCCGTCTTGTTCATGATATGACACACTTTTAAATGGGAGATGACATCCTATGCAGAAAATACGTCGCGTAATTTTGTGTAGAAAATGCACTGCTGCCGACGTAAGGTCGCGTAATATCGGCATAGTATCTTCCTACACTTAAAATAATAAACATTATTTTCAGCTAGAATCTTCCAACGACACGGAATCGGATGAAACTGACATGAGTATTCCTCAGTACACCGTTGCCGAGCTTCAAGCCCACACAGATTTGATCGTAGAATCAAACAATGGTACAGCTGAACCTATTTGGAAGAGATACCTAGATGGAGTATTCAACATTAGTGATGTGGTGTTGGACTATGATAATGATAAGATAATGATTGGTGAAACAGATTTGAAGTATTTGAGTCTAATGGCAGCGTTAATAGCACGAACACCGCCAGCTAAAATTGAACTTTACGTGTGGATAAAAGTAAGCATAGTGTGAGTGTGCCGGTAAAGTAGACTATTTAGAGTTTCTAAGTTAATATCTGGTGGGCTAGCCAAGATGCCACTTTCGCAATTTATATCTCCATGCCGCTCATACAAATACTTCATGTGCGGAATGGAGATATAATTCGCTGCGATAGCGATAGTTCGCTCTCGCAAAATGGCATCTTGGCTAGCCCACCTAAAATAAATTTTCATTGTGTTTTTGTATGTTTTAGCAATAATTAAAATAATTGAAAATAGTGTACATAATTAGAAATTAATGTTTCCCTTTGGTTTTCTTGATTTTCGTTATGAACATTTTTATCAATGTTACAGTGGCTCGTTTCGAAATGGTTGCTTATAGTATATTTTAGTCGAAGTATTTGTAACAAATCTGTTGTAATTTATTGTTTGATTTGCGATATTTGTGTGATTTATTATTTGTAAGTCGCAAAAAAGTCGGAAATTGTTGAATTCTTGGTAAAACGTCCCTTCCAGACTTAGCCCTCCAATGGTGACGCTTATTTGTCTTCACCGATGCTGTAAGCGTAACCCGGTCCCACAAACCGGGTTGGTTCCATAACTCTAAAAGTTGCACACGTAATTCGATGGCAGAATAAAAAAATATTTAGATTCTTATTAACACCCAGTCTCACAGAACTTGAACGGGCTTGGGATGCTGAATCTGCAACTACCCTCGAATTAGCACTTGTATTGATACTCGCAGAATTAATTTATATCATTCTTTTTGCGTTCACAGGCAGTGGAAGTAATGGCAGCTCACACGACATCGGAGCTCCGGCAGCTGCTCCAGCGCGCGGCAGAAACACAAGCTCGCCCCGCGGCGCCGCGCAGCCTGCAGTGCGCGAGCGCAGTCAACGACCTCATGGGCATGGCGGTGGCTTACGCTATAGCTGACCCGGACTTCTTCAATGTAACTAAGCCCAAGGTGACCGTTCATTTACATATTATATTGAGAGAGGTAGAGCTTTCTGGAACTTCATCTTTAATGAGCCACTCGTCTGCAGAAGTACCTCCACTTTACGGATGACCACAGTGAAGTAACACTTCGTAGCTATTGTGCATGTTTCTGCTGGTGAGTAAGGTTGCCAGAACTCAGTTGGGGAGGGTATGGGGTTTTAAAGGCAGGCAACGCATCTGCGACCCATGTACGGTTGTTGATGTCCATGATCAACGGTGATCACTTGCTTCCCCATGAATATAAAAATTATGAGGTATGCATTTGACCTCGATTCTCGTGATGGTAAATGACAATGTGGCTTACGATTTGTTGTTGATTTTCGATAGTCCTAATAATTATATAGGTTTCACAGTGTAAGAAGTTGTGTGTTCCCAGGTACAAACAATGCTGTACGAAATGAAAAACGCATTAGCGCATCTAGTAGGACAAGCTAAGTGGATGGATGACAATACCAAACTCGAAACGTATCAGAAGATTATTCAGATGAAAACCCTCATAGGTTTCCCAGACTGGTTTCAAGAAACCAATCGGTTAGAGGAGTACTATAAGGGGATTGAGGTAAAGGCGAACACTCATCTTGAGAATATGGTGACCGTAATACAAGTGAAATTGAAGAAAGGCTTGAATAAGTTCAGAGACACCAACAACTTTACCTGGGCTACAGATCCTACTGAAGTCAATGCGTATCATACATTTCAAGAAAATACTATAAGTGAGTAATTTTTCACTCTTCTTATAGTCTTCATTTTTCTATTTCATACTAATCTTAATCCCTCCGTAGACTCCGTAGGTCAGGACAGTTTCTTTTAACACTGTTTTGCTATTCTGATAGGAATGCATTTCAAAAGCATGGTACATTCTAGCACAATTTATGTTATTGAGGCAATAAACTTACTAGTTTATATTGTAACTTAGTGAGTAAACCAGGATTTAAGCAAATAAATAAAAAAGTTTTCAATTTTCAATCATTTTGAATATTTTGGACGCAGCTGTGCCCATGGTAATGTTACAACACCCCTTCTTTGACTTGGGCCTAGAGTAAGTATGGATCCCTTCTTGTATTATGTTTTTTGAAGTATCTTCATGTGGGATGGAGTAATAAATAAAAAAGTTAATGTTGAGTAAAACTTGATACGAGCGTACTCTTACTTAGATACTGAAAAAAAATATTTTGAAACGTTATATATTATATTCGGCGGTGTTGAATAAAATGTGTTATTAATATTCCTACAGTTCGCTTAACTACGGATCACTGGGCGCCGTACTTGGCCACGAAATAACACATGGCTTCGATAATTTCGGTACGATCGATATTTTTACCTATAAGTTGTTTTAAACAAAACACAACTATAAATACCCCTCGTTAATTCCTCCAGGTCGTCAATTTGACAAGAATGGTAACTTCTTGCCGTGGTGGTCGAACGAGACGGTGGAATCCTATGTGAACATGACGCAGTGTTTCGTCGACCAATATTCCACCTTCTACGTGCCGGAGATCGACGAACATGTGAGTTCCTTTATTTTATACGAGCTCTAAGAATCTAATTTTGAAACATACATAATATAGTGGTTTAAATACCGGACCGTGATCTTATGTCTTTGATTCCCGAGTCGGGCAAAATTTTTTTCAGAACAGTGATCTTTGTGATCACCAATCCCATCGTTTTAACGAAAATGATTTCAAATGATGGAGGCGTTTGACCAGCAGTGGGACATTAATAGGTTGATACTTTAAATAATTAGAACATTGTATTATATCTGTCTAACTAGAACAAAAAGTGCATCATATTCAGTTCTGTACATTTCAACTTCAACGTCATGTAAAGATACTCACATAAAGACTCAGTGTCCGTATACGTTTATAATAACTCATTTAATCAAGAAGCAAATAGATTCCTCGTAACATTTGTTCTTTCTATAATGTCAGTCAGTAGACGTACTTCTACGTTGATTTATAGTTAATTATTAATAGAAGACAATCAAACCTTATTGTTCTAGATTTCTAGTACCTTATAATGACAATTATTATCTATCATAATAAATTGCTTTATACATAAGACTGGGTAACAACTGTTACCTTACACGATATTAAATGATATTTATAGAAAAAAGGTCACTTGTATCGGCTTCCTATATTTCTTCAGTAAACCAAGCCATGTTTTATCGACGACACCCCAATAAATACTTTTAACAAAAGTCATAAGGTGTTTTATTAATGAGAGTTATTGATGATGTGTTCGGCCAACTACCTACATGTTTTAATATTAGGTAATTTTCAAAAAAGGTGTCGGCCACTCCCTTTAAAAAGACTAATGGCCCTAAGTAGTATTAGTTTACTAGTCCGAAAAGTATAATAACTGGACAATTAATATTGACTTATTAGAAACTAACGATTTGTTGTTAAAGTACTGGGCCGTGACGTCGAGGTCCTGGGTTCAATGTTCAGGTTGGGCATAATGTTTAGTTGATTTTTTTTAACACGGCTATATTGATATCAATTTTATATGATGGAGGCATTTTCAAAATCAAAGTGAGATGCATATCAGACTTATGTCATTTCAGAAAGAATCACAGTGTCAGTTTTTTATAAACGTGACTTAGGTACCTTATGTCCTTGAACTAAAGTTTAATTTCGCACAAGACCCTGTGAAACCCATCTGGCCCCATTCCTCAGATTGACGGCAAGAAAACTCTAGGCGAGAACATTGCGGACAACGGCGGCGTTCGAGAGGCACTCGCCGCATTAAAACATCATCTGAGGAAGAACGGACCCGAACCCAAGTTGCCCGGCTTCGAGCATATGACTCCCGAACAGATGTTCTTCTTGTCTTATGGGAATGTAAGTAGAATGGCTTTCAAGTTCAAGAAAACTCCAGGCTAGAAAATTTTCTAGCCTTCTAGCCTAAGCACTCACTGCTTTGAAGCATCGTCTGAGGAAGAACGGACCCGAGCCCAAGCTACTTTGGACTTTGGAACAGATGTTCTTCTAGTCTTATAAGAATGTAAGTAGAATGCCTGTCAAGAAAACTCTTGGCGAGCATAGTGAGGAAGCATAATCTGCAGAAGAGCTCCCGTGCCAAAGCTGACTGGGCATGTGAGTAAAGTAGCATTTAAAACTCTAGGCAAGATCATCAAAAGGAAGAACGGACCCGAGCCCAAGTTACCCGGTTTCGAGCATAAATGACTCCCGAACAGATGTTCTTCTTGTCTTGTGGGAATTTAAGTAGAATTGCATTTTAATAATTTCCACAAGTTCATTTGTATGATGATATTTAAGAACTCCAATTCCTAATGCGCAAACTCAATAAATTAACCTGTGCTACCTACTTGTTAAGTTATTTTCCAGTTAATGTTTTAAACTTGGCAGGTAGGTAATAATTTGACACAAAAACCCATTTTCTGTAGCCACAGTTACCTCCACCGATGAAAAACTAATATTTATTTAAATAGTTTTTTTTTTAATGATTTACTAGTCAGTTGCTAATGGATACGACTATACTTTTAGAGTTACTTAAATCAGTCACTGCCATTCAGACAGTTAATAAAGTTATTTTCTCTTTCCATTCAGCTATGGTGCGGCGTGGCGACCAAGGACTCTCTTCTATCTGACTTAGACGACGAGCACACGCCTCAACAGTTCCGCGCCAAGGGAGCCCTGCAGAACTCAGAAGAATTCGCAAGAGCATTTCACTGTCCGCCCGGATCCACCATGAATCCGAGAACGAGGTGCATTATCTTTTAAACTATGAAGTTCGTTTGTTATCTATGAACAGATCTGTCTGTATGTTTACTCTGATAATTTTTTTCTTGTTCCTTGAAAGTAGTACCAAAAAATACAGAAAAAAAATGTTTAGAAGTCATTTAAAACGTGAGAGAGCAGTGATGATGAAGCACTACTTTTGAAGATACAAAATGTGTGCTATATTTTCGGAATATCATTTATAATTATCTATAATGAAGTGATAAATACTTAGGACCAAACTGCATTCCAGTCTAAATTGGTCGAGATTGAAAGAATTTATTCAGACGGCGATTCTTTTAATTTCTAATATCCCTAAGTCAAACAACATTTAATCTGAAGCGCTTTTTAACCAAGTATCATACATTTAATATCCAAATTGTACATCAACGATTTTTCTAGACAGTATTAAAATCAGACCAAACCATTAATACCTAACTTTGGAAAATAAGAATGAGAGCTGCAGCTAAGTCTACTTAACATTTTGACGTTAAATTGTTGGTCTAAATTGTTCAAGTTGAGGTTTTGAATCGATAAATCCCTAACCGAAAGGTCTATTAAAATTCTTTAAATACTTATGATTCTTTGCTCTGTATCTAAACATGTCAATAGTGTATCTCTTTAATTTTCTTGTTTATGAAATGTGATTTCAATGGACTTTTCCTTACTTTGATCGCGTATAACAATAGTGTGCAAGTAACAATTAGTTATATTGTCAATTATATAGACATAGTCATATGCCAGTACCTTTTTACTGTGAGTGTTTTTGTCATAAGTCTGATAAAAATCTATTTTAGTAATTGATATGACATAGAAAATTAGGAATAACTCAGTCAGTCAGAAATAATCACACTGATAAACTCCTTTCGTAACCGTTTAAAATGCGAAAGTAACAGATGTTCACAATTATTTATAAATATGTAGATTGGTCCGATATTAATCAGTATTTTTTTCTCAAGGGAAAGTGTCTTTATTGTTTTAAATTCCAATCCACATTTTTAATTAAACGTTTTTGGCAGGCGGTGGAAAATCTTATACAATATATGAAATGAAATGGATTAAATGTATTCAGAAACATTTAATTGTACAATCTCAGAACGTAGACATAATACAAAATTATCCAAGATAAGTTGTAACTTAGTATTAATAACAAATTTAAATAAAGGTTTACATAAATATCACTCGTTTCCATGTTTATCTTTAGAAATACGTACATATATACAGCTTGAAACAAAATCTTATTTTAGTTAAAATTAGTGGCTGTAGGAGCCGTGGATCGAGTTCGAGACGATCGTTTTAGAGATTCCGCCGTAGCTACCGCCGTAGCTGCCTCCGTAGCCGCCTCCGTAGCCGCCTCCGTAGCCTCCGCCGTAGCTGCCTCCGAAGCCGCCGCCGGAGCCGCCGGAGATTCCGCCGAATCCGATTCCGCCTGATAGACCTGATACGCCGATGCCACTGGAAATGCCACCGCCCAGGCCGAATCCTCCTCCACCGCCGCCGACTGCAATAGCAGGGCCGGCGGCGACGGCCACTGGAGCAGCCGCTACAGCTACAGGCACGCGCCTCTCAACTACTACAGGCTGCGGTACTGGCACAGGCCGGTCAACTACAACGGGCTGAGGAACCGGCACGGGCCTGTCCACTTGAACGGGAACCGGCACGTTGACCTGGCGGTCGACGTACACGGGCTGCGGCACCGGCACCGGCCGGTCTACATACACTGGCCGGTCAATCGGCACGTGCTTCTCCACCGTCACCGGGTATGGCACCGGCACCGACACCTTCACTGGGTATGGCACCTTCTTCTCGTAGTACACGGGCACCTGCCGCGTCACCTCTACCGGCACCTTATGGATCACCGGGTAGGGCCGGTCGACCGGGTATGGCACCTGGACTGGAACGGGCACCTGCACTGGTCTGTCGACTGGCACTGGCACTTGTACTGGGTAGGGGACCTGCACGTCTCTAGTAATGGTCCGCGTGATGTAGCGAGGTACCTCCTGACGGAGAATGACAGGGTTGGGCTCCACTGCAACTGATGTTTGTACTGCGGGTGCCGCGACAGCTACCGGCGCGGCTGCCACTGCCACCGGCGCGGCTGCGACGGCCGGTCCCACTGCTACACCACCGCCTCCTACGCCGATACCAGACCCTATAGCGATACCAGATCCTCCTCCAAAACCGGAACCTAGTCCAATACCGGAACCTGCTCCGATACCCGAACCGATACCAATACCGGAACCTACTCCGATACCCGAACCGATACTGATACCGGAACCTCCTCCGAAGCTAGACCCATACCCTCCATAAGACGAACCCAGGTACGATCCTGCTACTCCACTGTGGTATATCCCCCTCTTCACTCCCTTTTCAGGAGCACGCTCTTCTTTGATTCCATTCCCTTCAAGCAATTTTGAAAGCTTGGGTTTCGTTTCAATTTCTTTTGTTGTTGCTAAGCTGCATATAACAAGCAGTACCTGGAAATAAACAAAACTTGTTACAATCTTATGTCAGTGATTGTGAGAAACAGAAAAGGAATATTCATTGTAGCATGTAAGTGATAAAACAAGGTATATATTTTACCGTGATACTGTAAATCAAAACTATATGAGTACAATGACACGCTACGCTGCTAAATTATTTGTGTAGGTATGTTAAGGTACATAATGTGATCTGTAAATTCATTTTATAAGTATTTTTACGAAACAATTATTTATTGACTCTGGCTGCGATGACCCTGCCGTCTTTCACCAAATAGACGCTCTGGCCACATGGGCCTTTAAGCCTGTAGTTTGGGTGTATTCGTGGGGCCGCGGGGACCCTGCTCTGGGGCCCTAATTGATTGCGGGGCCCAGGGCACCTGCCCAGGATAGTGCCCAGAGGAAAATACACTATCTATGAATATGGCTGGCTAACTCACGGTTGGCTTCAGGAAGTGGTGGCTGTTTTCCGATAATATTAAAATACGAATAGTAAGTTGTTTGTATCTACATTTCATAAGGACAGTAAATTGAGTGAGAAATGTACACTATGACAGACTCGATATCAAATGCAATTCCCACAGTTTGTAGTGCTATAAAAAGGTAACAATGCCAAGGGTGTATTGTTTTATCTAGGTGAACTTAGCCTTAACAATGCCAGGTGTGTTGCAGAGGCATTAGTCAATGTCTGGGCAGTAGGTATTAGGTATTCTGAGGTCAAGGTAAAGTCCGGCCTGTGTTACTGTAACTGGGCAACCCGCAGTATAGCACATAAACATGCCCGAATTAGAATAAATGAACGTTATAAGAACAGTTAACCTTATCAGTGGCTATGAAAAACTACGTAGGTGTTATAAAGCATAGAATAATTTTCACTGCCTGCTGTGCTTATACAATTTTCTTGTTTCGTTTTATTATTGGGAAAAAGGCACTCTAAATACCGTCAGTGCTCTGTGACTAAAGTACCTACATATATCGTATTATGCACTTATAACGATTAATAAAATTATTCTTATTGTTATCTCTTTCAGTCCAATAGAGACATCTGGAATTTAATAAAAAATAATATTTCCGCTGGTGGGGACAGCTTGGACAGATCTTACAAAAATATAAGAGGGTGGGAATTAAATTCGCGGTGTGGTAGGTACTACTGATATGACTTCCATTAATTTTATTATGAAAAGAACGTTTGCTAAAACGGTGATTGTTTCTAAATGACACAACTTCCCACCTTCCAAAACCTAAACCATTAGTTCACTGCAGAGACAAAACAAAGTGGTAAAGTTTATTATTAACTTTTTAAAGTTTGCGTGATTCCACTAAATTAACAAATAAATAATTTAAAACCAAACCCAATTAAAGATCAGAGAGAACATCGATCGCGAAGGCTTTCGTTCCTAAACCTTTTATTTAGCAATACTCTCACAGTATATCAGACATAATTAAGTTGTCTCAAAAGCACATAGCGAGTCGGGCCCAACCATTTCGCAACTTACATATCCGATCTAGATCCGCCACCATTCGCCCTGTCTAATGTCTGCGACTTGTCTAAACGAATGTTTCCTCATGTTAGCTGTACCATATATTTAAATCATTCAATATGGCCTCGCTGCACTTCAATCCGTTTTAAAATTGGCACTTAAATTTGAAGCAACCATCGCCTCTTATTTCAGTGACAGCATGTCGAAACGTACATAATTTCAAACAAAATAATGCCACAGTTTTCTGGCATCCGGCCTGTCTTAGCGATTTAAATCTTTGTTTAAGCTTATCATAGTCTATAGCTAGATGTAAGCCCAGCCCAGTTTCGTATG
Organism: Nomophila noctuella; assembly: GCA_958496325.1. Classification (NCBI taxonomy): domain Eukaryota; kingdom Metazoa; phylum Arthropoda; class Insecta; order Lepidoptera; family Crambidae; genus Nomophila; species Nomophila noctuella. The sequence continues at coordinate 4,742,219 of OY292496.1, read as the reverse complement.
TGTATTATACGCTGTTGAAATAGCGAATGTCGTACGAATTCAAGCTTGGTTTTATTTATGGCTGGACATAACTGTCTATGTCCGGGAAATGAACGTGGGGTTCCATCTGAGAAAATATTTGTTAATTTTAACGTTTTATTAGCTTAGGCGTTTAGGAAAGTTTTTAGTATTCTAGGCTCTTTTCGGATGACGTTTCAGACAATTTCTCTTTTGTAAAATTTACCATAACTCCAGTTCAGCCATGCAAAATTTGATGTCATCTTTACATTTAAATGAGTTATTAGTCCTTCGTTGATGATTGCGACTCACTTCTACCGTATTGTTCTCATACATTAAGATAAATTATCGCCATACCTTAAGATAAATCGTAAATTTATTACTCTAAAGGTCCTGTTGTCGTTTTGGAATAGGTCAAAGTATTTTTCAAACAAAAACGTAAATAATACAATTTCAATATTTATAGTTTTAAAAACTTTAACGATATTGAATTGGTTTTATAAATTGATATTTTTTGTTAATCGATATAACCGATTGAGTAATTATATCGATAAATCAATTGATTATATGCTGCTGATAGCGTTACAGATGCTACGGCTACCGGCATGTACAGTCAGCCTTGAATAATACAGAACACTCTTTGCTATTGGATCGAAATTGTACATAACATTGATGCTAACTACCACGTAACCAAGTAATAGCTTGGTATAAAAACATTAACACGATGCGATCCGTTATCGTTGTGGAAAAGTAATAATTCATTCATGTAACAATGCTGGCTTGCTGCTCTGATATTGATTTTAAAAACATTAACCCTTTTCTTGGCAGTGTAACACGGGTGATACATTCAAATAAAAAAAATCCTGAGCCCTAACCAAGCGATTTAAGATATTTATTTTACGCTTATTTCATAAGTGACCTATCATAGAATTGAAAATTAAATGCTTTATCGGTCGAAAAGTGCGCTGTTATCATTGGTGGACATAATGACGTCACGGAGGCACGTTGGCTTTGAGCGCGTGATAAGTTTATTTGTGTATTGACTGTATTCATAAATATTTGTGTGTTTTTTCATTAGTATTTTATAGAAAAAATACTACTTTTTGATTTCCCATTCATTTCTTTGGTGTTTGTAGCTATTTGGCAATTTTATAACTATTTAACTAACTATGTATCATATATGTTACACTGCCAAGCTCCCCGTGTTCGAGTTTGTATCATATATGATACATTTGCCAAGTCCTGAGTGATTTAGTAATTATACAAAATTTGATAATACCGTTTAATTCACAAATATTTGAAACATTTTCATATTTCTGGATGCAATGAATTTCATGTACTAACATTGTTTTTTGGTTTAGTTTGTTTTTGTTCGCGGGTTTTTGAACAAAGCTATCCCAATTCTTACCCCTGCTGCCTCGCTTCTTCCTGCATGAAATTACCAAATACCGTTGATTAAAAAGGTTATAATATAAAAATCTCCTTTGCCTTGTTTGTCCTGTTCGTCCGTCTTATTCAACATCAATTAACATACCGTACAATAAACAAAAAGTACAAGATTCAGACTAAGAACAATAGCTGTTATTCATAAGACGTACTAAGGAAAAGAAACTGTTTTTGCGACTTCCATCAATTTGGCTTATTCAATTACAAGTATGCTTATGTTTACATAAACTATTCACTTATCTAACTTCATCTCATTTAAATTAACCTCGTTCTTTGATCATTTGTTTAATATCATCCTGTACCCTATACTTGGCAGTGTAACATATATGATACATATTGTTTCTCAAAAACTAAAATCCAAAATATTTTTTTTGTAATTTTATTGGCTTATCTGAGTCATATCTAAGCAGGAAATATTACAATTAAAACAGTTTTAACAAATTCATAGTCTTGCCAAGATAAGGGTTAAACTGGTTAATTAGATAAACATCTGAACATCTGATTTTTCCTATGTAAATTTCTTCACGATTAAGTATGTAGTGATTGCGAAAAAAACGCAAAATTAATTTAATCAATCAACTTAACTTACAGGCAACACAAACTTCATTTGATGAATCATATATGTATGTAGTTCATATTTTTGATTTCCTACTCTCAGAATCAAGAATTGGGCAAGCGTGATGATTATGCCAAAACTCATCTTTCAACGAAAACATGATTTCACATGATGTAGTGGGACATTCTTTACTTCAACTTTACCCTCAGAATCACGCTTATATTATTGATAAGGTTTTTTTGATTGGATGTTTGGATGTTTTTAAGTCAATCACACTGAAACAACTGAACGTTTTTTTTTTATGAAAATTGTTATACAGGCAGAGTATGTGCTGACTTTGGTGATATGATACTTCCTATACTTAAGTGATAGGATCAAACACGACTCGTGAATATGACTGCTTGATTATTATGTTTCTAAGCCTGTTTTCCGTTTTCAGTTTTACATGTTATTGATATAGGAGATCACATTGGAAAACGGTTAAGAGTAAAACGAATATCTAGGCCTTCTAAACTAATTATTTCACGCCTAGGAGATTGAAGGCGAGACCTAGTACCTATATATATTAAGGTAAACCACATATTCAAGTGATATGACTAAGTTATTCACAAGTACATAATTAAATAGTTAGCCGCCATGAAACTTTTGCTCGCTACAAGTCGTTTAACTTCAAACGGTCAAAATGTTGGCCTAGTTTAATAAATCTAGATAATATTTTAACAGACAGGTAAACCAGTAAGCTTTTTACCTACTTCTATAATGTTTTGCCCGAAGGCCTTTTGGTGTATTTAAAAATGCATATTATTTACAATATTTGCTGTACCTTTATCGCTATGAAAGGGAGATCTTGAATCTTGATCTAGGCTAGGCTAATCGATGATTGTGAAATCATGAATCACTCAAGATAATATTTAAACGGGAGTAAACGCGATTTTAAATTTTAAGTACACTCTCTTACTCACTGCTTGCCGTTTCAGCTGCGAAGCTACAGCCATAGTCACAAGCGGACTCTCGTGAATTATCCAATAGTAATGCAACGCAAAAGTTTCAAGTTTTTTGAATTAGTCAATAAAAAAATCTACACACTGTTTTTGTAGAGTGTAAAGTTGGTCACACAAGTAAATAGGAATAAAATACTTTTTTCTTTCTCATTCTAAATTCAATACGTACATTTGTCTTGCAGAACTATCATGGTCAGTTTAACATTTTTGCTACAAACTTGCAGCAAATCGTGACTGCTCAATTAAAACCCACATGCACTCCACACTGTAGACACAAATCATGCGTATAAGACTGATTGTAATCCCGTTCTACTGATGTACTGATGTTGGATAATAATTAAGTCATATTTCACATAACACCAATTTACCAGGCTATTTAATTTTGGCGCTACTTTTGAGTAAGGAAACACTAACAATGCAGTGAAGTTATTTTGATACCTGCATTAAAGTTGCTAATTTATTAAGTTTGTTCCGGGGATCGAACCCAGCACCTCTTGCAATCCTCGGTAGCTTTATTGGTTGCAATGCTTGCCCACATCGCAAGAGGCGCTGGGTTCAATCCCCGCCTGAGATCAGGTGAATTTTTCTCCGTTTATAATTTTAAAAATTAAAGATTATTTTAGCATGTAGAAAATAGAAAAATAGTCACCAAAAACTCCTTTCGATTTAAATATTGATTTCGCACTATCATTTCATGATTGATCAAATTAATAACTCAACTTCAGTGTTATTTAACGTTTAACCTATTTTCCCGCTTACTCCCGTTCGTCCCGTGAGAATTTTGCAATATCCTTTTGCAACTAAGCATCAATATATATATATATACATTTCAAAATGAAATCGACGAAACGAAAATAAAACACTACAGAGTGCAACCCTTTGGTTTTACACCAGGAAGTTTCTAATCCCATTGTATACTGTAGATTCATCTTGATTTGTTGATTGTATCAATAACAGCAATTTTATTTAGGAGCTTATTAAAAGCTTTTAAATTCTGTAATTTTGAGATGGTATAATGCAATTTTCGAATTTAAAAACCCACTTGGATGGTTTACTGTGATACTTAGCATTTTAATAACTTCCGATTTTAAAAAAGCTACGTATGAGTTTTTAGAAAACTGCCGTTTTTTCTATCAGCATACCACATTTAGATATAACTCTTACTACTCTCGTAGGCAATGGCCGAGGGTGCAACTGGAAGAAACCCTAAGACGATGATGATTAAGTTAAAACTCTTACCGTCAATATTTGGATGCCAGCCATCTTTCTTCCTAAAAACGAGATCACAGCAATATCACATTACTCTACGAATCGATAGGCGATCGTACATCGACCGGACGGAATATGTGAGGGGTATGTGGCTGCGCGCGCGCCGCTCGCGTTTATATACAACTAGCTAAATCGCTACAATCCCGCTGGGCAAGCTGGCGATCCTACATAATATATAAGGTATTAAATTGAAATAAAAAGGACGAAAATGTTCGTCCATTTGATCGGTTATTTTAAAATTTTATTGAAGGGCATTTGAGGCAAAAAATAATCATACAGTCATAGAACTTATTACGACTTTCAACTTTTTTTATACACTATGGGCTGTGTCTAGTTTGCAGGCTAGCCCAAGAACAGAGGCGAGGCCTACAATGGAGCAAGCTCACCTAGATAATGCCTGTGCATGCACTCTTTTCTTAAATGCTTCCGGTTTATATTATCATCCAACACTATTTTATTATTTGTTTAGCCTGTCATGAGTTACCTTTCCGGGAAACTATTGTGCTTAGTTTAGCACCCAATCTTAATTGGGGATCTAACATATTCACGTGTACTTATGCATAATGCAAGGATAAGGCAGATGGAAATGATGATAATGAAAATTGCGTTTTGGCCGTATAATGGCATAAATGGAGCAAACATATGTAGGACTGACAAGAGAAATAGAAATTAACTGTTACTATATTCAGTACATAGATAGGCTTGTTGATCGGGATACATGAAGAGGTGTACTATATCCAGCGGTCGACTGATGCGAAAAGCTGCTAATGATGTTTTTATACAGTAGAACAAGGGCGTAGAATAATGATAAACAGCTAAGAGACAATAGCAGTAAAATTTCGTCCCAAATAGTGGAATTACTCACTCTGGCCAAACAATTGGGAGTCGGTTTCGTATCCATTACAGCACGTAGATTTAGAGTCAAATTAATCAATAGATACGCGAGCACATTCCTATCTAAAAGCATTTTTCTTGCTTTAACATTATGATATGCTTAGTATTGCGGTAAGCTGCGGTAGTCGGATAAGTGCACTATATGATTTATTGAATATAGGAATGCTGCAAGATATGCTCTTAGTATAGATCGACTATCCGTTTAATGTTTTTTAAATGTAGAATGATACACCATGCCAAAATTGTGTCGCGTTGTTTAGCATGTTAAATGAAATGGATTTCCCCGGAACTTCAGTTGCGTTTCTCAGCTTACCGTAAATAAATAAAATGAATTGCCTAGCCCCAAACTAAGCTCGAAACTTATACTACGTAAGCTAGGAAACAGATATACAAACTTAAATGCCTACTTTTTAGAGTACAAATGCCGATGTTCATCCTACGAACATTTGCCCTCAGCGGAATTCAAACCCGCGACACTTGCTTTTTGGCCAGGGTCTCTAACCACCAGACCAGCGAGACTATCAGTTACTTAATTAATATTTGTCTCAAACACGAAGGATAAGGATATTGCGTGACGGCTCAGAACACCTGCAGTGTGCTTATTCATGCCCCATAACAGGCGAGAGGACAAGTTTCCTAAAATATAGATCACGGGGATCATGCATAAACATCAATGCATTTTAATTCTTTCTCGTATAATCAGTTGACAGACAGACTGTTAGATAATTAAGTTAGGTCATAGATCTAAAGCGTAGATATATGTATATACCCTGGTGGGCTAGCCAAGATGCCATTTCGCGAGAGCGAAATATCGCTTTCGTCGCGACTTATATCTCCATCCCGCTCACACAAATACTCCGTGTGCGGGATGAAGATATTATAATTCGCAGCGATAGCGATATTTCGCTCACGCGAAATGTTTTGTTCGACATGTCATAGGTTTCAACATGCTGTAGCTGTGATAAGAAGCGACCGTCGCTTAAAGTTTTAGTGCCAATTTCAGATCAGGTCGAAGTGTGTTGACGCAAATCTTACGATTTAAATTTAAAAATCTATAAGGTAGGGTATTTTAACTGATACGTAATGATTTGATTTTGCATACTTGATTTTGTAGTTGTAGACTCTCACCCACATGCATATTGGAAGTAGCCGGAAAATAATAAATATTTTGTAAATGAAACTGAAGCAAAACTAAACTACAATTACAATTTCAACTGGAAGATTCTTATGTCTTTACAAACTGTATACTGAGTGTCTTTTGTTAATGCCCATTGCGGCAAAAAATCTTGAAAAAACAAAATAGTGCAGATTTTATTATACAGCTATGTAGTTAATTAGGTAGGTATTTTACTTTCATACGAATTTATATTTCTCTAACTAACACAAATAGTTGTAAAGAGGACTTAGTCGTTTTGGTAAAATGTTTTCTAAATAATTAAAAAAATATCGTATATGTAAAACTTTTAATAGTGTTTAATAATATTTCAAAGTAGGTACTTAGTACAAATGTGCAATTAAAATTAAAATTAATAATAAAAAAATAAATCACAACAAAACGTCCAATAAATAAACACTCACACAACTAAATAAATACATTCATCCTATTCTCCATATTTATTTAAGTACGTTCGAGTTTAGAAAAATGTCAAGCATTGCTATTTTATTAGCAAGATAATTTACGGAATATTATATTTCAGTCAAGCAAAACAATCGAAAAATTCGAAGATTATAAATATTCCGAGTATTTCTAAACGCCAACATACAATCAAATTACTTCCATCTTTTCAGAAAATACAAAACTTATGACTAAATAAACAGGACCTTTTCAGTCGTCAAATTCAAATAGTTTTTTTGTGGCATGAAATGAGAACGAAAAATTATATTTGAGTTAAAGAAAAAACATCGTTATGGTCTTCGGGTAAAAAAAATCCCTGTCTAAACGTCATTTAAAACAGACCCCAAAACTTCCAAAATCTAGTGTAGGTATATCTAAAGTCATATCTTTTGTTAAAATTACATAATTTCAAATTTGACTACGACTGCTACGAATGTTACAATTGTTAACTAACAAAACCATTTCTCTATCAATAGGTTGCGTTGATGTAACATTGTCGAGTAAAAAAAAACATTCAATGTGTGAATTACGAGACAACAAGAATTTATGATTTGAAAAGATACATATAAGCCGAGGTGTGGCCAATGAACTAGTAATAATTACACGCCTGTCCTAATGAAATAGCGGCTCGATTGCCAAAGCGTAGAAATCATATTATATTCGACTCTATGTACTTAAGTCGAGGATCAGACTGGATGGAGGGCCCGTAGTGTGACCAATGTCCAGCAGTGGACTGTGATAGGCTGATGACGATGATGATGATGATGATAAGGACTGAATGGAGAGCTAATGGATTGGCTTATGTCCAGTACTGGACTGCGACAGGCTGCTGAGGATGATGATGATGATCATGATGATGATAAATATCATTTCCAGTTTCCAGATCGTTCATTCGATCTTATTATCTCCTTTTAAACCGACTTCAAAAGAAGAGAAGGTTCTCAATTAGTTTTTTTTACGCTATGTAAGTCAACGATTGGTGGAGAGCCCGTAGAGAAGCCTATGTCTATATGACGATGATGATGATGATGAATACGACGAGAATGATGAATATAACTTCTATTTCGTTCATTCGGTCTCGTTGTCAACTTCGTCGGGTTCCGTACTATGCACCGCCTCGGTAGAGTTCGCCTGGGCAGTGGTTGTGGACTCAGTCACTTCTGTGGTTTCAGCAGCCTCGGTTTCACTCTCTGGAACTTTCTCACAGTTGCGACCACTTATGCCGGCTGGGCACTGGCATCTGGAACAATAAAAATATATATTATTGATCATATATGAACACTAGCGGCCACCCGCGACGCCGTCCGTGTGGTTTTCGGTTTCCGCACACACAGGTTTATACTGTATCCTAAAGCCTTCCTCTTCAAATGGACTATTCTATACAAAAATATTTTTTGAAATCGGACCAGGAGTTACTGAGATTAACGCGTTCAAACGAACAAACAAACTCTTCAGCTTTATAATTATTAGTATAGATTTAGGAAAGATGGTGATAACTTGGAGAGCTCATCCTGACTGGCAAAATAAATGGGAAAATGCCGCGTGGCCGCAGCCCGATACGTTGGTCTGATCAGATCCGCACCGCACTCGACTCCTCCCTCTACAACGCCATACATTCAGCCGGAGACAGATGCGGAGGAAGACCATCCACGAAAAAGTGATGCGGAAGGGAGGTCACGACCCTCATTCCTCAGAAATGCGACGCAAGGAGGAGGACGATCATTTACTACTTATAATATGTTCTGGTAGACAGGTCATACATATAAACCGCTTTTTTAGGTTTGTCAACTGTTCCGCAGATTGAGAGATTTATTGACCTTATTGCACACTAAAAACTATTTTTGTAATAGGTAATAATGTAACTGGTAACTGACCTGTAATGTCCATCGTTGGCTTCCAGAGACTGGCACTTGCCGCCGTTCTTGCATGTATCCGGGTTTTTCTCGCAGTAATTCAACTCTGCAAAAAATATAAATTATCTCCATAAATAAAATATCTTCATTGTCATTAGGTACTAAAATATGGCTATCCACGTGGTAATGGGTCGATCCAATAGGACCACGGGTCACAACTCCTCAAGGTAATTAAGGACTTAAACATTCCACTCTTAAACTTTCTTGTGGGAATCAGCCATCTGTGTGAATTGCCAAAACCCGAGATACTTTCTCCATAATCAAAACAATGTACGAGTACCTACAAAGTCAAAGTCAAAGTCAAAGTAGTTTAATTTGCAATTTGATTTACATAGAAATTATTTTGCACGTCATACATAAACATTAACATTGTACAAGAGGTAGCTAAAACATATACTAATTAGATTAAAAAAACCTTTACACTTTCTCAATCTACTCGCGACTACTACAAACATGGAAAGATGTAACATGATGCAACAAACGTGTCACACGTGTTATCAGAATAAATCAGAGATTATACAACTTGAAGTACCCTCGTATTTGGCGAAGAAGCGATTAATCAGCAAATCAGTAAACTTAATCTATAACGGAAACCCATTCCGTAGACTATCGGGTATGCGACAAAATTACGCGCGCTTTTACTTATAAGGGAATATGTGTCCGACTTTACATAACTGTTTCAGTTCTGCCCTCACTCGTTACCATATGTACCAAGTTTTTGTTAGGATACAAGTTCGAAAATAAAGTCTAATTTGAGGCAATAAAGAGTGCCGAAATTTTAATTAAAACAAAACGCTCTAGCAATGTACTCTAAAGTTAAATTAATATTACTTAGCCTATCAATCGCCGCAGGGCAAGAACCTAAACCATTTGAAATAATAATAATAATCGCAACATATTATCATTGGTTACCTACATAAATACATAGGTCTTGACTTAAACGTCACTCTTGGCAAATGCGGATTGCTGTTTTTTATGTCAGCGGGAGGCAAAGGAGCAAGAGGTTCACCTGATGGTAAGTAATACATCTATTAACAAACTTTCAACAGTAAGGCTCTAATAGTTTCGGAAAAAAGTGGTTGTGACATACTGGCGGACAGACAGACATGATGACGAATCTATAAGAGTTCCGTTCCTTGCCATTTGGCTACGGAACCCTAAAAAGTGACACATAGGTATAATGTCCGTCCCGGTATCGACCACAAGACCGGTTCTTATATCATTAAACCGATGATGCGCTTCTCTAGAGCTGAGGGATGCAAATGGTTGCCTTCGCGTCGTTTTGTGGTTGTGGTCGGTGGACCGTACGCGGTGACAGTAAGTAGTCAGTAGCAGCAGTTTGTAAGTAGCTCGTATTAATAAATCGCTCTCAACTCTGAGATCAATCTTGAGAACGAACTTGAGATGATATTATATATCAGAATATCATCTCAAGTTTGCTCTCAAGATCGATCTCAGAGTTATTAATAAGAGCCTTAGTACTTGTACGTTACCTTCATCGCAGAGCATGCCGCCCCAGCCGGGCTTGCAGGAGCACTCCCACGGACGCTCGCAGGAGCCGTGCACGCAGCCGGGGTAGGGGTGGCACTGGCCGCACGACGGGCCCGTCCAGCCCACTTTGCAGCGGCACTCGCCCGGCCGCCGGCAGTACCCGCGCTCCGGGTGGCATCCAGGCGCGCAGATGTCTGTGAGTACTTATACGTGGGGCGTTACCTTCATCGCACAGCATGCCGCCCCAGCCGGGCTTGCAGGAGCACTCCCAGGGCCGCTCGCAGGAGCCGTGCACGCAGCCGGGGTAGGGGTGGCACTGGCCGCACGACGGGCCCGTCCAGCCCACCTTGCAGCGACACTCGCCCGGCCGCCGGCAGTACCCGCGCTCCGGGTGGCATCCAGGTGCGCAGATGGCTGTGGAACATATGATCATTAACAAAGGCGTCTAGAGGAGATAAGAGGACCTGCTGATGTGATGCGCTGTGTGTGTAATGAAACGGAGGGCGGTGAGGTGATTAAAACCAGCACTGTCCCAGAAACTAGCAGCAATAGCTGAGCTTCTTCCCCCTGTCTTATTATATTTTAGTATTTTTATTACTTGTAGGTACTAAGATTCTTGCATTACAGTTGTAGACAATAAATACATTCTTATTCTTATGTGAAGTTATCATCGCTGTCTTTGACATTAACAACTCCACATAGGTCTCAAATGCACTGCTATACTTTGAAAAGGAAGAAGACCTTTAAACTTTTTTGACCCAAAAAAAAGTCGATGGGTGCGCACTTTTTCCTGTTCGGGTGCTTAGAAAGCCTCAGGAGTTGCGTGGGTTGGTAATTGTGGGGCATCCAGAGCAGGCTCAATTACCAAACCAGTGGTTTAAAGGCAAATGTACCCAGGGCCACATATACGAGTAGGTGGAAGACTGCCCTGCGAACTCTTGACCGTCCCGTTGTTTCGGTAACTCACGCGTCTGGCACAGCAGGCCGGTGTAGCCGGGCGAGCACTTGCACTCGAGCGGCTTGTCGCAGTAGCCGTGCTGGCAGCCCGGCAGCGGCTGGCAGGCGCGGCACGTGGGCCCCGACCAGCCCAGCCGGCAGCGGCACTCGCCCGGCGCCTCGCAGTACCCGCGCGTCGCGTGGCACTCCGACCGGCATATCGCTAAACAAAGCAATAAACTTGAATTCCATATAATTCCACCACACACCGTTTGCCCAGCTAAAATGACAGGAAGAAAAGAATAAAACAGATAATGCAAAAACAATGCCGTTTTCGGGATTCGTAGCCGCAGCTTTTGGTTTTGTTATCCCAACTAATATTATAAATGCGAAAGTAACTCTGTCTGTCTGTCTGTCTGTCTGTCTGTCTGTCTGTTTCTTGTACTTGTACGCTTTCCCGCTTAAACCTCGCAACCGATTTTGATGAAATTTGGTACAGACAATCTTTAGACCCTGAGACAGAACATAGGCTACTTTTTATTTCGAAAAAAAGAAATCCACGCGGACGGAGTCGCGGGCGGCCGCCAGTATTTCAATAAATTTTAAATTATACATACTCATTTTGACTAAGGTCACACAATGAGGTACTAACAAAAAAACATAAACGAGTCATCTAATCCTAACCACTGCAGATAATAATCAATAACGAAAAGCCGTACTGCCTTCCCGGAAATATTCATCGGAAAAATACTGGCCATGTTAATCGCGAAGATCAAGAACGCAATGAAAGAGACTGACTTCGATTACATAATAGGCATCTTAGAAGGGAATCAGTGCAGTCGAACTCACGTTCAGAGCAGAAGAGGCCGTCCCAGCCCTCCTTGCAGATGCACTCGAAGGAGACGTTGCAGTAGCCGTGCTGGCAGCCCGGCAGCGGGATGCACTTGTTGCACTTCTCGCCGTAGAAGCCGAGCTTGCAGCGGCACTCGCCGGGACGCTTGCAGTAACCTTAGATTATTCATTTAATAAATAAGTTAATCATATTCTTGGACTAACACCAATTGCCTAAACTAAGCTCGAAGCATTTGCCCATAGCGGGATTCAAACCCGCGAAACATGGTTTTGTAGCAAGGGTCTCTAACCACAGGATCAACAAACGGGCCTGCAAAATTTGCGCCCATAAAAGTTATTTGGTGATATAAGCACCTACACGATAAATATCTAGTTCAAAAACGGCCTGTTCAACCAATTATGTGTAGATATAAGGGGCCATATTTACCTTATTGCTGATAAAAGTCATTATTCTTTAAATCACTTCTTCCCGTCAGAAATAAATGAACGTCAACGTTCTAGTAGGTGACAAAAGATTGAATTTTAAAAGAACTAAGTTCTTCATAAAATAGCTTAGTAAATAATTTTTAAATTGAGTTTTATTTTTCTTAACAATGTCATTACACAATCAAGAACAGTTATCTCAACCTGTAAAATCTTTCCAATGTGCTTCAGTCACTGTAGCAATACAATGAAACAAAGAAAGTTCAAAAATTGTCCATTGTTCCTCTATTGTATAACAATTTCTACTTTCTCGACATTTGTCCACTTTATTGACATTAAAACAAAAGACTCTGGGATGGGACACGACTGTTTAACATTTCACTTTCACATTGAAAGCTTAACTTGACAAATCTTTTATGATTGTCGTATTTCCTCAGCCCACGTATGAAAATACATAGATACCTACTCTTTTAATGTAATTTATGTACAAGACATAACATCTACGATTGAAATAACTGTTCCTTTAATGTAAAGACAATCAGAAAAATGACTCTCTCTTACAATACTTTTTAATTACCTAATCACTTAACGTTGTATCCTTCTTTTGCCATTAATATAAATATTGATCATTGTATTTAAGTCATTACCTTGCACAATTGTGGTATTAACTAAAATTAATCTTGTTTCTTTTGGGCAGTTACCCACTAACCCACCATTCTAACCCACTGGTGGGTGGAGGGGTAACTCGAAAATTTTAGTAGTTCCCACCCACCCACCGCGTCAAGGCTGGAATTCTTTATCGATGTATTTTGTCTAAACAGATTGCGTGCTAGTCGCAACAGCATCCTGAGGACAGTGGCTGATAGGTACGATTCACCAATGTGGATATGTATGGTGCGAAGAGTGATCTAAAATTATATTCAAATCCAATTATACCTACTAACACTAGTGTGATAAGATCATTTGTTACTAACCCTATATGAGCTGTATGAGTTGTTCGAAATAAAGAATTATTATTATTATATTATTATTTGTCGATAATGAAAAACAATATGTACAATTAAAGGAATTGTTAATTGAATTAAATTATTTTTTAATATTATAAACAGGATTCCCTTCGGATTAGGCACCCGTAACGAGAGAGGCACTCGACTGTTACAGTTTACATTCGGCCAAAACCTTAGTGTATCCAACAGTTTCTTCTATAAAAAGCCTCAGCGGAGATGGACATGGTTTTCGCCAGATAGCGTGACAAAAAATGAAATCGATTACTGCCTATCCTCTTCGAAGCAAATAGTTTAGATAAGAAGGAAAAGTGCTTGGCTATATTCTTGGACTTGGCAAAAGCTTTTGATACTGTCTCGATCCCCCTGCTGGTGGCAAAGCTGGAGTCCATAGGTATAAGGGGTGTTCAACTAGAACTATTCAAAGATTATCTTCGTAATAGGTCTCAGATTGTCAAGATTGGGGATTTTGTTAGTTCAAAGGTAGAAATCACGTTTGGTGTACCTCAGGGTTCAGTACTGGGGCCGACATTGTTCCTCATTTATATTAATAGCCTTTGTGATATTAAAATACCGGAATCAAAGATTATTACATTCGCTGATGATACAGTGATTGTTTTTCGAGACTCATCCTGGGCAAAAGTAAAAAGAGTGGCTGAAAAAGGTTTAAGTGACGTAATAAAATGGCTTGATCTTAACTTATTAACATTAAATATTGAAAAAACAAAGTACATAACTTTTAGTATAGTCAAAAATATGCAACCAAATAATAATTTTAACCTTAAGGCTCATTCTTCTGATTGTAGTCAAAATAATAACTGCTTGTGTTCACCTTTAACTTCAGTAAATAGTATTAAATATCTCGGCGTAGAGATTGACAAAAATCTAAATTGGCAACAACATATTTCAAACCTAAAAACTAAAATCCGAAAGCTTACACCAATTTTTAAAAAAATAAGACACCTAAAAGATGAAAAAACCAGCAAAATGATGTATTTTACCTTGTGCCAGTCAATAGTTGCTTATGGCATCTCTGCATGGGGTGCAGCTCGAAAGTACACTCTGTTAAAAATTGAAAGGGCACAGAGACTGATTCTAAAGGTGATAAATTTCAAACCATACAGATATCCGACGACCAAATTGTATAGAGAATTTGGTGTCTTAAACGTCCGTCAACTATTTGTTAAAACCATAGTTTTGAGGCAACACACCTGTGAGGAGCGGGTAACCATGTCGGCCCGAAGAACACACGAAGTCTTTAAAGTACCTTCATGTAGGACTAGCTTCGCACAGTGCTTTTCTTATTTCCTGGCACCTATGCTTTATAATCGCATTAGTAAAGTTAAACCTCTTAACAACTTATCAAGACATGCGTGTAAGATGACTCTGGATGGGTTTCTGAGTGCTTTTGATTATGAGCGGACCGAATATTTGATAAAATATTATAAAATCTAGAACTTAAAAATATATTCATAATATATATTACATACCTATATACTCATAAACATTGTATATCATGTGCAAAATTATTATACATATAAAATTATTTATGAATGACATACATATTTATACACTTCTCGTTTCTTCTTCCTATATTTACTTATCATGTTATATTTTATTATTACCGTAACCCAATACCACTACTCATACCCAATACTCATAATACCCAAAATACTTAATAGAATATCCTTTTATATTTAGATATAAGGCGAGAGCCAGTTACCTTGCCGTAACACAGTTATATAACTAGCACGGGAGGTAAAGGTTTCCTAACTTTATACTTACGCAGTGTTAACTTTACACGTCTTTAATAAATAAGAAAAAATGTATACAGTTGCATTGTTGTTGTTGTTGGTTTTTTAAATAAATTATTATATATATTATATTATATATTATATATAGTGCAAAATATAGAAATACTGAACAGCCTTCAATTTAATTCAGATCACAGGCCACTCAGAGCCAAACTTTCATTTAATTTAAAAATTCATCGTTTCCAGAATATCCAAAAATCAATAAAACGTCTTGATAAAACAACAATTATTGCAAACCAAGATCAATTTATTTTAGGACTAAAGAACAGTTTCAGTGGACTTCCGTTGATGGAGACAGAACACGCAAATGTTGAAACTCAATATGATAACATCATAAAATGTATCAAGAAGGCGAGTAGTCAGATCAAGTCACTGAAATACAACAGACAAAAATTAAGTAATACAACCAAAATGTTGATTGATGAAAGACAAAAACTGACTCCCTATACTCTGGCACATAGAAATAAAGACAAAGCAGTAAAACGAGCTATTCGCAAAGACATCCGTTTGTACAATGTCAACTTGTTTAAAGCAGCACTACAAAATAGGATTTCATTAAAAGCAGCTAAACAGGGGGTGGAAACAGGCAGATCCTCCATAACTTGTTTGAAAGATAAAGATGGGGTAAAACAGACTAATAGGGAGAAAATATTAGAAGTCGCTACAGAATTTTATAGAACATTATATGCGGGTGAGGTTACATCCGATCCGGGCAATGGGTATACTTGTCCCGAAAACATTGACCTTATTACAGAGCAAGAAGTACGAGCGGTACTCAAAGACATGAAATTCTGTCGAAGTCCTGGTGAAGATGGCATAACCACAGAATCATTAAAAATAGGTGAACCGATCCTTTTACCATACGTTACCAATTTATTTAACTCAATATTAAAATCCGGATACTTTCCCAAGGCCTTCTGCCATTCCAATATTATTCTGTTACATAAAAAAGGTGACAAAACTAACATCGGAAACTACCGCCCCATCAGCCTTATTTCTCACATTTACAAAGTTTTTATGAAAATTATAGAAAATAGAATTTCAAATAAGCTGAACGAATGCCAGCCACCGGAACAAGCAGGATTTCGCCGAGGCCTTTCAACCACTGACCATCTGCACACCTTAAACCAGCTCATAGAAAAGCATGAAGAATTCAAAGTTCCCTTATATTTAGCATTCGTGGACTATTCGAAAGCTTTCGATAGCATCAATCACTTATCCATATTTACAGCCCTACAAAATCAGAATATAGACAAAACATACATTCATCTGTTGAAAATTATATACACCAATAGCACAGCCGCTGTCAAGTGCCAAGCAACTGGTCCAACGTTTAAAATTCAAAGAGGAGTCAAACAGGGTGATCCGCTCTCGCCAAAATTGTTCAATGCCGTTCTAGAAGAAGTATTCAAAAATCTAGCAACTGTTTGGCAGGAGAAGGGTGTGATCATTGGCGAAAGAAGGTTAACAAACCTTCGTTTTGCCGATGATGTCGTTCTTTTTGCGTCCTCGGCCAAGCAGTTGAATGAAATGCTCGAACAACTGAGCAAAGAGAGTCTAGAGGTCGGTCTTCGGATGAATATGGATAAGACCAAAGTAATGACAAACAGCATCAAACGCAAAATATATGCGGATAATGTGGAGATTGCATATGTCCATGAATATGTTTATTTAGGCCAAATAGTCTCTTTCCAATCGCGTCAAGAAAAAGAAATCACAAGACGCATCGAAAACGCATGGAAGGGATACTGGTCTTATAAGAACTTTTTCAAAAGCGACGCTCCGATATCACTGAAACGTAAAATCATGGATATGTGCATTCTCCCCATTCTTACATATGGTGCTCAAACTTGGTCTTTGACTAATCGTCAAAAGTCCGACCTCGAAGTTTGCCAAAGGGCCATGGAGCGCAGTTTGCTTGGTGTCAAATTGACAGACCGAATACGCAACACAATCATACGCTCCCGGACTTTGGTAACAGACGTCTCAAGGAAGGCTTCACAATTGAAGTGGGACTGGGCCGGTCATGTCTGTCGCATGCCTGACCAACTTTGGGCCAAAATATCCACCGAGTGGACCCCTGCTAATAGGATCCGTCCGCGCGGTAGACCCAAAAGGAGGTGGCGAGATGAGCTCGACTCCTTTAGTACAAACTGGCACACCATCGCCCAAGACCGCAAAAGGTGGAAAGAGGGTAGGGAGGCCTTTGCCCTGCAGTGGGACACTACAGGCTCTTAATGTTAATGTAATGTAATTATAAACAGGAAACCAACGTGGACGAACAAAAGGGAATCTTAACATATAAAGTTTGTTTGTTTGTTTGTCTTAAGGCGCTAATATTAAGAACTACTGGTTTCCATTGAAAAAATATTTTGTGTTGGATAGTCCATCCGTCGAAGAAGGCTTTAAGCTATAGTATAACACTATGTGTGCGGCAATCGAAATACACGCGGACGATTTCTTAATAGTTCATTCTGATTTCGAATTCCCTGTAACTAATGCCCTCCAACGCAAACATGGCAGTATGTTACAGTTTACCTCATTTAACGAATACGATTTTAGAGGGCTGGAATTATAACGTTAACCATGATCAAAAATGTATTGAGACGCTAAAGTTAAAACGTTTATTACTTTAAATATCTCACGGATTGCACGGATCGCCCTTTTCTGCAATAAAAGTTTCTATAACAGAAAATTTGAAGGATAGATGACAAAGAATTTTATCGTACTTTTGTTTTATGAAAGTGGCAAATGAGATATTTTGTGAAAAGGTTATATTATACAAATGTTAAAAAACTCCTTTTGTTATAATATTAAAATTTAATTCAATAAACAATTCATTTAATCGTACATATTGTTTTTCATTATCGACAAAATACATCGATAAAGAATTCCAGCCTTGACGCGGTGGGTGGGTGGGAACTACTAAAATTTTCGAGTTACCCCTCCACCCACCAGTGGGTTAGAATGGTGGGTTAGTGGGTAACTGCCCTTTCTTTTTAATGCTTTAGATATAGAAGTTAAATTAGTTTATAGAAGAGCGTCTTACATTTGTTGCTATCTCTCGTCTGTTAAACTTAGACTTATCTTGCTGTACCTTACATCCCTTCTTACAAATGGGCACGTCGCACAGGTCTCCCTGCCATCAAGGCAGGCACTTGGGCTCGCCCTTGTCATCGCAGACGTAGTCGTTGTGCTCAAACGGACCATTCGTTCGATATCGACTACGGCCTGATGCTACTCTTATTTTTTTCCTCGGATAGATACTTGTAAAAGCGATCGAAGAGAAGCTATTTCATTTGCATAGACTCACCTTGCAATGGATCACATCCCTTCTTACAAATAGGCACGTCGCAGAGGTCTCCCTGCCACCCAGGAAGGCACTTGGGCTCGCCCTTGTCGTCGCAGACGTAGTGGCTGTGCTCGCTCTGCACGGCCGGCAGCTCGCACGCCTGCGGCACACTCTTTCTGTTACTGTGGATTGGCTGGATGTGCGAGAGTGCGTCAGTTTTGTGGTCAGTGAGAAGGTGGAGATAGCCAGCGGAGCGGTGATGCCAATTGATACTCTAGCTAGACTAGTAAGCGTGAGAAACGTATGGTAAATAAGCGGTCAGGTTAACCCAAGTCTTGAGGAGTAATAGCTGTGCTCGCTCCGGCAGCTCGCACGCCTGCGGCACACTCTTTCTGTTACTGTGGATTGGCTGGATGTGCGAGAGTGCGTCAGTTTTGTGGTCAGAGAGAAGGTGGAGATAGCCAGCGGAGCGGTGATGCCAAATGATACTCTACAAGCCAATGCAGTCATGTCAACTCAAGTCGAGACGAGAAGACGAAGAAGAGACGCTTTCTGGCTGGATTTGCGAGAGTGCGTCAGTTGAGTGTTGAGGGAGAAGGTAACTTAGCCATCGGAGCGGTGATACCAATTGATACTCTAGACCAGTAAGCGAGAGTTAAGAATGCTAAAGGTGCATAACCCGTCATGATAACCCAAGTTTAGACGGGTTCACACGCCCACCTACTCCTATAAGCCAATGCGGTCATATCAACTCAAGTCTAGACGAGAAATAGCTGTGTGTGCTTGCTCGCAAGCCTGCGACACACGCTTTCTGTTACTTTGAACTGTCTGGTGCGAGAGCTCGTCAGTTGGGTGGTGAGAGAGAAGGTAGAGCTAGCCAGCCAGAGCGGTGATTCTAAGTCTTTCTACATTATTACTCTTGAGCGTAAGCGTCAGTTACGTATGCTAAAGGTACAATTAAGTCACAGCCGTCATGTCAACTTTTTCTGATTGAATAGCCTTAAGATGCTACAGGTGTGGAGAGACGGAATGGTGAGGTAAACTGTTGTTAATGCCTGATGTGGGGAATGGGGAAGATAGCAAGAGAGATGAGTAGGTACCTACTGTTGATTCTATGTGTCGCTATCGAGTATTAGTCCGAACGAAATGGCTTGTGGTGTCCGAACGAAATGACTGAACTTCATTTCGCCTCTAAAAACAGTTTAAACAATGCTGAGTTTGCGATTATATCTCTTCAAAATAAATGTTAACTTTAAACCATAACTCATTAATTCCTGCTTCTTGTCTCCGGCAGCCTCTTGCAGCGCGGTTTTAAAACTAAGTAGATACACGCCGAATTTCTATCAGGCCTTTTGATGTCCACAAGCATTCGTTATCAGTTTTATTACAACCTATTTAGCTCATACGCAAATCTGACACACCACTAAAAATAAGAGAGTAGGTGATAAAATGAACAGCTTTGTCGAAAGTTTTGTGTCATCCTACCGACAGGATCTGGTTTGTTTGCAGCGAGCGATCTGTGAGTCAACGCACTTTCTAATATGAGCCGCGAGAAAGGCGCGCGAAAGTCGGCCGCGAGGAAATCCCGGAGAAAATATTAGCAACGCCGCATACAATAATTTAATAATCTTGTAGGTAAAGATGTTACTTGGAACTAACTATTCATAGACATCTTCATCTAAACTTAAATGCATAGGTACGTTGTATGTATATTCTTTCACCATAAGAATGTTCTAATATCCTTTAGTAACACGCTACATTTTTAACCGTTAACCGCCTTTGTTATAAAAAAAATGGTTATTTATAATTAACTCTCAACATAACTGCACTTGACTGTATCGTTCAAAAGTCAATCAGTAAGTTTACCTATTATTTTTGTTGAAATATTTTAAATGTAATAAATAATAGGTATCTGAATATAATGAAGTTTTAACACCTCTGTCCATGTAGGTACGTGTAAGAAACTATCTGAGTACAATACTTATTTTCACGAAACAAGTCTACCTAGACGTAAATAAACAAACAGTTGCAGTAAATCCGAGAAGGTATGCACATTAAATACATAACTGAAAAACCAACTAGGTATCATGTCGACTACATTTCATACATAAGTTTGAGCAATGATACCGTTCAATTATTCATTTACTTTGAACTGATTCTACTACTACATATTTTCTGGCAATGAGTAATTTTCTTCTAATATTTTCTAAGAACTTTTGACTGTTGTGAATTATGATTTTAACTTTATTTATATTTTTATAAATATTTGGAATCGACAGAATTTTTCTCATAGCCGTAGATAGTCCGTACACCATTAAAATTAGCTCAATGTCCTAAGCTTTCACAGTTTCGTTGCTTTAACAAATCAAGCGAAAGCGGTCAAGCCCCCAAGTTCACAAGTTACGCAAGAGACTCACCTGCTTCTTCCACTTTGGTATGTACTTAGCCGGCAAAACAACCGGTGTAACACAACATATTACTACTACAATAATCGCGTTTTTCATTTTGAGCACTTCATCAACGTATTTTTGGAACGGTGTCACCGCGTCTATTGAAGATCTTAAACGTTGGCACGTTTGTTGGTTTCGCGAATAACCAAGTGCAAGATGTAACGGTGTATTTTTTACCGGGAATATCGTGGTAAATGCAGCGCCGGCGCACGCCGAGAGTGTACTGTTATGTTGTGTTATTGAACTTGACTCGGATGGGGCAACTTTCGCCGCGGTCGCTTTTTACGAGGCCACTAAAACGGAGGAGTCTGTTGTCAGTCACGCAGCACTCATGGGCGAAAACGACTCTACATTACTTTAATCACTCCACATGATTTCAAAAATGTCGTTAAATAATAGCAATAATAAGTCACAGGCTAGGTATTGGTAATAAGAAAAGTGATAATGGCAAAAAAATTATAAAACTTTCTAATAAAATGCACATAAGACAACATGAGGTAACATTTGATCGATTTTAAGAGAGGTAGAGCTAAGTGGAAGTTCCACTCGAATCAGCCGCTCGTCTGGGGAAGTACCTCCACTTAAAAGAAGACCACACTGAAGTAGCTCTTCGTAACTGTTGTGCTAATGTTTCTGCTGGTTAGTAAGGTTGCCAGAGAGCGAGAGAAAATCTGGTTGGAATTTGCCCTGGACCGTGCTAAGTGAAAAACGGAGGGGAACGCCTTTGTCCTGCAGTGGGACAATATGAGCTAATGTAATAATAAAAACACCTTTGCCCAAAACTATACCATTATACCAATAATATTTAATTGTTAAGATATAAGTGCACAGTTTAATCGCTTATTTCATGGCCCGTCGCAACCAATAGGCCAATGTTTTCTACCACGTTCCTAACTAATCCGTCTTCATTAAAACCAACAGTATGTTTTCCTAATAAGTAAGTATTATGATGTTACAATGCGACAGTGTGCATTATAAGACAGTATTGGAAATGGATTTGTGCAACATTCGAAAGTCAAACAGAAAGTTTTGTCTAGCTAACCTACTGGTGGATTGTTAAACAGACAAAATCTTTGTATGAAAAGTAAGTCAATTTTATTACGAAAATTAAATTTATTCATCATCATCCTAGCGCTTCTCTAACGGACATCCTCGACTTTGACTATGATCCTGAATTGACAAGGGTGGTAAACGTTAAAGCGACTGTCGTCTGACCTCCGCAACCCACACAATAGAAACCAGACAATTTGGGTCATAGTCAGGATCAACGGCTTAACTTGCCTTCTGAAACACGGAATCATCATTCTTATCGGACAATCAGATGATCCAAGCCTGCAATGCCCAAATCACACTGAGAAACCCTTCACAAAGTGGTGGTGTTCCCTGCGGGATTCGAACCCAGGACCTCCGCAGTTTTTGAGCCAAGCGCCTAACCACTACAACACCGAGGCAGTTTACGAAAAACATTCATACTTATATCCATCACCAATTAACGTTTGAATAACTTACGGAAGGAAATAAATAAAATGAATGAAATTTTAATTCAAACGTATTTATTACTGTTTGTTTATATTAATTTTGCGTTCTATATACACTATAATGTAATTTATAAAGCTATATACACATAGTTTAGGTCCATGTTACACGATTTTACATCTCATCATCGAAGCTCTGAACATTATAATAGTATCATAAAAACTGTTTACAACAAGACCACTATAATAATGAACAATCACACGGACATTACATGGAGGGCGAAATTATAGGAAAAGCAATCATAAAACGGATATTGTACCGTACGGTTGATACCATTTACTTATCAAAAGTTGCCTTGCGCCAAATCTAGGGATTAAAAATTCCAACTATGTTTATCAAACGGGATAACAAATACGCTTTTTATATAATGTAATTATTATTATCAGTAGTTCCATCAGGAACTATTGATGGTACTTGAGGTTAACGAACTCTTTTTATAAGGTTTCGGACCTTAAGCCTTATTTAGAATCCTCTCAAATAAAACTTACAGCGCATATTTTATCCCGACGAACAATACATAGATGAAAATCAATGCTGTAAGTACTTGCTAGCGTTCTACCCCGTAAAGACTTTACTACGTCTGAAGTACTAAAACTGTTGTAGAAAATCTAAAAATACTTATGATTTCACTATATTAATTATATATTCACCCTTTCGACCACAAAAAAGATGCAATTTTTACAGTAAGGTAAAAATGATTTGGCACAAGTTGTTTCGAAGTTAATCTTACATGTTTCAATGGAAAAAACGTCTGATAAAAGAAACTGGCTATTAAAAAAATAAGTATCATTTCACTGAACGTTCCGTAAAAGGATGTCTGACGTGTGTATTTATAAGCTGCATTCACTTTTCATATTATTCATACATTCACGTCACATACTTCCGATTGTGGCTGTACATGTTTATATGCGCAAGACCATAAAGTACTAGCAATACAAAACATTAATTATATTGGTCATAAGGTTCAGTATTCATTGCTTTTCCTAATACACAAGTGTTCTTTTTAAACATGAATAAATAACACATACAATCAACTACATCACTAGCACAAAATAGAAGTTGTGACAGGCTATTCTTTAAATTTCAGCTTTTGAACTTATCTTAGGCTTAATTATGTATTAGATACATTTTAGACGTGTTACATTTAGTTATAATATCGAAGGCATTTCATCATGAGATACAAATATAGCAGACATAATGTATGTGAAATGCGAATCAAGTGGGAATACATATTCATATAACAAAATATTTGTTTTTGAATAATACTTCTAATAAACTAATGGAATAAGAAAGCTAAATCACAATACCAATATGTATTTCATTGCATAAATATGAGTGCTCTAATAAAAGAACTGGGGTTATAGCACTCTGGTCGGACAACACAAAAACATATAATTTAGCAAAGACCAAAGGCGGACGAACGGAATAAAAAAGAATCGAGGTTACAATCCCTATTACACAAAAAAGACAGATAGATAAATTTAAATGGTACATCATTTTGCTGGAATAAAGATAGAAATGCATTTTTATGAGATATTGGGCACAATAACATGCGATTCATTCACCTTTATGTATCTACCTTATGTAGATTAACAGCATCAGATTTTTTAATTCAAAACATTATGATTCAACGTTGATTGATATTTCAATTCAACATTTTTGAACTAAATAAATATATCCGAGATTAAAATTGCAAATCGTAATCGAAACCGATATTCAGACGTGTAAATTTGTTCAAAGTCAACTTGACTTAATTTTCGTCGGATTAAGCAACGGCACCAATTCTAGTGCAATTCGGCATGCAGCGGCATGCAGGCGGCATGCAGCCAGCATGCGGCGTGTCATGGGAACACGCATACATCAATATGCACGAACGAGCAATCGCCGGATCCGTGTCGAACCATGTTTAGGCAAATCTAGATGCCGGCAGACACATTTTAGTCATTC
The DNA here is from genome assembly GCA_958496325.1 of Nomophila noctuella. Taxonomy (NCBI): domain Eukaryota; kingdom Metazoa; phylum Arthropoda; class Insecta; order Lepidoptera; family Crambidae; genus Nomophila; species Nomophila noctuella. The sequence continues at coordinate 4,717,783 of OY292496.1, read as the reverse complement.
GAACACATTTTAGTAATTCGACAATTTAGTACGATACGACCGCACCTTTCCGCCAGCCCAATTTGTTTATTATTTAGTCTCAAGCTAAAAACAACTTTCAGTTGTTGTGACAAAGGCGATAAGGATAGATTTTTCAATGCATTGAAATAAATATATCTGTAAAGTTTCCTTAGGTTTACCGTTGTTACTCATAAAATAAAATTCTGAAACGGATATAATTTTATAAGTTTACCGCGATTATTACCATTTAAAAGTATGTAGTTTTATTTCATAAATATCTCTGCTTCAATAACTTGATAAAGTTGATTCTGCTCTAACAAAATTTAATGAAAGTGATATTCGCTATTATACCCATATTCTCGAGCACTGCAAGACAACGCGTGATAATGTTTTTATTTTTCGAACATTTGTAAAAATGTATGAGGTTGGCATGGAGAATATATCACCTTCACAACAATTAAAAAAACTATTCACGTTATTGAAACAAAGATGAGGTGGTGGTTTATGAACTAACACTGTTCACAATTCAAATATTAAAAGTAAATATATTTTAGAATTTTCGTACATTAGATATTAAAGAATAAATAAATTAATAAATCTCTTCTCATTAAAATAAATATAAAATTTGCGACGTAAAGTGACTAAAAGAAATCAGATCATATAAAGTGGGGAATTAAATTAAGAAACTACTTTATAACTAACATTACCTAAATCAGAATGAAGGCGAAATTCTCCCATCCTAATGAGAGTTTTTTGACATCAGTTTGTGACCAAAATAAGTTTGAGTTCGAACTTGGAAATTACACTTCTACACTATAATTTGGTAAAGAACATGTTATTTTAACAAGCACATAAAACGTTAGTTTTTAGAATTATCTTATGATTCAATTCAAATCGAATAATATATACATCACTGACTGTGACAATATGAGATTTCTCCACAATCACGAGAGTAAAAACATTGTTTTTTAACATAGCCAGAATTCTTGCTTGACTGGAGGAAATCACAGTTCCTAAAAAGCTGTAGAGCCATTGTTCAAAATAATTTATGCGAATTAACAATCAAGAAGATATCTACAATGTTTAGAAAACTATTAGACACCTACACTATATTAGAGTTATACAATGCTAAAACCACGGCACGGTACGTTAAAAGATGATAAAGTTTATAAAATAGACTTTGATAAAAGACTTTGTTAAAATACACATTCTATGGTATCACCTAGTATTTGTATTGATAAAGTGACTTTTTTATTGTAGACCTTATTTCACGAACTTTAAAAAAGTGTAAAATCAAGCAAGACAAATAATTCAGTTTGTTAAAAAAAATCTACTATTTAAACTAATTTAAAAATAAGAAACAAATTAATATTCTCATCATCCATACAAATACCGTTTTAAAAGGAAAGTTACACCGTAGCTAATTTATCACAATTTCCTTTTTACAAAACAAAACACTGTCTACAGAACTGGTAAAATGTATAATGTAAATACTTAAAATATAAATTTACGGTACTTTTGTCACATAATGAGGCCGATTCTTTACGTTGGATCGAGTAAAGCAGAAAGCAACCAAGTGTCATATAAACTTTTCGTCGGTTGTTTTCTGCTAGACTACAAGGGAATATTTACTTATAAGTAGTATGCAAAGACAGAAATGCAAAAATATACTTTGTATTTTCAATGCTTATAGATTTTAGTATAAAAACATTTAAATGTTTTACGTGATATAATGTATGCTTTGATTTTGAGTTAATGATATAGGTGATGAGTGATTTATACACTATCTTCGGTTATTTTAAATGTATGTATCTTCATTTTAATTCAATATTATCTGATGATTGTATAGTACCTATCACTAAAGAAGAAATAACCGTCGTATCACCCAATAAAATAAGCACATTAGGGTGCAAACTCACACTATTGTACATTGGATAAAGCATGTTGATAAAAATCGACATTAAATTATAGATGTTCTCTTTTAACTTTTATTTAGTTAGATTATTCAAACAGGCTATATAGACACATCAGTAGTAGTGTGAACTCATAACCATAGCTCAATTAATATGCCACATTTCATAATGTGGACATTATCATGTGAACGAATAAATAAGTAAGGGTCTTGGCGAGTTACTTAATTTTTTTAAGTTGATTCGATAAAGTATGTGTCTGTCTATATCACTAAAAACATGATTGGAATGCTTTTTTTTCTGATTGTCTTTGATTGAAAAACATAACTGTTTGGATAACTGGAGTGATTGTAAAGGTCAAGATAGTCCAAGCAACAAAGGTTTTATTTTTGTAAAATCAAATTTGAAAGGAATGAGGAGAACACACATATGTTTTTTATTGAAAACTATGGACAAAACGTGATAACTTCGTTTTTTAATCGCAAATTTGAATTAGAAACCTCAGTAAAATTTGACTTTACAATGAACCAACTACATAAAACTAAGGATTTGGACAAAGACCATTGGAATGTTGACATCAATGGCGGAAAGATATATGGAACGTATGTATAACAGGATAAATATTTCTGTTAATTATAGAAATAAATTTTATAGATATGGACGATACACAATGTGAACACACAAAATAAAAACCTATCTGCCAATAAATAAAAAATATTATAATTGTAAATCACCACAAAATTGAAGGCAAGGTATGTTAAATAAAGTTGATACCTATAGTTCAAGTTCAAGTTCTTTGCGACGCGTTTTGCATCTTCTAGTGTCCTCCAACAGTTTTCTGAGGAACAATTGGTCGTTCACTTCCTTTTCTTTTTAGATTTTGTACTTGTACGGATTAATCATCTATTATTTGCACAGTTTTAGAGGGTTAAACCACAAACATTACAATAATATACAACTTATATTCCCGAAATGGCATTCCATTACATTTGTAAACAGTGTAGTAATTTAGCTAACAATTAGTGTAGGAACACACGAAATCACGCGACCGACGTTCGGCGGCAATGCATTTCTCTACAAATTTACGCGACGTCATTTCGGCAGACTGTCATCTACCATTTAAAATACATTGCAGGCATAGTCACACCAAACTTCGGTCGCGTCTTTCCCGCCTAGTGTGTTTCTATACTAAGACAGGATTTAAACACATGATTAGACAAATGTATTCAAGATATCATTTCATTTCACAAGATTTCCTTGACCTTTCATGAGACAGAAAGATTTTCATTAATAAATTATACTCAAAATTATAGTTTCAGCCTGTGCTAAAATCGTATGAAATTCATAAATACCTTTGAGTCACACTCGCTTAGCGCGTTCGTTATTGGCTCCATATCACAAAACAACACGTCAAGCGTGTCAACATGTGAAATTAAAATTGTTATCATATTCTGATGACGAAACCATTATCGTTAAAATTTCACATCTTTGCTAAAAAAATCCACAAAACGTAAACATTTTGGACAGCAGAATATTCTTATTAAACTTAGAAAAGTAAGTAGAATGAAAGGTTTTAAACTCTTCTATCTATGGCCAACTTACATGCATCACAGCTACATACTGTTTCTATATTACACAATACAGATGCGACTGCGGTAAAAATGGATAAAAATCAGATCACTTTATATTCGAGGCTATTTTAGCGCCAATAAAATAATTTTATTAACTATTTCGTCTCATTCTAGACACATCGTAACGGTAGTCAAAAATCGTTTTATTACATGTGTACAAAAATTTCACTATGGGCGTCGGAAAATCAGATCTATTTTGCTAAAAAATTAACTAAAGAATCGTGAACACATTACGTTGAAAGTGTCAGGTTGATTAAACCGTTAAAATAAAATGTGAACTCTGTAACCACAATCCAACCTGTTTTCCAGAATATATATAACCATGTTAGGTTGATGGACACGAGACTAAATAAAAGACACCACCTCCCCTACAAAAATCGGCATTGTCTTTTCCCAGAAAGCAGAGTTAACAAAAAATTTACAGACCATGACTTCAAAACCAACCACGTTCGTAACATTATACCTTCTATACTTTAAACGACGCCCACTGTGACGGAATCACATAAACGTAGGAACAAACCAGGCTGAAAACACGCAACCGAAGTTCGGCGGCAATGCATTTCCAATACAAAGGTGTTTGTTTGTTTGAACGCGCTAATCTCAGGAACTACTGGACCGATTTGAATAATTCTTTTTGTGTCGGATAGTCCATTTGACGAGGAAGGCTTTAGGCTATTGGAATTCGAAATCCACGCGGATGGAGTCGCGGGCGGCCGCTAGTTTAAAATACATTGCAGGCGTATCCACGCCGAAATTCGGTTGCGTTCTTTCCGCCTTGTGTTTTTCCATACTAATAAACATGTTGACGTAAATTTGAGCAAGATACCCTAAACCTGCCTACATCATACCTATGGCAATGAGGTCGGACGCCTATAAATCCTTCTGACGTGAGTCGGTATAGAGCGGCACCTGCTTGTATTCAGGGAACGGGTATAACACGAGATGGTCCGCCGTCTTGTACCAGGGAATGAGGCCGTTCTGAAAAAAATATTGGAATTAATAAATGTTCATATATAATATTTTTTTACATGGCAAAGTTTTGATAATGCGATGGGGAGGGTATGGGGTCTTTAAGGCAGGCAACGTATCTGCGACCGTGTGCGGTTCATCAGGTGACCCTTTTGTTCGGTTGCCTCTTAAAACATTAAAAAAAAAGTGAAACGAAAAATGTCCGACTGCATTTTGACATATTATATGAGATGGCAAACATAAACAAGAGCAGTGTTCGGAAAAACTGACACAAAAACACGCACAAAACAAACTGAGAATCTTAACAAAGGAGATCACGGCAACGTTCTAAAACCAATAGATTTCTTTTTTTGTTTTTGATCTTCCTGAACTTTTTTTAATAGTGGCTCGGTATAATGGCTCCGCTCTGTTTGATGGTAAGCAAAAAAAACCCTAATTGCCATGACAGCGGATGCGGTACCAAAGTGGTATCCTATCCACTGGCATCGCTATACCAGCCCGGGAGATACTTTAAGTTAATATTTCTACTTACTGAGCATATTAATAGTATGTCTTCAAATGTAGCGTATAAGATCGTAATCAGAGTCATTATCAACACTTGTAAGTACTCACCAGGTTGGTTCGCTTGTTGGTGCCGCGGCCGTAACCGTTCCAGTGGTTACCCGCGATGCCTATCAAGTCGCCGACCTGCAAAAATGAAACTAAATTGTTATAACTTTTTATAAACAATGTGATTTTTGTAATACTTGCTGTGATAATAACCTATGATTGCATTTACTCACTCAGTTAGGAATAGATATTTTTTATTAAAGACCACCAAGGAGTTTTTTTTTTCATTTTAAGCTAAGTGGCTGGTTGCTAAGTTATGTATGTACACTTAATTACAATGAATAAAAACACTCACTTGATAACGAATCAATAACCTATTTTATCACACAATTAATTAATTAATTACTTATATAAATCAGTATGGGACTTATTAAGACATAAATTATTAACAACTTGTGTCTCCAGACATTTGCACAAGCGTTGCCAAACGCATTACAACAACACAACGTGCTACCCAGCCACGTGACCAGTGGTGGGCGGGCATCCTACCCGTGAGTTGGACAGGTTTGACCCTCTGTACACCTGGACACCATATTTTGAGCCTTATTTACTTACAATAAGGTCCAGAACCAATGAAATTTAAATACGTCCTCTGCCCTGTAAAGGCTAATGTTTTCATGAATACGGTTGTTGACTGACATGTCAAATCCTTCACTTTTATAAAACTTCAAAAACGTAAGCTTGTAGGGAAAATTGTATGAAATACTAAGCTTTGACGTCACAACTTAGAATTTTCAAATGAATACTTATTTAGTTCCGATTAACTAATAATTTGTTAAAAGCGCAAAAGTTACTGAGGCATAATGATAAGTGATTATTTATTAATTACTTCTTTAATGTAAGAGTTTTATAATTTATTTTGAAGTCAGTCGTGTACCCAATAGTACCTGTATAGATATGTCCTGTGCGGACGCAGCCGTGTGCGGCAGCACGGCCACCCGGTCGTGCGCGTTCTGTCCGCCGAAGTAGTAGATGTCGTCCAACGAGAAGAACGAGTCCGAAGCGTCCACTCGGTTCGTCTGCATCATCTCGTACGCTACGCGACCCACCTGAGGACATACATTTATTAGCAAATCATGGACACACGACAGACTTAGTAATTTGAACTCCATGTCAAAGATATAAGCGTTACTTTTGAACACCACACGAAAGAGTCTCGCTTTTATTGCATTTGTTTAGTATTGGTGACAATAACCGTATCTGGACGTCTCATTATCCAATAACGTTATTAATTCTGACAATGCAAACGGCGGGATACTGTAGAATTAGCGTCACGTAAAAAGAGCGCTGGAAGAAGTGGAAGGGATTTGTGTTTGTGCAAAACGGAAATCTATAATCGAATGAGGATTTTCGCAAGTGGAAAATCCGCCAGATGGCAGTAGTGTAGCTAGCCAACATTGTAAGAATTATTCAAATAGGTCCAGTTGTTTTTGATTTTAATCGTTACATATCTACAAAAATACAAATCTTTCCTCTTTATAATATTAGTGTAGATGTAGATAGTGAAGATATAAATAGTGTCGAAGTTTAGATAAGCATTTAGCTTATTCAAATCTGACTCCCCCCCCCCATGCCCGGAACCTGGGTACGCCCATGGGTACAGGTACAGAGGTGGAATTCACTAAGCGCAAATATCATAATCTCACGGTTGTATCAACGGCGACAGTACAAAATTAGTACTAAACTAGCGGCCGCCCGCGACTCCGTCCGCGTGGATTTCGATTTCCAATATCCTATGTGTTATTCTGATGTATAAGCTATATTGTGGTAAAGTTTCATTCAAATCTATTCAGTAGTTTTTACGTGAAAGAGTAACAAACATCCATACATCCATACTTACAAACTTTCGCCTTTATAATAGTAGTAGGATTTCTACTGTCAACGACGATACAACCGTGAGATTATGACATTTGCGCTAAGTGAATTCCACCTCTGTACCTGTATCCATGGGCGTACCCAGGTTCCGGGTATGGGGGGAATCAAATTTTAATAAGCTAAGTGAATCGCCCCCCCTGTTCAATGAACCCACCTGACTACTAAACGTGCAGACGATGTAATCACACATGGAGAGCATGTGCAGGTCGACGAGCAGGCCGGTGAGGGACAGCGGCGTGTAGCGGCGGTGCGTCGCCGCCGTCTTCGCGATCGACGGGTCGCCCAGGAACTCGTACTCGGGGAACTTCTTGCGGGCGTCTCCTAGCACCTGGATGTGAGAACAAGTGGTGATTAGGTAAAGACACATTAGGCGTAACACTTTGGAGTTTGGGCCGCTCTTATGAGAGGGGCATTTGCTAATAATTAAGCATAATTTGAAATTATATTTTGAACTTCAAGTGTTTACCTAAGCTCGCGGCCGACTGCGCATCAGGTATCGTTAACAACGAAAAAAAATATTCGTCTTCCTACGTGAGATGGTCCATGTCTTGGAACTTGTTTACGCTAAGGAGCGGGTGCGCAATATCAAATACATGGCGTACTATGAAAGAGTTCACGTAGGAATCGCTAGTACGACTCAACTCGCAGGGAAGCTCGCGACAGAATCAAACGAGCGAGTCTTTGGGTGTGATCTAACGACGGAGCGCGAAAAAGCCTGGCAGCGGACGACCTGAACACGAAGTCGCTATGTTTCTGCGCCCTCGAGTTCCTACGTGAACAAGCAATCACGTTTCCGAGATGAACAAAGTAATTTGAACTTTAATTTTAATATTATGTAATTGGTAAACCCCTTCCGGCCGTTTTCAACCATGGCAGCCGATCTTACGATTAGGCAGGTACACACAGGATAAATTATAGTACACAAGTGAGTGCGCAAGCACAGACACTCTATCTAATTGTTACTCACCCTCATGGTTCGGTGGGACAGCAATCTGACATGACCGTAGAGAGATCAGGCACAGGAACAATACACCGTATGTGCACAAAACACAATGGTCATGTACATCGACTCACATTAGCGTCGTCAGTGGCTAAGTAGACGCGGCGCACGTCGACGGCGCGCGTGAGCTGCAGCCGGTCGTAGTACGCCTTCACGTGCGTCATGTACTCCTGGATGTGGTGGAACGCCGCCTCCGTGCCCACCTTGTCCGTGCGAGGGATGTGCACGATATACAGTGGTCATGTACATCGACTCACATTAGCGTCGTCAGTGGCGATGTGGTGGAACGCCGCCTCCGTGCCCACCTCGTCCGTGCGAGGGATGTGCACAATACACAGTGGTCATGTACATCGACTCACATTAGCGTCGTCAGTGGCGATGTGGTGGAACGCCGCCTCCGTGCCCGCCTCGTCCGTGCGAGGGATGTGCACAATACACAGTGGTCATGTACATCGACTCACATTAGCGTCGTCAGTGGCGATGTGGTGGAACGCCGCCTCCGTGCCCACCTCGTCCGTGAGGGATGTGCACAATACACAGTGGTCATGTACATCGACTCACATTAGCGTCGTCAGTGGCGATGTGGTGGAACGCCGCCTCCGTGCCCACCTCGTCCGTGAGGGATGTGCACAATACACAGTGGTCATGTACATCGACTCACATTAGCGTCGTCAGTGGCGATGTGGTGGAACGCCGCCTCCGTGCCCACCTCGTCCGTGCGAGGCATGTGCACAATACACAGTGGTCATGTACATCGACTCACATTAGCGTCGTCAGTGGCCAGGTAGACGCGGCGCACGTCGACGGCGCGCGTGAGCTGCAGCCGGTCGTAGTACGCCTTCACGTGCGTCATGTACTCCTGGATGTGGTGGAACGCCGCCTCCGTGCCCACCTTGTCCGTGCGACGGATGTGCACGCTGAAACGGAATACAAGAAAATATTACGACAATAAAATATGCCTTTTTTTCACATCTGGGAACGCATTTCTGCAGGGCAGCTAAGCATGCCCAAGACCGTACGAACAGTATGGATGGAGTGCAAGGAGCAGGAAGGCGGACCCTGGACTCCAAGGCGATAGTCAAGGAAGCAATGGGGACGACCACTAGGCTGATGATGATGATGATGATCTGCAGGCTAGCTAAGCCTGCAACCGTGCAGATTGGGACTTGCGAAGTAATTAAATGAAGTAATTCTGGAATGGAAAAATTACAATACATTTTAGTGTCTTGTACTTTTCGTAGCAATTTGTGAACTCCATTGCTCAGAATGTTTTATTTAAGTAATATTTCAATAATAAAAATTTTGAACACTTCACTCAAATAATGCATTGAGTAAAAATATACTTTTACTACACTGTTAGAGTGGCTTATCAGCCGTGCCCGCACACTAAAATTGAAAACATTTGCTACACAGGCAATTAAGAGCACAATAAACTATGGTATTTTGTTTCCACGGCTGCCTAACTAATTGATACCATTAGTAAAACGTATTCGGTATATGTTACCGGGAATGTGTGAAATAAAGGAATTGTAGGTATACAAATCCTAAGAAATGTGTACAATTCCCTAATTTCAGATATTTCCTATGATTTGTATACAATACACCGAGACAAAGTAACAATGTAATAATGTGTCAACGCGTCACGTTAGCTTGTAATGAATGAGCCGAGTTACTCAATAAAATTACAGAAACAACGGATCTCTTCTTGAAATAAAATCTTGATAAATTAAGTACGACATAGAAAAAAATACTATTAACTCGTTTTATACGTTAGTTGCAGTAAGTGGTTTTACGATTTTGAGAAAATGCAAGTCTTGTTTTGAATAGGAATGATAACTCAAAAGTAAAATTAAGAATATGAATTGTTCTATTAAGCCCAAATGATTCAACCATAGGTTGATAGACTATTTTCTTGATGTGTCCGTACTACCAGCCATTAATTAGCAAATAAAACTGTTCAACTCACCCAACAATAGGCTTCTTAAAGTTCATCTTAGCGACGGTCTCGTTGATCGCCTTCTGCAGAGCGGTTCTCGGCTTCAGAATGTACTTTAGCATCTGCCCGATCCACCAGGACGACGGGTCGCCGTTGAAACGAACTATCCTGGACATACCACACAGCTTACAAAGCGGTCACGTGACGTTAGGTGAGATATCACGTGATCACAGTACATCAGGTCACAACATTATTTTGCACAATAGTAAATATAAATAAATTAAATATTTCACAACATCACATACATTGATCTGACCCCGTGTTAAGTAGCTTAAGCACTTGTGTTACAGACATCAGAATCAACAGTGGTATTACAAATATACTTAAATAAATACATATAACACCCAGACCAGGACAAACAGACATGTTCATGCACACAAATGTTTGTCCTGTGCGGGGATCGAACCCGCGACCTCTTGCGTAATAGGCAACATCTTGACCATAACACCAAGCCGGTCGTCAGTCCACGTACCAGCGTCAAGTACCAGCTTATTAATGTCCCTCTGCACGGCAAAGGCCTCCATCATTTGAAATCATGTTCTCGTTACAAAGATGGGTTTTGGCTTAAACACCACTCTTGCCAAATTGCGGATTGGTGATCACAAGTTCGGAAACACCAACACCAATTTTGTCCGACCTGGGCATCGCACCCAGGATCTCGACCCACGGTCCGGTACTTAAACCACTAGACCATCGAGGCGTTAATAGTAATCGTCATTTAAATTTATTATTTTAAATCATTAATTTAATGACTGCCACTCAATAAACTATTTGTTGTGTAAATTGGTCAGTTTTTGTAGTTCGAGGAAATAATAACTACCGAAATCATTCAACATTAGGTATTTAAAAAAAACACATTTCTTTTCCTTTACTTAACATCTCATGTCGCTTATTGAAAGAAAACCCATCGCTGACAATGCTTTAAAAAAGAGATATCTTTGTATTGAATTTCATCAAAAAGTACAGAAATTCATCATAAACTTACCTATGCGCCAAATCTTTCGGTATCGCAAGCGGCAAAAACTTAGGCTTCTGCGATATTGAATCAATGAATGGCAACGAGATAACCTTTGCATCGTACGACACTGAAATCAGAATAAAACAACATTTTTTAATTTATTTATAAGAGCATGTATTGTTCAGTATCAAAATAATAAAAGCAATGAAAATATATGAAAGTAATTGACTATCGAAAAAACAATTAGATAACATTGAGGAAATTACTGCAATTACCATTTCAAATCGTAAATTGTCATAAAAAACAATTAGATAACGTTACATACAGTTCTGCGTTTGTAATGAGTCGACTTGAGATTTAAAAAAGAAATGGCATATTATTTTAAATTCTAGGATACCAGTTTCGCTACTTTCACATAAGTTTATAATAATAGCTTAGTGTGAGAACAGGATTCACATACGTTTTGATACGTTTTCCATCCAGTGTTCTACTAGATTATTTCTAGGGAATTATAACTGGTTACAAAACATTGGTTACGTTACGTGGTAAATCAAAATAAAGTTTAAATAAATAAATCTCGGCCGCTATCATCATATTCCATCAGTTTATCTTGGGTCGGCGTAATACGTGGACTTCTTCCATCCAGGATCATTCTTCATCGAGTCATCTACACCTTTTCATTACTAACTAAAAAATGGCAACTATATTAAGTAAACGAGCTTACCCGGCCACTGTATGACTTTATCGTCAAACGCCGAAGTGCAGCTCTCGGACAGGGGATAGAACACGTTATCCCAGCCCTTATTGTCGTAACGCCAGCCCTTCGAGTTGAGGATCAGGGTCCGCTCGGTCGCGTACGCGAATATCAGGCAATAGACTATGTGGTGAAGTTGACAACCAAAGCCGCATCCCTGGAAAATAAGAAGGATATTTACATTTCCAAAAGTTTAAAAATAAATAAATATTTCACAACATCACATACATTGATCTGACCCCGTGTTAAGTAGCTTAAGCACTTGTGTTACAGACATCAGAATCAACAGTGGTATTACAAATATGCTTAGATACATATAACACCCAGACCGGGACAAACAGACATGTTCATGCACACAAATGTTTGTCCTGTGCGGGGATCGAACCCGCGACCTCTTGCGTAATAGGCAACATCTTGAACATTACACCAAGCGGGTCGTCAAAAAGCAAACATATTAGGGTATACTTTCACTTTGTGAAGGTTTTTCACAATTTTGTAAGGACATTGCAGGCTTGTATATTGTATCACCTGATTGTCCGATAAGAATGATGATTCCGTGCTTGGAAAGGAACGTAAGGCCGTTGGTCCCGACTGTGATCCAAATGGTCTGATTTCCCTTCAGACCTCCCTACAGACGACAGTTGCTTCAGTGTAATAACAATACTGGTGAACTAGTGAATTCAGGATCATAGTCCCAGTGTAACCTGGGCTCCAAGGCAATAGCCGAGTATGCAACCGGGAGAGGCGCTAAGATGATAAGGGCAAACTCTACAGATTAGTAGAGTTAGATTAGATATCTTCCTACTTAGGTGATAAGGAAACCACAGGAGTTTAGTATGTCCCGTATCACTCTCACGGTCAGAGTTAGCAAGTCAGCGTTAGCACGTAAATGCATACAACTGCGGCAAAACATAAAATCAACCCTCTTGTTTCTCTTCATATATTGCGATTAATTCTGTATTTTGATAAATTTTGACTATTTATACATGCACCAAACTGAAGCCTACATGAAACCAAATATAAAATATTATTTACTAGCGGCCGCCAGCGACTCCGTCCGCGTGGGTTACGGTTTTCGCACACAGTGTTACTATAGATACCTTAAAGCCTACCTCGACAAATGGTAAGTGGACAATCCAACACAAAATATTTTGTCAATTCGAACCAGTAGTTCCCGAGTTTAACGCGTTGGCGCGCAAACCAATTTGGATCATGAGTTACACGTGTTATTGTGAGTCAACCATAAAAGATAGGCATATGCTGTTGGGGGATATTTTTTAGGAAATTTTATGTAAAATATTTCCGTCATACATGATTTCTATGTGACTTTAACCATTAAGGCTGCACACGCGACTGAAGCTTAAGAAATGGAGAAAATTCTCCCGTTTTCCCCACATTTCCCTTCACTACGCTACTTCTGTTGATTGTAGCGTGATGAAAAGTATCCTATAATATGCCCAGGAGTATGAAGAATAATTGTACCAAGTTTCGTCAAAATCCGTCCAGTAGTTTTTGTTTCTATAAGGAACATACAGACAGACAGACAGACAGACAGACAGACAGACAGACAGACAGACAGACAAAAATTTTACTGATTACATTTTTGGCATCAGTATCGATCACTTATCACCCCCTGATAGTTATTTTGAAAATATATTTAATGTACAGAATTGACCTCTCTACAGATTTATTATAAGTATAGATGATAGGCACTCCTTCCTTCCTTCATATTTAGTGACCTTGAAATGTATCGAAGATAACTTCACAACATTCAAATAAAACTTATATTCAAATAAAACAAAAGATCATGAGAGTGACAATACAAATTATGAAATACGTATTTGCATAAAATTCGTACTCGACCATTGATATACAAAAACCCTGTACTCGACATATTTATTTAACTTTTGTTCATTTCAAATTTAAAACAATTCAAATGTAGGTACATGAATTCAACTTAAAAATGTATTTATTTCCCCCTAGGGGAAAATCGTATTATAATAAACCTTCACACGTACAAGGAAAACGCTACAAAATTTTGAGGTTTCCCTGTTTTATTTTCCTTTATTACCATAATGAGACATTTTATATTAATATATAGATTCAATGTTACAACGTACGTCAACTTTGTATACTTTTGGGTCAAATGCTCTTGAAATAAGTCGTAAAACCAAGCTATAGTCGTATTACAGGCTTAATTAGAATGTTTGTTTTCAGATAAACCACCAATATACATAATTTCGAGTCAACAGCCCTCACTATCGTGAATTGCCCCGATACATAATGTGGTGCTAAGTTAATTACCGTCTCGTACACTCTCGCAACGGCATATGTTCTAAACTGTGATAATTTGCACACAAAGGTGAGAAAGAACCGTCAGTTCCGATAATCCGTAGAGTAAAGAACAAATCGTGCATGTACAGTTAAAAGCACGTAAGACTGTACCCCCCTTATGTCAGAGGTAAAAGTACTATTAAAGAACTTTTTTTAAGGCAAGACGCAGCAATCAAGCTTCTGGGTCGCATGATGGTAAGCAATCATCGCCGCCGATGGACATCCGCGACACCAGAGGTATCGTCAATGCGTTACCGGCCATTAAAACCCCATACCCTCCCCAACTGCGCTCTGGCGACCTTACTCACCAGCAGAAACACAGCACAACAGTTACGAAGTGCTATTTCACTGTGGTCTTCTGTAAGGTGGAAGTACTTCGCCAGACGATTGGCTCATTTGAGTGGATTTCCACTAAGCTCTACATCTCTCTGATGTATAGTCTTCTCTGAAATTACGATCATTTGCTTTGATTTTTTACTAATCCATACTAATTACAATTTTAAATAACCGTATCGTCGGCTTATTGCCAAAACTCATTAACTCCACACAAAAAATCACACGGTTCAAAGCACATTAGAATTTTGCTTTGCACCGGACGATTTTTGTGATGAAATAAGTTTGTAGGATTATATTGTAAAAACTTAATACTGGTTTAAGCGACTACTACTCATTTATTCAATTTACTTAAGACGGATAAAAATGCGGTGTGTATAAAACTAAATTTTACACAAAAAATTTTTGATGTGATGATTTTTGTCTATTATTTCACGCCTCGATGGTCTAGTGGTTTAAGTACCGGGCCGTGATCTCGAGGTCCTGGGTTCGATTCCCGGGTCGGACCAACCGGGTCGGTTGTGTTGATTTTATCTAAACACAGTCCGGGTTTGTGATCACCAACCCGCATTTGACAAGCGTGGTGATTAAGCCAAAACCCCATCTTTGTAACGAAAACTTGATTTCAAATGATGGAGGCCTTTGCCCTGCAGTGGGACATTAAAAGACTGCTACTGATTATTTCAGCTTGCATTGCCCTACTGCCTTAAATATTTCTCGATCTGTTATTAATTCAGTTCAATCCCGAATGATTAATGCCTAGAATTAATGAACAGTTAATGAAGCATTGCTCAATTAAAAGCGTCACGATAAAGGCTGTGCTCATTATCGATAATGATTCCAATGATGGAGGCGTTTTGACCTGCATCGAGACAATTATACGATAATCATTTACTTTTTTAGCCAAAACTAGTTAATTCATAGAAAAATTTACGATAATTTAAAAACCACCGATTAATATCATTGAGGTATTAATTCCTACTACGTATAGAGTGAACATCGCGAACAAAAGTTTTGCGTCAAATTTCAGGGAAGGGGGCGGATATTTCAGTGATATTTTTGTCTTTTAATCTTTTAAATAACATTCCACCATCTTTATTTTTCTTCTTATAAATATTGTGTACATGTTTTTGAAAAACAGAAGAGAAGCGACGGTCGCTTCAAATCTTAGTGCGATTTAAAATTAAGGTAAAAACTCATGTTTTAAAATTAAGTAACCCGCATCAACTGGGAGGTCACACTTTTTTATTCTCGTTATTAACTTTTACAGTTAAAACTGTTATGTGGACTAGTTATCCTTTGGTAAACATACAAAGCCTCGTTATCCTGAGTTTGACATTAACTTCAGGCTTTGAGAGCAGTTATAAATGATAATCACACCATAATCACAAATGCTATTTTGAGATCAATCTGCCGCGACAAACATAATTTGGTCGGTATTTTTTGAAATTATTTGATATCAAACATGAAGGCTACAGGTTTAGGCGATGACATCTATGTACTAAACGTAGCATCGTAATCATTGCATCAAATATGCTGCCAATAAACGTAAAACGAATATGGTAGCCATACTTTCATACCTCTAAAACTGTCATTTCGCTCTCATTGTTTTTTTAGAAGCTAAGTATTATTTCCCTTTCTTTATCACTTTTTCAAATTAGGAACAAAAAAATATTCATCTGATCGGGCAAGCGCTCTGCCCGGTTTGCAAGAGGCGCTGGGTTCAATTCGCGCCTGAGCCACCTGAGACCAAATTATTTTTTCTTATTTCTGATAATATTTTATTAAATAAAATACTTTATCACGAACAACATTTTTTGCAGTCCTTCCCAGCAAACCGTTTCCCTATAGAAATATTGAAAAAATGTTTCTTTAAATTTGTTACATATACTCATAGTTTTAAATCACATAGGCAAATCTAACGTTTTAAATCTATACATAATCACATTATCTACATACTTACGCAGCAGCCCTATCGCCCAGAGCATTCTCCCATGAGTATGGTTACAAAACAGTGTCGACGACCGACATATTTGCGTACCGTGACAAACGCGCGCCGGGTGCATTTGTTTACAAAGATAATTATAGTCAAACTGATTCATTTTAACACGGGGACAATACTTTGAGTGTTCGGATGTTGCTCACCGAATTTCGCTTTGTTGAGGCAATACCGTTCGGTTATAGTCAGTGATTTTTGTTAAGCTTAATTTAATTCGAACTAGTGACACGACCTGGCTTCGCACGGCTTATATTATGCGAGAAAAATAAGCATTAAACTTCCTCTTGAATCACTGCATCCGATATAAAAAATTATACATCTATTATATTTGAAAGTATTGCTTAGTTATGATTAATTCGATTCAATTTTCAATAAACAATTAATGATTCATTCATAGTCATTAAATATACGATTTAAATAAAAACTTTCTTCACGCCAACGACTACTTTCGCAAGAGATAGTCCTTTTTTACCTTCCACAGTGTTGATTACTATTAAAATAAACAACGTACGTCGAATTCCACGAACCGTATTAGACAGAGTAATGTAAACAACAAAACAATCTCAATTCCTGTAAAACACAACTCGACACCTGAACATATTTAGAATTCTTAAATGCCTTAGCTACGCAGCGTGTCGGAATCCAAACAATCATTTTGTGATAAAACACGAGCGATTATTGTTACGATTATGTCGCGCAATTCAACCAATGTTTATCATAAATGTTACAACGGTTACACGCAAATGCTGACTTAGTGACACAAACTGAATTCATTAACTTCATCCCGATAATGTGTAATAGGATATCGATTAATGCAAATGTGGACTACTGTCATACGATAGATTATCAAACCTTAACCAAAAAAAGAAATTCTTGATGAAGAAGTTCTTGATCCAAAATAACGTAAACTGAAAATGTTATTGTTTTAATCCAAATAATCTACATTTATATTTCACTTACCTTCAATAATTTTTTAACCGACTTCATTTTATAATCGATACCGAGTTACACTACCGTTCCGTTTATCGTGAGGAAGTTGTAAGGATTCTGGGTCGCCATGAGGTCTGGAGTTTTGAATATCGTCCCCAATATTTGCCAAAAACAGGACGGTGTTCTGCGGTGCCACAGATGCCAAGGAACTTAGAGGGTTTAACTAAAGCCCTAAGACCATAAGTAATCGCCACGATTCTCCGACTATTCTTGCTCCTCTGGTGTTTAGAAACATTAGTTAATATAGAAAAACACCAGACCGAAATTACGCGACCGAAGTTCGACTTGACTATTTTAAATGTTAGATGACACTCCATGCCGAACGTCGCGTATAATGAAAATAGATTGCCGCCGTACTTTCAAATCAAATCAAATCAAATGTTTGATCGCATGTCACAGGTAACATAAATATGTAGGTGGTAAGTACATCGATGATTTGTGCCTATGTGACACCCTGCAAGGGCATAGCAATTGCAAGCGTGCTAGTACGTATTTTATAACTACATAGTTACATTACTTAGCTTCGGTAGCATGAATTTGGCCTGGGGTGTTCCTTCACTTAAACTGACTATGTCTCTACAGTGCTCTTGAGAGTTGGGGATGCTGGTAGGTTGGCTACAGCCCGCTAGGTAGCTGGTCGGCTAGCTCTTTAGCAGCAAGCTCCGACCGTGTGGCGGGGGTTAGGAGACGGGTTACCATACCTTGTTCAGGTTGCATATGAGCTTCCTGGCTTCCCTGCAGTCGGCCGGGTTCTGCAGGTGCCGCCACTAGTGGTACAACCAACTCCTGGACACAAGAGCTATGTCAATCTCCGAGGGTGACCGTACCTTGTTCAGGTTGCATATGAGCTTCCTGGCGTCCCTGCAGTCGGGCGGGTTCTGCAGGTGCCGCCACTAGTGGTACAACCAACTCCTGGACACAAGAGCTATGTCAATCTCCGAGGGTGACCGTACCTTGTTCAGGTTGCATATGAGCTTCCTAGCTTCCCTGCAGTCGGGCGGGTTCTGCAGGTGCCGCAGCCGCCGCTGCACCAGGTCGCTCACGTTGGCCGCCTCCATCTGCCGCCACTCGTGGTACCCGTCCAGCTCTGGTAGCTGCTCTTGGTCCGATAGTAGAGATCTGCAAGAGCATGAGGTTTAAGATGGTCCGATAGTGGCTGTAGATCTCTATCTACATACAGCTAAGTCTCTACTTATGATGTAGGAAAGTTTACCTTCTGTAACGAGCACATTCATCAAAATCTCGCACGCGTTCACTCACACACTTCAGCCATTTCTCATCCTATACAATAAACTGTACTATGAAAGCTAGGGAACGGATAGACATACTCAAACATCTATGACTCGAGTACAAATGCCAATGTTTATCACACAAACATTTGCCTCTAGCTAGCGGGATTCAAACCCGGGTCTCTGACCACTAGACCAACGGGCCCGTCTAAGTAAACCGTTACAGCACAATAACTGCTAAAACTATCAGTCAATGACCAATCACGATTGACCCTGACTTGAGTTGAGACTAAATATTATAAAATATTAACAGTGAAATATAAACAAGACAAGTAATGTGCATTCTAGTGCACATCACATGTCTGTTGTTATGTCTACAATGTCATTGTTTATTCACAGTAAAGATATTATGCAGTCTAGAATAGATACTAAGTAAATATTGTAAATTGAAGTAGGCATTTTGTTATCAGAGCCAGACGATTATTACCAGTTTTCAGGGTCACTCCCGATATTTCCAGTCAAAAAATAATCTAAGCCTAATAATCTAACCTGTACAGTTCAAATAAATAAATAATTTATACAACATCACATACGTTGGTCTGACTCCGTGTTAAGTACCTTAAGCACTTGTGTTACAGACATCAGAATCAACAGTGGTAATTTAAATATACTTAAAAAGATGCATATAACACCCAGACCAGGATAAACAGAAATGTTCATGCACACAAATGTTTGTCGAACTCGCGACCTCTTAGTCTAATAATCAAATACCTGACCATTACACCAAAGGGCTAGTTCAAAGTATTAAACTATTTGAAAGTTTCGACACTTTTCAGGGGAAAAATAAACTACATGTTTTATTTTTTTACAGTTGCCGCCCGGAACGTTTTCATCGCTAGAATATCCTCCCAAATGAAAAGGAGCAAATAGTAGCTGGCTGTCATTTTAAAGAGATTATTACGTATGGTGTAATCATCTGAAGTAATGAACCAACTTACTTCACTAACAGAAAGCTTTGCTATTCATCATTGTAATGGCCTATATTATTAAACAAAGTTATATTTTTTTTTTCATTCAAAAATTTTCTGTTAGGTATAACGCAATATTGCAATTAAGCGAAAGGGGAACATTTACCAAAAAAAACTACATTTTTAAGTTTCTTAATAAGGTCATTCAATCTCCCAAACACTTCTGCAAATCTGCACTTCAAAAGTGTTACGATAAATCCATTTTGATTTGCAATAGAAGTAATCAAACCATTATCTTACCCGCGTAAAATTGACCGTACATTGCAATACAAAACTTCCATATAATTGTTTAACACCGCATAACCTTTCAGCGTGTAATTTCTAACATCGCTAATATCAACCATGACGAAATGCGATTACCAACCTTTTTCTATCGGCAACTTGGTCCAAAATCATTTGTATTTTCTCCACTTTATTCTCTTCGTATACGACTTTACTGAGTTCATGGTTGATGTAGTACCATAGTTCTTTAGTGTTGGAGTATATTCTTCTTCTGAGATTCTCGTATCCTTCTGTGGGCCCGTGACCTGCGTCCAGGAACAGGGATGATGTGTCTATATCCTTCAGGTTACCATTGAAACTGTAAAGAATTGGGAATTATTAATACCTTAGGTTGGGATACATTGCTTCGGGAAACGGCATGCAGACCGTACCTAATGGTCCGAGATTTATCACACTAATATTTTAAATGAGAAAGTCTGTTTGTTTGGATGTTTGTCCGTCAATCAAGCTGAAAATACCGAACGGCCTTTGACGAAATTTGGTATACAGGCAGGGCTGACTTAGAATACTTTATCCCGATTAAATGCTCTCATGGGGTTAAACAGGAATCCTGATAACGCGGGCAAAGCCGCGAGTAAAAACAAGCTTTATAATAATTTTATTTCAATCGTAATATTTATAATATTATCTTAATGTTTCTCTCGAACTCATAGTCTGTACTTTTCGCATTTCAAATTACTCGATGGGTGCCTGGGACAATACCACAATAGCCGTAGCAGCGGTTATCAGACTAAGCCATTTTCGTGTTCTACGCACCGTGTTATTTTTTTTCCTAATTTTATAGTGAGTTCTGCCTGGTTTAGCAAAATCAGCGTAGCTATTGCTTCGTTATTCCTCGATTATCACTCGCATTTTCACCGAAATAAAGGTCATATGACCAATAGGAAGATTTTATCCATCATCTACAAGTAATAGCCCTTGCGGTTGTATTCAACGAAAAAAAAACTTTGTAAAAAGATTTCCAATATAGGTACAGTGTTGCAAATATTGTTATATGTACAAATATTAAAAATTCACAACAGTCATAAATAATACAAATTATGGTTTTCTTCCATGAAATTAAAAACTGAAAATTGATTCTCAACATTTACGATACTGTAAGGTATACATCTTCCAGCTCAACATACAACAAAGCTGCAATATTCCTGTGTGAATTATTTCGCAATTTGTACATATGTTACTTCAGAAAATAATTGCACATTGTTTGATATACACTCCGTTACGAAGCGCGACATAGTTTAATAATTCAACATTTTACTAAATCTTATTTCCTGTAAGTTGTGTTTTGCTGATTGCGGTATTGTTCCAATAACCCTCTATCTAATATCTCAATATAGTATACCGTCTCAATCTAATAATATCAATTATGTTAAATGAGCGCTATAAAATCTCCTATGACGACTATTTCAAAGGAAGCAACCAGCATAGTTACTAAAGTAGGTAATGGTAACACAAACAAATACCACATTATAGAAGGTGTTTAAAATGTAATAAACTTTCAGGTCAAATGCGACGTTAAATTAAAAGTAAACACTATTGGTAGGTGTTAATGTGTATTATCAAGTCAACCTTTGTTTATTCTGAAGACCTTGAGATATTATCACAAAAATGATTCTAGTATTGACAAAGCTAGGTAATTAAGTTGATTTTGCTGATGCCTTTGTGTTTCTCTATCATTGATGTATTACTACAACGCTACGTATAGAGTAGGCACCACGAAGAAATAGTTTCCGTCCATGAAACTATTTTTATAATAGAAAAAATGCCTTCTTATGTTTTAATAAAACATACAAATCACAACAGGACAAAAATTAAGCTAGTGGCGTGTCATTTCATAGGTAAAAAGAACAAAAATCATTAAATCACTATATTAGCCGCCCCTTTCCCTCCAAGCTGACGCATAGATTTCGTAGGTACTCGATGTCCACTCTATACCTACGTAGTAGTAATACCTCAACGCCCTCTAAAAATAACATGACATACTTTATATAAATTAGTTTGGTACACCTGTCTCTTATAAGAAGGGACACCAACCTATACCCTTCGGAAATCAGGCGAATACACTACTAATTACGTTACATGAGATTTTAATAGATAATAACAAGTGGATTAGATCTTATGCCACACTTGTTCTCCCTCGATGTCAAAATAATCGCAAAATTCATTAAATTGTATATTTAGGCGTGAAACAAAGAGTTTTTTGTTTATTATTACTGGATTAAAACCGAAGGCAACCGGGTCAGAAATCCGGCTATTAAATTGATAAAATACAATCTACCCTAACTGGAACGTACAGTCAGCGACAGATAGATAGTGACACTCAGGGTACTCAAATAAATATACGCTACCAAATAGTCAATAATATCGGTACAAACAAAGTTTCCGTAGTTGGAATTCACTCAGCGCGAATGTCATAATCTCACGGCTGTGTCATCGTTGACAGTACTAAATTAGTACTAAATTTCTACTGTCAACGATGATACAACCGTGAGATTATGACTTTTGCGCTTAGTGAATCGCCCCCCATATGATTGACAACAATAAATTTGTAAAAGTCGACACATTTAAAATATCATTAAGATCGGTTGAGTCAAAACGCCATAAACAGGCATATCACCAATCACATTTTTAAAAACTAATAATGCATCGGTACCATTAACGCGATGACTTTTACCATATTAATGGTGGTTTGACTGAACCGCCACATAAGGCGTTTTGAAAGTGACAATTTTTAGAACGATTAGAATGTTGACAACAATATTGAAACTTTGTTTGTACCCTTATAATGAATTTTTATGTTTCGTCGTCTATATTTGTGTAACCTGAGTGTCACTATCTATCAGAAGCTGACTGTACGCCACGGAATATCGAACTAGACGTCTTCGTATGGACGGGTGTCGTTAACCCATTTACCTAGCGAGGAAGCTTGTAATTTTAGGTCGCAATAACATGCTTAACTCGGCAGGGACACGACATTAGTTTCACATTAGCAAATTAATATTAAGCAAGTTTCATAACATCTTTAATTTCATTTAGATTATTGATTTCTAATTGTTTTATTTTATGCATTGTTATAGTTTTAATAGAATAACCAGGCATTGTTTTTTAACGTCAACGAAAACTCATAATCAATGTCCTTATTAATATAATGTTATCTCATAAAACTGTATTAAGTTTCAAAGTTAAACAACTCTTATACATCTTTAAAAGAGGCGCGGTTATCACAAGTCGGAACTCGGACGAAAATAAACTTTGAAAGATACCAGAATCCGTCTTGAATGATAACGATCATCAAAGCAGTGTTAATTTTAGACCACCAGAATTTAATGTTACTTTGGCGTATACACTGCACAAAACTTACGAACTCTCGAAAATACCAGTAGGAATACTAATAAATTTTATTAAGGGAACATGCTCCCTTACCGTTCCTGTAAAAACAACATAATAATGACTTTGAAGAAGTACCAACATGTTGTGTTGTGACTTTGTATTAAAAGCACTAAACTAAATTACATTCCGACGGTTTGTACACCGTACATCAGAACGGTAGCCGAAACTATGCATAGGTAACAAACTTCAAACAAACATCCAGAATTGGTAAAAGACGTTAACGATTGACTGACACCTGCGCCTACTGAATTAAATATTAAATAGCAATTAGGAAAGACACGCTTATATAAATATGTCAGTAAATGTATCAGCCTTTTACTGACCCTCTGCAGGAGGCCTTTATCATACGAAATCATATTTCTGTTACAAATATTTAAGCTTAATCACCACTCCGGATGCGGATTGGTAATTATAAACAAAGGCAGTGTTCGGAAAATCTGACACAAATTTTTCCCGACCAGCGACCCGGGAATCGAACCCAGAAAATGAAATCAGGAATTATATACAAGTATGAATGGTGGGCAAGAGAGAGGTAGACCAAAGAAAAGATGGATGGATTGTGTGAAGGATGATATGAGTGAAAGAGGTGTGAATGACGCGATGACGAATGATAGGCCGGTATAGAAACAAGTCAACGTATTGCCCCGACCCCAGATAAACTGGTAACAGGGCAGGAAAATGATGATACACGTATTTTGAATTAATTAAAAATGTATCAACTCACCCTGACGACCTCCTTATTTGTGCAATGAGATTACTATGTTGCTGCCTTAACGTTTCTAATTGAGATGAGACTCTTCTTAACCTGTCTTGGAATTCCAATGCTTCATCCGAACCCCCGCTGCATCTAAAAAGAAAATCACAACATGAGTCACATACTGAAACGCGTAACTAATAAAATTGTAACCAGCTTAGATTTCAATTGTTAAGAAATGCCTCGGCACCCGGAATTTGTGGCATTATTTTGTTTAACATGACATACGTTCTAACCTACTGTAACTATGAAAATAAGCGTCTGTCTCTTCAAATTTTAATGCCAATTTCAGAGCGGACCGTAGTATGACGTGGGCACGTCAACTATTTTAATCTTCATAGGCGTACGGCGAATTTGGAAAATGGGCGTAACCGTGCGAACTCAAATGCTGTTGCAACTGAAACTTTAACATAATGCAAACACATGCTATTTTGAACTAGCGAGACGTTGGCATCGATTCACGAACCAAAACACCTTAATACTCTGTCGTCTGCATTCCGAACGATCAGAGTAGGGTTGTTGCCCAAGCCATGTTGTTTCGCATTTACCAAAAACAGAAACTACTTGAATTATTTATTTCAGTAATATTTCAGTAACAGCAAAAAAGTGATTCGAAAATAAAGCTATTGACTTAAAAATATGTCATTTTAACGTTATGTCTTCTTCAAATAGTAATGCTTATACGGTCGTATTCGGCCATGGCGGCCGATCTTATGATCAGCCAGGTACGCAGGATATACATATTATAGTGCACAAGTGAGTGCGCAAGCACAGGTGCACTCTGATGCGACCGTAGAGAGATCATCGCAGGACCAACGGCTTAACGTGCCTTCCGAAGCACGGAGGAGCTCGAGATGAAATTTTTCGGTCATCCATCCGATGTGTGACATCTGCGAACGTTGCCTAACTTTATATAGCAACCGCAGGCCGAGTGCGCTAACCACTGCGCCATCGAGCTCCTCAGGACTTGAAGTACTGGGTATCGAAAGCGAGTGGTATCGAGGTCCTGGATTGGATACCTGGTTTAGGATGCATGATCCAAAACTATGAGCCAAATTAAGATTGGTATTAAGTACAGAAAAAGCCGACGACGGTTTAACGAAAACTATATTTGAACACCATAAGCTGCCGTCCTAAAACCGTTTCCAAGGTGTAACGATAACCTAAATAATAGATCAACAGTCAACAACACGCAACATCTGCTGGATATTATCACGGCAGTCAGTTGAAAACGCAATAGCGATTGAATAATAGAACATTAATGAATGCATTCTTAATACTGTTACTGGAAAGATTAGGTTATTCTACTTTTTTTATTGAATAGAAGGTGATTTTTTCCTGAGCGAAAAACTTTGATCAATTTGAGCGGATTTATGAAATGTGTCTCAGTTCTCAGAGGCTCTACATAACAACAGAGTTATCACAAGCTAGCAAAGTGGTAAAAGGCAGAGCCACTGTATTTTATAAGAAAATCGGTGGTCCATATCGTAACTCTCATTAGCAATTGTTTTTCGGTGTAATACTCCATTTTTTTTTTATCTTACCCAGGGACAGCTTATCACGCCATAAAACCTTTCACATCTTTCCATACATAGCATCATTTCCAACATCTAACATCTATCGACTAACTGCCAAAAAGTATAGAAGCACACAAGACGGAAAAAACGCGACTAAAGTTCAGCGTGACTACGCCTGCAATGTATTTTAGATGGAAGGTGAAACTCTTTACCGAAATTACGTTGCATAAGTTTGTATAAGAAACTAGCCTTCCGCCCGCGACTTCGTCCGCGTACCGTCCCGTCCCTTAGTTTAGATGTTTTTCTTGGGTAAAAACCATTCCTGGACATAACAGAACAATTTAAAAAAAGAATTGACCAAATTGGTCCAGTCGTTATTGAGTTATGCGCTTACCAACACATTTTGCGATTGATTTTTTATATATAAGATGCATTGCCGTCGAACTTCGGTCGTGTAATTTCAGCCTAGTGTGTTCCTACACAAGCAACCCGATGCTAGTTTAAATCAATCAACTCACCTGAGCGGCGATATCACTAAATACGTGACACCAATCCATATGAAGAGTAGTACAACAGCGGCGCGCTTCCATCTCGCCAGGAACATCATAAAGTAATCATTGAATGTCATATGCCCATTCAAATAATGTTTCGTCATGTTCTCAGCGTCATCGCGCTATGGCCAGCCCGTAACATTTGTCGACTTCTAAAACAAATATAAAATGTGGACAACATCATACACATTGTCAGTCTAAAATAAATATAAATTAATAGAGACAACAAGCAAACATGTTAATATATTAATTTCTGCTTTATGTAGGTACTGCCTATTGGAATTATTTTATGTGTATTGTTGACGGTGTACTTTTATAAATAAACTAGCGGCCGCCCGCGACACCGTCCGCGTGGATTTCGATCTCCAATAGTAAAGCCTTCCTCGTCAAATGGACTATCCAACAAAACAAGAATTTTTCAAATTGGTTTAGTAGTTCCCGAGATTAGCGCGTTCAAACAAACAAACATAGAAACAAACAAACTCTTCAGTTTTATATATTAAGTAAGTATTAAAAAGGAAAAATATTAATATATTACATAGTACATTGTAATGTAAACATCTGCTTGATAAATAAATGATTTTTTTTATTTTATTTATTTATTAATTAACTAGCGGCCCGCCCCGGCTTCGCCCGTGGTACTTGTCCACTATTTAATGGATGATATTAGGTATTAGGTAGGGATGCCCAAAAAAGTGTATTGTATCGAATATCTATAAAACTCAAAGGTGACTGACTGACATAGTGATCTATCAACGCACAGCCCAAACCACTGGACGGATCAAGCTGAAATTTGGCATGCAGGTAGATGTTATGACGTAGGCATCCGCTAAGAAAGGATTTTGAATAATTCTACCCCTAAGGGGGTAAAATAGGGGATGAACGTTAGTATGAAACTTTGTCATTTTCAAACCGATCGGGCTGAGACTTTGCATGCATAAAGCTACTATGACGTTGGCATCGCCTAAGAAATGATATTTATAAATAACAACCCCCAAGGGGGTAAAATAGGGGATGAACGTTAGTGTGAAACTTTGTAATTTTTTAACCGATCGGGCTGAGACTTTGCATTCTTAAAGCTACAATGACGTAGGCATCGCTTAAGAAATGATATTGATAAATTCCAATCCCCAAGGGGTTAAAATAGGGGATGATTCTTTGTATGGAACTTTGTCATTTTTTAACCGATCGAGCTGAGACTTTGCATTTATAAAGCTACTATGACGTTGGCATCGCCTAAGAAATGATATTGATAAATTCCAACCCCAAAGGAGGTCAAATAGGGGAGGAACGTGAGTATGAAACTTTGTCATTTTTTAACCAATCGGGCTGAGACTTTGCATTCATAAAGATAACATGACGTAAGCATCCCTTTTAAAGAATATTCGAAAATCCCACTTCTAAGGAGATAAAATAAATGAAGAAACCGAAATCCACGCGGACGAAGTCGCGGGCGCCCGCTAGTTGTATCGATATATCGCATCGTAACTGTATCGAACTTCGTTGTATCGATACGCGATATTATCGCTTTCCTTTGTATCGATATATCGTATCGTAACCGTATCGTATGTCTTTCAATTAATATGTGATATAATGAGTATATATCGTACCAAGGGTTATCTTTTTAGTAGGTTTACTATATTACTATTTTTTTTAAAGTAAAGCATCATCATATGTATAAAGAAAAGATTTATTAAAAAAGTCTACAAATATATGACATAATTTACATTACACTCTCCACCGCTATCTGACTTTATAAAAAAGTTTCACACAGTTGACTTTACTGGCGGTGCCATTGGAAAGATTATGAAGTAAAAGTTTTGCTGCTCGAACTCGGACAAAATGAAAACGGGAAACATAAACTAAGCATTTGTTAATCATACATTTGACGGTACTATAAAGTCTAAATATTTATTTAAATCGACCTCCAAGTCTAAACAAAAGTCGGCTGTTCTTGTTCCGTAAACAATTTTTTCGACGTTATTTCTTATAATCCAGTAATTTTAGCAATTTTGATCCATGATCTGCGGAATAATTCCTAGTGAGCTGAATTTTTGTATACACCTTTATTATGATATTGTAATGATGATGTGAAAAATCGACATTGATATCGTGCCGGCAAAAAAAGTTATAGGGGTCCAAACGTCACGAAAACCAGTTTTTCGCAAATATCTCGCGATCTATTGCTCAGAGGTCAATGATGGTTTCATAAAAGTTGTTCGTCGTAAAATTGTCTACAAAAAAGGTCCCTTGCATTTTTTTGTAGAATTAGCCGTTTTTGAAATAGAGACTAGAATGCACTCAAATATGGTATTGTATACCGTACGCCGCATACCAAGGCATAAACCCTATTGTTTGTTTTTTTCCCTTTTTTGTTTGTGTGCTTTTTGTTAGTATGATGATCTACATATAAAAATATAAAGGACTTGTAATCCTAGTACAGTCAGGAAAATAGGAATATCCACTATAAAAAAACTAAGTGGCAATTTTTTTTGTCACTTTATAACTCAATAACGGGCTCACCGATCCAAACCAAATTTGCAGGGTTTGTACAGACTATTTAGTACATGTTTTATGTATAGTTTGAACAAAATCGGTCGTTTTTTTTATACGTAGCGAAGCACGTACCGGGCCGATAGTAATGATATAGATATGCTATGTCCAGTGACGTTTGGACCCCTCTAACTTTTTTAGCCGGCACGATATCAATGTCGATTTTTCACATCTTCATCACAATATCATAATAAAGGCGTATACAAAAATTCAGCCCACTAGGATTTTTTCCGCAGATCGTGGATCAAAATTGCTAAAATTCACATTGCATATCTATATCATTACTAGCGGCCCGGTACGTGCTTCGCTACGTATAAAAAGAACGACCGATTTTGTTCAAACTTCACATAAAACATATACTAAATAGTCTGTACAAACCCTGAAAATTTGGTTTGGATCGATGAGCCCGTTCTTGAGTTATAAAGTGACAAAAAAAATTGCCACTTAGTTTTTTATAGTTGATATTCCTATTTTCCTGACTGTACTAGTATTACAAGTCCTTTATATTTTTATATGTAGATCATCATACTAACAAAAAACACACAAACAAAAAAGGGAAAAACACAAACAATAGGGTTTATGCCTTGGTATGCGCCGTACGGTATACAATACCATATGTGAGTGCGTTCTAGTCTCTATTTCAAAAACGGTTAATTCTACAGAAAAATGCAAGAGACCTTTTTTGTAGACAATTTCACGACGAACAACTTTTATGAAACCATCATTGACCTCTGAGCAATAGGTCGCGAGATATTTGCGAAAAACTGGTTTTCGTGACGTTTGGACCCCTATAACTTTTTTTGCCGGCACGATATCAATGTCGATTTTTCACATCATCATTACAATATCATAATAAAGGTGTATACAAAAATTCAGCTCACTAGGAATTATTCCGCAGATAAAATCTAAAATTCCTGGACTATATTACTAATACTAACAATATATACAATGACACTGTCTATTATGGTTTAGCGATGGTGTAATAGGAACTTTTAAAATTGTACAAATGAAACACCGACATAGTCAAATACGATACGTTAATGCGATATTTTTATAAGAGTGCGATATATCGAAGCGTATCGTATGGTCAAAATATCGCAACAAATATCGATATATCGTATAGTGCTGTATCGATATTCCGATATATCGTATCGTAACGGGCATCCCTAACATAGGGACAGAAAAAGCGACTTTGTTTTAACTATGTAGTGATAGAGACAACAAGCAAACATGTTAATATATTAATTTCTGCTTTATGTACTGTCTTTTGGGATTATTTTATGTGTTTTGCTGACGGTGTATTTTTATAAATAAACTAGCGGCCGCCCGCGACTCCGTCCGCGTGGATTTCGATCTCCAATAGCCTAAAGCCTTTCTCGTCAAATGGACTATCCAACACAAAAATAATTTTTCAAATCGGACCAGTAGTTTCTGAGATTAGCGAGTTCAAACAAACAAACATACAAACAAACTCTTCAGCTTTATATATTAGTATAGATTAAAAGTATTAATTAATTAATTAATTAAAAATCATCATACACTGACAACATTACAACGGACTAAATGTGTTATTATTTTTTTAAGTACTTGACACAACACCAATGTTTAAAGTTATATCATCATGCACATGGCCAGACTAAAACAAATATTAATCAATGAAGACAACATTATAGACAGGGTCAGTGTATGTGACTTTACAAAGTAAACAGAACTTGGTTGGCTGTTATTATGTTTATACTAGGGTTTGGTGTGTTGATAACCTGATGTCTTAAAAAATGGCCAAGTCAGACTGAGGTTAGATTGCACAAAAAATAAAGGTATGTATGATTTTCCGCTAGCCAGTACCCCAAAGATATTAAATATTGCAAAAAATCTACCTTTACCCAATCTCATCACACAGTCTATTTTATGAATATATAATTACAAATAAATTCAGAATACGCTTCAGTTTCTGAATCTACTTGTTGAAAAATACGGAATTTTTCTTTTACCTACATTAATTATCAAAAGCTAAGCGCCGCTAAGTGTGCGGGGGTTTGACCCGGCACCCGCACGGAGAATCCATGGATAACTAAGAAGTTCGTCTCTATCAATTATCAAAAGCATAGAAGTGAATATCCCAGTAGAAGAAAATACTAATTATGAGATATTCTAACTTTTAAAAGATGAGTGTTGACTTAATCACAATGATTAAGAAAAAAAGATATTTAATTAATAATTAAATAGGTACCTATTTATTTTCAATAAGGAACTGCCATACATGAAATTTATGAAAGTCTATTTTTCTGAGAAGTGGTTCTTATGATGAGCATTTGCACTTTTTGTAGAAAATGGTAATAATAACATAATGATTTACACAAAATAAAATTAATAGAAATTACAAACCAAAATTAATAAAATGAAAAGATTGAGCTTCTTCTATTTTTCTGAGGAATATTTTTCTAATATCAGGAATATTTCAGAATAAATGTTATTTTCATATTGAATTTTCAAGTTAGCATACTGGCAGGGCACCCTCCACTTAAGATCATGCCACTGCTATAATTCTGTGATTGTGCCTGAACTGCACGACGCGAGGTACTATGATAGCTCAATAGTACGCCGGATATTGATAATTTAAAAACAGATCGTCCAGACACGTTAGTTCAGACATCAAGGAATACGTGTGTTAAAACCACACTCATTTCACATAGGCACATATATTATTGATTTAAATTTAATACGGAGTTCAATGAAACATGTATTAAACATAAATAAAGCAAAGAAACAATAAAACATACCAATACTTATTGCCACTGGCAGCAAAACACGATATAGTAACACGTACTTCAAGCACTCATAGAAAATTGTAACGGAACGAAAGTAAAACTCACAATTTATTATATATTTGTTAGACAGTATCTAGTCAACAATTTGAAACACAAGCTTTAATTCATTTTTAAATATCACGACAAAAAAACCTCATCTTGTCTGCACTCAACATTCGTTCGGTTCGACGACACGAAAGCGAAATGTCATTTTACGGCTGTGTTCATGTCAATTGTCATCCATCACATTGATCGATATATTTAATTTAAAAATTAAATAAGAATTTTATACATTTATGAAGAACAAAAAATATTTCGTATTTATTATTAATTTTTAAATATTTGTCAAAAAGAACATATTTTACATTATATCTTATGACATGGCAGTACGATCATGATGACCTTTAGCGGTTCTTAAAAGAAAAAACCAAAAAAAAAATGTTAACTGTCAACCTTACGTCACGTCTTCTTACGCATGTCATTAATTGACTTGACAGACGGATGGTAAACATAACCTATGTTACGAATTCAAGTTACGTTTTTAATTGATATTGATAATAAGTTAATTGATGGTGAAAATACAGTTGATATAGATGGCAGAAGGAAAAGACTTTAACGACGTGCTGGAAGACATATTTCTCAGTGAAAACGCTGCGCACAAGGAAAGTTATGAGGAAGGGTTTAAGGCTGGCAAAGAGGCTGGAAATCCTGAAGGCTACCATTTGGGGTACCACAGGGGAGCCGAGCTTGGGCGGGAACTTGGTAATATATAACTTTATAAATTGTGTTAAGTTTTACCAATCTTCCGATTTAACACTTAAAACACAGCTTTTGTACCTCTTACTTTCAAAGATGTTTAAGTAGGTTGATAAGCAACTGAGTTTTCCAATGTATTGGAATTGATATGATATTATGTTTACTTTTTTCAGGCTACTACTTGGGCACTGTAACGCATCACATTAATATCAATGAAAATACAGAAATAAAATATTCAGAAAAAATAATAAGTCAACTTTCTAAAGTGAAGAAACTTATAGAAGAATTCCCTCGTACAAACTCTGAAGAACATGACATACTAGGCTTAGCTGAAGCAATCAGAGCCCAGTACAAGAAAGCTTGTGCTCTTCTTAAAATATCTTCTACAAATCCTTATGATGCAGACGTCTCATTCTGAAGGTATTGTAGTTCTTTATATATTAGTAACAAATTGGCTTCGATGGTCTAGCTAGTGGTTTAAGTACCGGGCCGTGATCTCGAAGTCCTGGGTTTGATTCCCGGGTCAGGCAATATTTGTGTGGATTTTTCTGAACACAGCCCGAGTTTGTGATTGCCAAAACATGATTTCAAATGATGGAGGCCTTCGCCCTGCAGTGGAACATTAATAGGCTGATACTTTACTTATACTTTACTTTACCATCAGGCAAAGGGAAGCCAATGTAACATATTGGATTCCCTCTGCCTGATGGCAAGCAAAAGTGGAGCCCAAACTGCTATAACAATGGATGAAGTACTCAAAGGAAATCATGTCTGTTGGCATTGCCCCAGTGGCCTGCAGGATACTTCTGATATTTTAATCCATTTATAATAAGATTTTCGAAAAATCTTTGTAAAATGTTTACTTCAATTTGTATTGTTTATTTTGTATTGTTTTTATAAATGTAATTATAACATAATATGTTGTTTTTCAGATCCAACAATGCTAAAGATTAGCCATCATCTTGACTCCATAATTACATTCCTGAATCCTCTTCTTCCTCTTGCCAACTGTCATATGGTGGAATTCTTTACTGACAACCTCTGGGAAAAGCTTCTGCCGGACAGATTAAGAGTTTCTTTTGAAAATTTAAGTTTAAATGAATGTGTGGATAAGTTTTGGAAGGTAGCAGGCGAATGTGATTTAAGCAAAGGTTAGTTAAATAATTATCATGGGAAAAACACACATACAAATACACATAAAATTCTTTTGCTTATCTTAGTTGATGTTTGTTTCCCGGGTTTTGCAAATGTTGCCCTGGTTTGTGATCACCATTCACCTTTGGCAAGTGTGGTTGAGCCGAAATCTTTGTAACAAAAGTATTATTTCAAATTATGGAGATATTTGCCCTGCAGACATTAATAATCTGATAGTTTACCTTACATAATTGATGTTACTTTACATGATGGTTTATAAATAAGTAAGAAGTAATGGAAATGTAAAAACCCCTGTAGCTGGTAAATTATTTATTTAATGCACAGTAATGTGTATATTTTTTATTTAATATACAAATGTTGATTATGCTCTCAGTGTAATTCTACAACATATTGTTATTTATTTATTGCAGATGACTCCGAGCTTTGCATGTGGATAAATCAAATGAGATCACATTGCATAGCAGTTAATAATGAATACTGCATAACAACAGATCAGTTACAGGAGCGCATCAGAAAGATGGGTGGGCAGATCAAAACAGAAATTAAAGTGAAGGAGTTCATGAATAGTAAAAAGAGTTATGAGGTGAGTCTACCATATTAAATGAATTGCCAAGCCCCAAATTAACCTCAAAGCTTGTAAAGTCATGAGCACCAACAGGTAACAAACACAGTCAAATATGAACTTTACTGCTTTGACATAAGAGTCGATGTGTATGTAATGTGTATATATGTTGGTGCTTATGACTTTACTATGGTAGCTAGGGAAGGAGTAGACATATTTAAATCCTTTGCTTTCTGTCAGATGGGAGGATTTTTATTTCTTTTATGGAGGGTTTTTATTTCTTGGCGGGCACTCTTAGCATAGCATTTATAATTATCAGTTATTATAGTATTTATCATTTTGGTAACAGTCAAGCTTTATTGCAAAATCAACACTATTCCAATAAGATTCTTCTTCTTCCTCTTCTTCCTAGTGTTTATCCCGTTTCTATACGGGGTCCCCTTTGAACATTATCCAGGATTTGGCAAGTCTGGTTATTACAGTGAAGCGACTGCCATCAGACCTTCGTAACCCATAGAGGGGAACCAGACAGACACACAGTTACACATTCAGATCTAACTGAAATAAAGTCAGAAATCACTGAATATGCAGGTTTCCTCAAGGTGTTTTCCCTCACTGCCCAGCTAATGGCACAAATCTAAACATAGATTTCGAAAAATCCAGAGGTGTGTGGCATTTTTTTTGGTAATCTTATACCAATAAGATTACTAGAAAAAATAAAAGAGAAAGTAATAAAACTTTTTTCCCTCAGGTACAAACAATGTCGCGTTTAGTGGCGTCACTTCATTCCGCCCTATCAACAACGTGCTGCGTAGAAGCGGGCGGAGGACGGGGTCATCTTCCCGTCGCGCTGACTCTCGCGTACGGCGTGCCCAGCTTGACCATTGACTGTGATGAGAGGGCGCTGGCGTCGGCTCAGGATAGGATTAAGATTATACAGGTACCTAAATCAAAATCGTAATATTCTTTATTCAATGAGGGTTTTCGCAACAGAAAAATTCTCTATAAGGCAGTAGGAAAGCGTAGGGTCTAACTGGTATGTGATTGGTGTATTTTGACATGACATTGACAGATATGATAAAATTCACCAATGACATAGCAGTTAGACCTCACGCCTACGTATTGTCGTCTAGCGGATATTTTGCGAAAACTCTCATTGATAAGCCCAATGTCATCTGGCGTCTAATACAAGATGGCGCCACTGGGCTGTTTGTGCAGTTTGTAACATACTTTAATCAGTAAAAGGATAACATGTGTATCATCTTCATGTCCATCATTAATAAGTAAATACGGCCTAAATCAATACTTGTAATCCCTGTTATACATAAAATTATCCCAAAAAGTAGTGTCACTAAACTTAAGTTTCTGTGTTTTACCGTTCTCGTATATTGCAGTCAAAATCCCGCTTTTCCAGAGTATTGACTATATTGTGCATTACCCCCCCTTTTGACAGCGACTGTTTGATAATTTTGATAATCATTATAATGATTCAATATTATTAGTTCTACACTACAACCAGCCCTCTATTCACAGAAACAATGGCACGCGATAGCAAAGAGGGTGGATGGCAAAACCCCACTAGGAGAGGGAGTCAACAAAAACCTGCATCGCTTCGCCAGCGCGTTTGTCACCAGGGATACTGACCTGACGGTTATTGTGAAGGAGAAGTTTCCAGAGTTCGCACATGATGAAGTCAGTCTACTGCTTACTGGTAAGTGTTGTTTGCTGTATAATAAAAAAAATCCTTGTATGTACTAACACACCAATTGCCTAGCACTAAATTAAGCGTCGGTCTAGATAGGTTGTAATTTTTTAATCACCCATCTGATGACTGGCCTCTGCACAAGTTTATTGCACTGAGATCTTAAGCGAATGGTATGAGATCTCAAATAGAATTATTTTTGTACATCATTATTTTTGCTCTTGCATAGTTTGTTCGTCTGACCTTCTCAAAGTAGGTACACAATCAAATGTGGGCGAATACCACGCGTCGATGTCTAGAAATCCCTTTAGTGGCCGATATTCATGAAGTTTAAGAATCAAATCAGAAGTTTAATGAGTTTGTCACCACTCACCTTTGCCAACAATCAATAGTTCGATTTTCCTCTACTGCTGTTAATAGAAGTTATCAATACAACATTTACATGTTGCACACATGGCATACTAAGTGAACGCCATTTGTACATTGCTAAGGGTCTAGCCACAGCTACAGCGACGAGCGGCGCGACGTGTGGTGCGATGAGGCCGGCGACGTGATTTGCGGCAAAAGTCGCGCATCTCGCTGCCGATAGCTGTGGCATGCTTCATACAATTTCCTTTACTTGTTTTTTTCGCTCGCCACTTTCGCCGGCGCAAGATGCATCGCAAGTCGCACCGCTGTGGGCTGTGGCCAGGGTGTAAGGCCCTATTTTAACTAACACCACTCACATAAATGCTTTCTAAGACACACTTATTTTTACAGGAATGAACATGTGATTGTATTTGATAATTAACATACCAATTATATTATTCATCAAACGTGTTAGGCCTCCTTCTTTTGTAATTTTGTTATCGTTGCGATGTCTAGAAACCCAAAAACCCGAGGGGTGTTCGGAACGAAAGCCGACACAAATTATCCTTCCCTGAAAATTGAACCCAGCACTTAAACCACTCGATCGTAAAGCGTCTTACAATTTCATTTCTAAGTGTTTGAATTTTGTAAAAAAAAGACGATCACCAATTCAATTGGACGGGCCCGTTGGTCTAGCATTCAAAGACCCTGGCCACAAAACCAAGGGTCGCGGGTTTCAATCTCGCTAGGTGAAAATGTTTATTTATGTGGTGAGAGAGACATTTGTACTGCAAGTATTTAAGTATGTCTTTCCTTTCCCTAGCATCCATAGTACTAATAGGGCTAGGCAATGGCTGTGTAA
This sequence comes from Nomophila noctuella, assembly GCA_958496325.1. NCBI lineage: Eukaryota > Metazoa > Arthropoda > Insecta > Lepidoptera > Crambidae > Nomophila > Nomophila noctuella. Next base: position 4,680,929 of record OY292496.1, on the reverse strand, counting down.
ATCCAGTACATTTATTTTATTTATTGATTGTTTTTACCGACGGCTTCGCCCGCGTTATCAAGATTCCTATTTTATCCCATGGGAGCATTTAATCGGGATAAATAAATATAAATATAAATAAATATTTCACAACATAACATACATTGATCTAACTCCGTGTTAAGTAGCTTGAGCATTTGTGTTACAGACATCAGAATCAACAGTGGTATTACAAATATACCCAGCTAGACCTAACCAGCGACTAACCATACTCCATCCTCCACAACAGGTCTGCACACCTGCGGAAACCTCGGGCCTGATTCCCTCCGCATCTTCAACTCTCAACCCTCGATATCTGCGGTTTTCAACGTGCCATGCTGCTATCACTTACTGTCTGAGGAAATAGACTCATCCATGTTCGATGTGTTTCTGAAGGATTACGGATGTGGCGAACAAGTTGGACATGGGTTTCCCATGTCTGATCATCTACGGGGTAAGCAATGTGATTGGTCAATTTTTACATTTTTCTGCTCAGCTCCGCGCAGCTCAGCTTATGTGGAAAAGCTCCCTAAGTCTAGAACAAAAGTTTTCCTGACTTGATAGGGATACAAAGTTAAATGAAAAGGTTTCGACGGTCCGACGGACGGTAGGTACGTTGACTATTACACCTAGATCCCCACAATCTCTGCAGTGGCCGCAAATTACCGTCATACTATCATCTGCTGTCCGAGGATGTAGACGCATCTATGTTCGATGTGTTCCATCTCTGAACATCTAAGGGGTGCGTTTAGGACTTATAACAAGGTTAATGATAAAGTTACACCTACCCGCTTGGTGTGATGGTCAAGAAGTTGAACCAAGAACCTCCCAACTCGATATCTGCAGTCTTCAACGTGCCGTGCTGCTATCATCTGCTGTCTGAGGAAGTAGATACATGGATATGTTCGATGTGTTCCAGAAGGATTATGGATGTGGGGAGCAAGTTGGACATGGGTTTCCCACGTCTGATCATCTACGGGGTAAGCAATGTGATTGGTCAATTTTTACACGTTTCTGCTCAGCTCCGCGCAGCTCAGCTTATGTGGAAAAGCTCCCTACGTCTAGAACAAAAGTTTTACTGAGTTGATACAAGGTTAAATTTTAATGATAAAGTTTCGACGGTCCGCTTGGTGTAATTTGACTATTACCCCTAGAACCCCGCAATCTCTGCAATTGTCAACGTGCCGTGCTGCTATCATCTGCTGTCCTAGACGCATCTATGTTCTGAACATCTAAGATGTGAGTGTAGGACATAGAAAAAGTGTTACTGACGGGTATATAAAAGTTAGTTATAAAGTTTTGCCAACCCGCTTGGTGTAATGGTCAAGAAGTTGACACCAAGAACCTCCCAACCCTCGATATCCGCAGTCTTCAACGTGCCGTGCTGCTATCATCTGCTGTCTGAGGAAGTAGACACATCCATGTTCGATGTATTCCAGAAGGATTATGGATGTGGGGAGCAAGTTGGACATGGGTTTCCCATGTCTGAACATCTGAGAGGTAAGTCCGTCTAGAACAAGAGTTTTACTTACTTGATAGGGATACAAGTTTCGACGACCCGCTTGGTGTAAGTTGACTAATACACCTAGAACCCCACAATCTCTGCAATGGACAAATTGCCGTGCTGCTAACATCTCCTTTCCAAAGATGTAGACGCATATATGTTCTGAACATCTTAGAGGTGAGTGAAGGACATAGAAAAACTGCAACTGACGGGGATATAAAGGTAAATGATATAGTTTTGCAGACCCGCTTGGTGTTGTGGTCAAGAAGTTGATCACACCAAGAACCTCCCAACCCTCGATATCTGCAGTCTTCAACGTGCCGTGCTGCTATCATCTGCTGTCTGAGGAGGTAGACACATCCATGTTCGATGTGTTCCAGAAGGATTACGGATGTGGGGAGCAAGTTGGACATGGGTTTCCTATGTCCGAACACCTAAGAGGTGAGTTTAATAGGAATTAAATATTTGTTAGTATAATAAAAAAATCATAGCACTGTATATTAGCTCCACTCTGCCTGATGGTAACAAAAAGAGGAGGAGCGCTATGCTATGCTTTAGATACTTTATTCAGTCTAGCTAGAACATAGACATGGTTATACTGACTTGATGGGGATGATATGGGTTAGTGATAAAATTTGAAAAAAGTTTCTGGAATATTTATTAAATAAAAGGTACCCGTGTATCTATGCGTGCGAAGCCGGGCGGGATTTTAAAAACTGTATATTGAACATGGTTCAAATTTTGATTAAAAAATACTACAAGACACTTTTGTATATCAAAAATTAAAAAAAATACATTAATCAGGAGGAAGTCTGAGCATTGTAATTTATAAATTGAGTATTTTACAAAATATGCATGAGTCTATTTAATTGATTCCCGTATCGATAATATTTTTTTTCATACTTAATTTTAAGTTTTTGCTTATGTTGTAGCATACTTTTAAGCTGATATTGTAATTTTCCTTTTTTTCTTTACATAGGTTACAACCTCGGGAGAAACGCTAGAATGCTGGCGGCTCAGTCTATAGACCGAGTGGTCAGTCTCCGGCAGGTTCCTTCAAAGAGTCTTCTATACCGGGCTTTGTTGCAGGTTCGTGAACTGTCTAGCTTTTTATACATTTCCACCCAAGGCTCAGATATTTAATCAACTTTGTAATCTAAAAAATATGATTAGTTATCGAGGCATATATATAACTTGTTATATATGGGCTCCACGAGCTGTTTATATGTTTTTCCAAAGGGTTCTTAATCTATAATATAAAAATGAATCGCAAAATGTGTTAAGCGCATAACTCAACAAGGCCAGGACCATTTTGGCCAATTCTTATTTTAAAATGTTCGTTGAAGTCCAAGGATAGTTCTTACGGCGAAAGAAGTAAGAAAAATCGAATAATTGCCGGGAAAACCCTCAAAACAGCCCTGCCAGTTTACATTTTTTTTTGACAGGACGAAGTCTGTCGGGTCAGCTAGTGCTTAATAATAATGGCGATTTTCCTTTAAACCGGTGAAATGGACTATAGACTATAGTTATTCGTGCCTACGCATATCAGACGAACCAACGACTCAATTAACATTTAATTAAATTAACTTCCTACACAGTGCTGGACACATTTCATTTCATTAAAATGTATGAAACTGCAAACATTTAATTATTTAATTATAGTTTTTCTTCTGTGATACCCGTAATTATGTCCTACCGCAATCCAATTATCTAAAAGATCTTTTCTTTTCAGGTAATCGTTAAAAAACACTTACCAGAATTTCCGCTATCCGAAGGGAAATTAAAACGAACCGCAAGCAAATGTCATGATTTCGAGCAATATTTCAAAATGGCGGATCAAACGTTACATTTGAATTTATTCGAAAAGTTGCCAGATGATTATTTTCATGTTTTCTGCAAAAATATGGAAGCTCAGTGGAAACAATTAGTACTATTTTATTTACTAAGGTTGTGTTTAGCTCAAGTTATTGAAAGTGTAATATTGTTAGATAGAATTTTGTATTTGTATGAAAATGGATTCCGTGACGTGTTTTTGGTGAAGCTATTTGATCCGGTGCTTTCGCCGCGGTGTCATAGTATTGTAGCCGTAAGATAATACCTACCAAACTGTGCCGAAAATGTGTTGTTTGCAATTTTAGAAACCTTTTTATAGGTACCTACTCTCCTTATTACACCCGGTAAACATTCCGATTGGCAAGTCCAGTATTATAGATCGATATTACTGGGCATAGAATCTGCAATGCCCCGATAAGAAAGAAACGGCTAATATGGCAAATAGAAAACGTTATTTTGATGAAATTGACTTAATGTTATATTGTATAAATTTTTTGATACTTGAAGTACCATTGTTTACCTATATTTAAATAAAAAATCAAACGTCACATTTCGTTTTTCATTCATTTATTTATTTACATATTACAATTGAGAGTAGGTAGATATTGCATGCTTGTGTGTTAGAAACCTTTTTGAAAATAGGTTTTTAGTTTTTTAATTTGTCTGTAGTAGTCTTCCAAATGTCGATGTGTGAAGGTGAAGGGTTAGTCCCGTAATTTATTTACTTCGAAGGTCGAGGACAAGGACACATCCCATCTTAAAAAGGTTAGAAAAATAAATCTACGCTGACGGAAAACATGAATAGAACTAAGACTCCTAAAATAATTGATATAATTGATGAAAGAACGTACAATAAACATACATACACCATTACTATGTAAGTACCTAGTTTTTATGCCCATTTTCTGACAATGTGGCAGGCAAAACATTGTCCCAATAAGGTATTTCTCTCGTCTAAAATAGAAAATATAAATATTTAATATATTATTGTTGCTTCCCACACTTCAAAATACCTAGGTAGTAGATTGTGTTTACCTACCTATGTTGTAACTGTTGGTAAATAATTATGTGAAATCATTTGCAAATAAAAATGTGAATTTTACCTTATAAAATAAAACTTTCTAGCAATCAGAAACATTCCTGGAATTGACAACTTTTGATTGCTATGGTTTTCATGGTTAAGCGGCTTACAAATTATTCGTATTCAAGTACCTACCACCAGTATTTATTTCGTACGTGTTCAACTTAACTCGCAACTTGTACCTATTGCGCACTTCGAAATTTCCTACGAAAAATTTCACATTGTGTCTAAGTTATTGCCACAACTTTACCAAATACTTAGTATTTATTTACTAAGGCTACCTGTTTTAGGTTCTCTTGTAACGCCTTGATGGAAACCACTTAAGCAATCCACTGATATACGGCTTCTTAAATCGTTTTTATTTACACCTACATAAACCTTTGAACTTAACAAGTGTGAACATATCGCAAACGATATTATTTTACAATTCAGAAGGTCAAAGATATTAGAATAAGCAAAGTAATGCATAAAATTGTTTAAATAATGATAAGTTAGGTACTTTTTGATGTACCTATGTGCGAAAAATTTAACCATGTTTCAATACATCTACATAGGTACCTATCTATACCTACTTATAATAAATCTGTAGAGAGGTCAATTCTGTACATTAAAAATATTTTCAAAATAACTATCAGGGGGTGATTAGTGATCGATAGTGATGCCATAAATGCAATCAGTAAAATTTTTGTCTGTCTGTCTGTCTGTCTGTCTGTATGTTCCTTATATGTAGAAACAAAAACTACTGGACGGATTTTGACGAAACTTTGTACAATTATTCTTTATACTCCTAGGCATATTATAGGATACTTTTTATCCCGCTACAATAAATAGGAGCAGAGTAGTGAAGGGAAATATTGGGAAAACGGGAGAATCAACTCCATTTTTGAAGCTTCTGTCGCGTGCGCAGCTTTAATAGTTAAAGTTACATAAAAATCATGTACGACGGAAATATTCTTCATAAAATTGCCTTAAAAATATCCCTTAACAGCATAAGTCTATCTTTCATGGTTGACTCGCAATAACACGTGTAACATTCTGATCCAGATTGGTTTGAACGCGCTTATCTCAGTAACAACTGGTTCGAATTGACAAAATCTTTTGTATTGGATAGTCCACTTACTATTTGTCGAGGAAGGCTTTAAGCTGTCTATAGTAACACTGTGTACGGAAACGAAACCCATGCGGACGGAGTCGCTGGCGGCCGCTAGTACAATAATAAATTAAAGTGAATATCCTTTACGTGGCAAGTTTCGTACGGCTAATGATTAAGATTATTAATGAGCTACTTAAGCAATATCTTGCATTCGTTATAAAAAAGGAAAGTATCAGCCTATTGATGTCCTTCATCGTTTTAAATCATAATTTAGTTACAAAGATGGGTTTTGGCATAATCACGTCATTATAATATGCTGAAACAAAACAACTATCACTGCCTATTTGCCCTTACTGTAGGTTTATTATATTATTTCATCAGATAATATATATAGCATAGTAACAGAAGCCACCAATAAACAACAGACCTAATGGAGGAAGCACTTAAAATTGCACTCGCTTTGCCTTTATGGTCTAGGTTCTTTTAACAGTACCACAGATATGTATTGCAGCTTGCACTTACAAACCGTTTTAACCTACACTTCTATTAATTTTAAAAATATAAAAAAAAAACTGATCTCAGGCCAATTAAGCTACTGAGACCGTTAATGGACCTGATGATTTTTCTCCTTGTTATTTTCTTAAAGTAACTCCTAATCCCCTCAGATCGGGTAAATTTTTCTTTATTAATAACTAGCCTTCCGTCGCGGTTACACCCGCGCGTCATTTTGTTTTATCAAATATCCCCCCCTTCCCCCACATTTCCGGGAGTAGCACCCTATGTTCACCGGGGAAAGTGTAGCTAGCCAACAGTGAAAGAATTATTCAAATCGGTCCAGTAGTTTTTGAGTTTATTCATTACATACAAAAATACGCATGGTGTGTTTTTACACTTAAGATTTTGTTTTTGTGGAAAACTTGATAACTTCATGATTTTAAAATTAAGTTGCTCACATTAATTTCTTGGATTAAACATACTTACTTCCAAGTAAGTACAATTTCCTTTGGAATATCAAACACTTTTCCGTCCAATAATCTGGGGATCAAACGCGAGCCCTTGTTAAACATAAGAGGCTGAAAACTCGATGTAGGTATAAGAAAAGGTGCTAGGAGGTAAAGCCATAAATGCCCTGTAGACCTTAATTATAATTACTAATAGCTCGTTCTCGCGACAAACGAGTCTTTGTACTGAAATTTAGTATTCTGGAATTTGATACATATGTAGGTACATATTGCATTTGTCGTTTGTGTAGTTACATACCTTTAAAAGTTTCAATAATTACGTTATCTATGCTAAAAGTATGTATAATAAAGCTGAAGAAGTTGTTTGTTTCTTCGAACGCATCCCAGGAACAAGCTATTTTTTCGTTGGATAGTCCATTTGACGAGGAAAGCTATAAGCATAGTATGTATATAACATATAACACTGTGTGCAGAAACCGAAATCCACGCGAACAGTTTCACGGGCGCGGCCGCTACTGTGATGTGTGTTTCGTAGTTCGGGAAATCTAAGAAAACACACGTAACTACATCTACATATATTATGTAGAACCAGCGACTCCGTCCGCGTGGGTTACGGTTTTCGCACACAGTGTTACTATAGATACCTTAAAGCCTACCTCGACAAATGGTAAGTGGACTATCCAACACAAAATATTTGGTCACTTCGAACCAGTAGTTCCTGAGTTTAACGCGTTGGCGCGCAAACCAATTTGGATCATGAGTTACACGTGTTATTGTGAGTCAACCATAAAAGATAGACATATGCTGTTGGGGGATATTTTTTAGGAAATTTTATGTAAAATATTTCCGTCATACATCATTTCTATGTGACTTTAACCATTAAGGCTGCACACGCGACTGAAGCTTAAGAAATGAAGAAAATTCTCCCGTTTTCCCCACATTTCCCTTCACTACGCTACTCCTGTTGATTGTAGCGTGATGAAAAGTATCCTATAATATGCCCAGGAGTATGAAGAATAATTGTACCAAGTTTCGTCAAAATCCGTCCAGTAGTTTTTGTTTCTATAAGGAACATACAGACAGACAGACAGACAGACAGACAAAAATTTTACTGATTACATTTTTGGCATCAGTATCGATCACTAATCACCCCCTGATAGTTATTTTGAAAATATATTTAATGTACAGAATTGACCTCTCTACAGATTTATTATAAGTATAGATATGGACAGGCAGCTAGAAACTGTTTGTTTTTACTATGTTATTTTGTGTGAATTCCAGCCTAAGATTTTATTTCACAAGTCAAAATTATAACGAAGAAAATAACTTTAATTTCATAAATTAAGTTAGAACATTATTCACTGAGTGCCTAGAGCCTCTGCTTTGATTTTGTCAGTTCAGTTTAAATATATGTTGAAGACATAAGCCCTAAAGTGAAAACGACACGACCACATTTCACACTATTAATTACCGCTGGAATGGTTCGCGTGGGTTACACAATGAGCAATCTCTGTAAGCATTTGATATTTATGTGCTTACAGAATGGTCCTTCGTACGACGGAGAATATCAACACGGTGTAATTCTGGAAAACAAATCTCTATTATTATAAGGATTACTGAATGCCATTAAATACGTAGTAAGCCAAGGCAGGTGTTATAATGAGTGGGTGTTTAGCTATTTCCGCTTTGCGAAGGACCAAGAAACTTCGCAATTTCTCGATAGGTCCGTCAGCAAAAAAATCTTAAGATATTTTACACTAGAAAAATTATAATTAGCATGGAATGACTGCATGATTCTAATAAATAGTCAGGTAAGAGCATCTTTTTTCAAAAAAAATTAAAAGTTGTATCGCTTGCTGTAAAGGCACATTTCGAAGGATAACAGTCTACAATTTAATATCTCGTATTTATTGTATTAAAATATTCAGTGCAGGTAGTAAGTATCGCTGCCAATACAAAATTTTTGTAGTACTTGCGTACCAAAGTATTTTTATTTCCTCTTTATAAATGTCCTGCTTAACTAAGCTGTGTTGAGTAGTTTGATGTGTTCTGGTAAATAACGGTACAACGTCCAACAAATTAGGATGGTTATCTAAATTGTCAACCATATTGTTTCGTTACTAATTGTACCTAATGTAAAACCTATTTAAAAATAAATATTTTTGAATTAGGTGTTTGCTTTCAATTGAACCACTCATTTTTCTGACCGTACCTACCCCTGGCCACGGTTCTCATAGCTACCCTCGAATACTTAATTCCAAGGACCATCAACATGTGGCTGAAGATGAATTAGGCAATCTTTGGCGCGAACTTGCCGCCCTCTGATTGGCTGCAAAGTCGTTTGCTGCGGTCGGCACTAATTGAACCGTGATTTCGGCATTTGCAGCTCGAACGTAAACATCGCAATGCGTTGTTTTTGGTTTTTGGGTTCCTTAGACAAATGTAAAAAACGAGATTTCTAGATTTTTCGAAATCTATGTGTGAATTTGTGCCATTATCTCGGCGGTGAGAGAAATCACCGTGAGCAAACCTGCATTCAGATAGTTTCTGACTTTAGTTCAGTTAAATCTGAATGTGTGACCATGATCCAATCTGTCTGATTCACCTCTATGGCTTACGAAGGTCTGATGGCAGTCGCTTCACTGTAACAACCAGACTCGCCAAATCCTGGATCATAGTCAAAGTGGACCCGCATAGAAACGGGATAAACGCTAGGAAGAAAGGAAAAAAGAAATACTTGTGTGTACTGCGTATAGTAAAGTATCAGTCTATTTATGTCCCACTGCAGGGCAAAAGCCTCCATCATTTGAAATCATTTTTTTGTTCCAAAGATGGGTTTTGGCTTAATCACCACGCTTGCCAAATGCGGATTGGTACTGCGCATAGTAAAACATATTAACCCCACATTACGTCCGTCAAAAGTGTATGAACTCTCCACTTCTTTCAGTAATTTTCACTCAAAGGCTTTATATTTGGGGTTGTTGGTTCCGATAAATTGTTTACAAAATATGTATTCTTAGAATACTCAATAGTAACTTATTCCTATGGCCAATGAATTCTAACATGAAGACAAAATATAACAGAACAAAGGCTTACATTCGTGTAAATACCTATTATTTATTTTTTTACGGATGAATATTTGTCCGCGGAAAAGTTGTTGATATTAGAGTCTTGAACCACAAAATCTTGAACTCGCTCGGGTTATGAGTACAATTGACATCGTACGTGAGATGCTATGTATTGGTCCAAGTAAATCTATGTTAATATCAGATGTTGGATTGTCGGTTAAGACTTTTTAAAGTCAACTTATAGTCGTACAAATAAATCTACCGATTTAGGCTCCTACCTACTTATAGGAATATAAATGAAAGCTTTTACTTTAGCTAGCTACATTTAGTACACTCTTTCAACTCATATAAGTAACAAGATCAGGCAATGATCTATTCTTATAAAATAAAGCTGAAAAGATTGATTGTTTTAACACGCTTATCTCAGGAACTACTGGTTCTAATTGAAAAAATATTTTTGTTTTGGAAAGTTCATTTCTTGAGGAAGGCATGAAGCTATTGTATAACACTATGAGTGCGGAAACCGAAATCCACGCTGATTTCGTCGCGAAAAAAGTACATTAAATATAATTACTGCCGCCATAGATCAGGGCAAAATGTAAAGTTACGAGTATATAATGCATGTAATAAAAACAAAAACCTTTGGTATCTCTGATATGTGGTCTGTTCGCAAGGGACAAAGAGCACTCTCTAGTTTATACAATTTCAGTAAACACATGAAGCCCTTTTGATGCTAAGTAGCTACTATAAGGCCTAATCCCTTGGGAGACTACTGGGAAACATCACTCAGCATCCAACCGTAGTTTACCTTCCGTCATATTTGAGCCACAGATTTAAATTGTAAGATAACGGTTACGGCATAGGGACCTACAAGAAACGAGTGTAGATACTCTCTTTTAAAAGGCCGGCAACAAATCGGCGATACCTCTGGTGACACGGATGTCCATGGGCGGCGGTGATTGTTTACCAACAAGCGACCCGCTAGGGTGGTTTGGCACCTCTGCCATAAAAAAAATATGCACTGACTCCAGGAAACTGTGGCAATATTTTGATTCTTGAGGCGTACGTTGGTTACATGCTGTCTCAGCGATAAGGAGCTACAGTCGCTTCAAATTTTAGTGCTAATTTCTGTAGGGGTCAAAGTATGGCGAGGGCACGAAACAAATGTATGATTTAAGCCCTTTATTTTTGACTAGCGGCCCGTCACGCGGTTTCACCCGCGTCCCGGGGAACTACTTCCCGTACCGGGATAAAATATAGCCTATGTTACTCTGGGTGAATGTAGCTTTCCAACAGTGAAAGAATTTTTCAAATCTGCCAAGTAGTTTCGGAGCCTATTCAATTCATACAAACAAACAAACAAACAAAAAATAAAACCTTTCCTCTTTATAATATTTGTAAAGACTAGCTCACATCTGACATTATAACAACAAAAACACATTATTGAAGCTACGAAGGTGGCAGATTTTAATTATATTTTAAAGTTAACTAAGGCCATCGCTCCGGACTACAAAAACGTCCGTAGGCGTAATGACAGGTTCCCACGCAGGTCCCGAATAGGCCTCAAGCTTTTTGTTGGCAAATACGAGAATTGCGCGAATCTTGGTTCCCACATGGGGGTGTATGGTGTGATAAGAGGGTGGACTTAGCTAATTTGTAAACCATTTGCTCCATTAGTCATTATACACACAAAAACAATCCATTTAGTTTGATATTGCAGTACGCAGATTCTATGAAAAAATATTCAAAAACTCTACCTACAAAGATAACATAAAGTAACAACCCTTTTGTACATAGTTTAATATGTATAACCTGTAGTTTAGTTCTCTCTACGGTCGTGTCAGATTGCTGTCCCACCGAATTGTGAGAGCGAGGGAATAGGGACTGCATCTGTGCTTGCGCACTCACTTGTGCACTATACATATTATAGCCTGCCGGCGTACCTGGCTGATCGTTAGGTCGGCCGCCATGGCCGAATACGGCCGGAGGGTATTATTATTATATAACCTTCAATTAAAAAAAATATTCCCACCCCCCTCCTCCTTTCATTACTGAGGGTATTAATCATTGTATAATATGAAATTTAAAACAACACTTTTGACAATTACAATGAAGTGGTTTGTGGGTGCAGGTTAATTCACGATATGTTATTTCTCTGTAGAGCTGGAATTAAAGAAAACTATACCGATGTTAAATTATGAAGATCGTCAAGTAGACATAAACGAAAACTAAATTGCTGTGGACCAAGTACGTAAGTATGTTTAAATTATTCATGCCTAGAAAGTCTTTTACTACGAATTTCCTTCGTATTACGAATATTACGATTTAATACTTCGTATGATGGAATGATATAGTAATAGGTTGCTATCACATTAGGGCCGCATTCCTTCCTAGTATGAGTAGATACTTGTCCCCAGCTCGTGTTACCGTTTACCCTTTGATACGGGATTTTATTACAAAACTAGCGGCCACCCGCGACTTCGTCCGCGTGGATTTCGGTTTCCGCACACAGAGCGTTACACTATAGCTTAAAGCTAATAGACTGTCTAAACTCTAACACAAAAATATTTTTTCAAGTCGAACCAGTAGGTCCTGAGAATAGTGCGTTTAAACAAACAAACAAACTCTTCATTATTATTATAATAGTATAGCTTTAAATTACAAAGCATTAATTTTTATGTGGGCAATTAAATTGAATGCCCAAACTAGTAATTTACAGTTTAAAAAAAATCATTGCGTTGTTAAGCCTCAGAATACAGAAATTCTGAGTGTTATGCATGCTAGAACTGATTGTCTATGGTTTTCATTCTGAATTTTATTTTTTTTTACTTACTTAAAATTAACTATTATAAAATGCCCAAAACTAAACCAAAGCCACACTTTGACGGGAATTCTGTAGCATTCATCAATTGTTTGCCTGGGCTAATAGAGCTTTTCAGTATTAAATGATGAAAATATGCAACTTCATCAAATCATTATTCTTAAGCAAAGCTAAAGATGATGGCTACCACGTTCACTCGTAGGTACTCGTACTAGCATTTGGATATTTTATTAAATGTCCAATTGTCAACTATGACGAATAAAATATGTGTATGCAAGGACATTGGCCATCTATTTTATGTCTGTCTAGGATTCATATAGCCTTTTTTCGCATGTTAAAAGTGTTACTAAATAAAGGTAGCTTACGTTACTCAGTGATAAAGTGGATTTCTTATTACTAATTTAAAAAAAATGGTTCTAGTAATTTTTGACTTTAGTCGTTACATACAAAAATAAAAATATTTGCGGGTGAAAAGTCAAATAGCGTTGAATGCAATTCTGGATGCACCAATGCAACCCATCGTGCCGTTGCGGGGCAACGGAACGCAAAGTACTTTTTCAATCAGAAACAAGTCTAAACAAGGCTCAATATACACCGAATGAGAAAACCTACAGTAAAAGACATTATAATGTTAACTACGAACCAATACATAACTTGACTGTAAACGTTGAAATAGCGTAAATTTTTACTCGATCTAAAAAGAGAGAAAAAGAATTTCATAGAAAAATAATCTTGTATATACCGCCTTGAAATAAATATACTTTGAATAGGGAAAGTACCGTTGAATAGTGAAATGATTAAATTCGCGGTAGCGTCCAAGACTTCGAAATATCGTTAAGCAATTAGAGCCCTGTTATTTAAGTTTCCGAGGAAAATGAGTCATGTACACTCACGCACATTACTTAGAAAAGGATGAATACCGGAACATATTTTGATAAATGGTCATTTCATACCAGCTGTACGGTGAAGGAAAACAACACGAGAAAACCTGCACACTGCGAGTAAGTGTGTGAAATGAAGAAGGCAATGGCAAAACACTTCATTAAAATTGCCAAGAGAGTTTGTTGTGAGATTTATTTCATACCAATGTATGAAATGAAATGGTCGTGATCATTATTGCTGCGGAATACGACTCAAGATAAAATGGTCATTTAGTTAATCGGAGAATACTACGTTGTTTTACGCTGCGGAAAACACTTTTCGCGCCGTCACACCTGAGGGCGTCAGGGTCGTGTGAGGGACTCTCGGCATCCTGAAAATGGCGCTGTTCCCCCAGTGCGAGTGATACTCCCTCTCTGCCTAAAAGTCTAAAGCGTTTATTTTGTAACTTGATTTACACTGAAATTCTTTTGCACGTCAAATATTCTTTGACCCTACATAGGTGGGACTCCGAGAGTCATGAACAGCCACCACTCGGAGAATACCACCTACGTCCAGTCTAGAAGATGCCTGCGTCATTCAAGGAACTGCAACATGTTGATGATGAAGTGGAACATCGTGTGTTGAACATGTGAACAAAAATAAATTTCTTGGATTGACAGTTTGACCATATAGTATTTCTTCTGTAATAATTATTTTAAATAACTTTCCGAGTACACTGGACTAGCAATGAAATCTTTAAAGTGAAATCAAATAAGTAAATAATCAAGGTCATTGGTTTCTACAGAGTTAGCGACCCGGACGGATTTTTAAAAGACTTCACTATTGTTCCTTAAATCCTCAAAGAATTAGAAACTGGGACAATGGGAACAAAATAAGTTTACAAATAACAATTCAAGTTAATTACAAACAAAAAGATTAACTTTGACTCGCCCCGTATTGTTTTAACCAACCAGGGAACAAACCGACTTAATTTCAGGGCAGTTCATAAATATTGATGGAAAATTGACCCCTTTCTTTTACACATGCACATCTAATAGGACCTTACCGAACGGTATCAGCGAAAAACTCGGATTAATAGGGATACTGGTGAAGTATGTAACGAATATATGAAAAATATGCGATTATTAATCTTACCAAAAGGTCGGTAAGTACTTGTTTTCTTCGCTTGTGTGGTGGGCGTACTACGAGTATGCGTTGGTCGTAGCGTGTAACTTGCGCGTTACGAATAACTCGTAGTAACTCGTACTCCAGACTCCGTATTAAATATTTGTAGACGATCATAACAATATCTTGTATTTTTTTTTTAATTTTAAGTTATTTTCACACAGTGTGATTTTAGAATTCTTAGACTTACCATGGTTTCCTTTGGCTTGGCCGCATTCAGCAAAATGTCCCATATTCTAAAGAGTGAGATGCCCATCTCCCTTAAACGCCGAGCATTTGAGCAATGCATTCTACCTGTCCTCACGTATGGAGCGGAGACCTGGACTCTTACGAAACAGCATATGCACAACCTACAGGTAGCGCAACGAAAAATGGAGCGGGCCATGATCGGGGTTTCCTTACGCGATAAGGTCCGAAACAAGGAAATCCGTAATCGAACCAAACTTCCCGACGTGGCTCGTGTTGTTGCATGCAGAAAGTGGCGATGGGCAGGACACGTGGCCCGCAGAACCGACGGGCGCTGGAGCCATAAGATCACTGAGTGGGAATAGCTTCCAAGAACAGGACGTCGAAACGTCGGTCGACAGCCAGCTCGATGGTCCGACGACATAGCCAAAACAGCAGGCAGAAACGGGCAGAGGAAAGCCCAAGATCGTTTGGAATGGCGCAAAATGGAGGAGGCCTATACCCAGCAGTGGGTTGAAAAGGGCTGAAGAAGAAGAAGAAGGTTTCCTTTGCCTGCACAAAGAAAAAAAAAACATCTATGTCAATTATATTTTTTAAGTAAATCATCTATGTCAATTATATTTTTTAAATAAATCATCTATGTCAATTATATTTTTTAATAGATCATTTTGAAATTCATCGATGATTGGAGAAATGCTTTTAAAAACCTAGGTACAATGTGTTTTGTAATGCGTAGTCCCAGTTTCGGCAAGCCGCGCGCCGGTTACGTAGTCCGCCACGCCAGGGCGGTTCGCAAGCTATAAGGCGGGCGGGCGCACCAAGGACCGCATTCGATACGCAACGATGATGCCAGCTGCTTGCACGACCGCGGTGCTCGCGCTACTCCTGGCCGGTTAGTCGAAAACTTTTTACACAATTTAAAAAAAAAAAGAAAATTTTACTTTTTCTTTTCGAGCGTTTAGTTCGAATCTTTTTTCACACTTTAAAAAAAACATTTCTGCGTTTGTTTTGAATTAAGAATTAATTTGATCTTGGATTTTTGATTAGAAGATTTTGTTTATAAAACAAAATATTTATTTAAGGGTTGGTATCAAACTTTTTTGTTTTAAAGTTTTAAGAGTTTTGGCAGCGATCAGGTGAGTGAGTTTATTAATTATTATCTGCAGTTTATTCAACAACAGTTAAAGGTTTTAAATGTAAGTAAGTAAGTACATAAAGTTTCAAATTAGTAGTTTTTTTAAAACGATATTGAATAATAAGTATGAACTATTTTATTCATAAATAATTCTAATAAAATAATTTATTGCACATTTAATGCATACTCAAAACTAAAGTTTATTTCACTTGATCAAATAAAATACACAAATGTTTAAAATACTTAATAAGTTAATACCTACCCACAAGTTACATGAATAAGAAACGTTTCAATTTATATTAATGATGGTGGGAATACTCACCGGATGCTCAATTCAATTACAGAGCTTCTGCAATTACTACTGTATCCGATTAATGAAATAAACTAAGGTACGTATAATTCTAATAAACCTGTATGGTATTTAAATTTCACAAAACAAACATTTTTCCACTCAGTACTAAAGAAAACATCAAAATAATTATCAAATTGCAAACAAGTCAAATAAAATACACTTCACATAAAATATTTACGTAATATAAGAATAATAAAAGTGTACGTATACCATTAACATTTAACTTTTAAAATGAAGGGCAGCAGTATCTTCAATTTACGCAAATACCTTACCCATGTCTTCTCTTGACACATCTCCAACATCGTGTCAAAAATGTAACAACAATACAAAAAAAAACATTAAACGATGTCTAAGATATTTTGTAACAAAATTTGGCCAACATCACGTAATATTAAATAGCCGAACTCTTGTAATAATCGATTATGCTTATTATTAACTCGTATAATGGTAAAACTTACAAATTACTTCCAAACTTACTATGGTCTATGGTAGAGGTGTAATATAACTTAGCAAGAAATTTTCCCATTTTCCACAATCTGTAGATAAATACCCTATTTATGTGTCTTCCTTCCTCTCAAATTCTATTCCGTTAATAATATATTAAAATATCATTGCACAAACTAATATAAACTTAATGTTTTGTACTACTTACTCGAATAACTTTAAGCCATCTGTACCTACGTACAGGGAAATGTAAGTCCATATTATGTATGTCGCAAATACCACTTAAATATAATATACTAAATATGTATAATGTATTACTAATATACAACATAGGTAGGTATATTACTATTTGTATTAATATCTCACAACATTCGCTTAAGTTTTGGTCCACGTGAAGTTCACAAGACCACCTGTTGGTTCAACCGAGCGTGCTTACAAATCCGTCACGGAAACTTGCCCACACTGCAGACTTAATACATATTATATGAGATTGAGACGGCAATATAATATATATGTATTTGTGTATACTGAAGGGCGAAATGTTATTGTTAAAGTTAAGCAAGTTAAATTAAGTGCGTGTAAGAATAATGCGGATACATGGAAACTTTCTTTCACTTGTTTCCTGTTTAAACATAATGTGTTTTATTAATATTAGTCATTTTATTAAATAACAAATGATTTCCCAGTAATTTTACAGCTTAAATGTTAAAGCCTTCCTCGACAAATGGACTACCCAAAACAAAAATATTTCTTAAAATTCAAACCAGAGTCTCCCGAGATAAGCGCGTTTAAACAAATAAAACAAACTCTTTGGATTTATTTTTTATATGTAAACCTAGATAGGAGTTACTGCTAAAATATTAAATCAAATATTTTTTTATTCATGAACGTTAAATAAAGTCATCCCAAATCTAAATTACCTTAGGACATACGGAATAACAACGGTCGCTTTGACATAAAAATGTGATTATAGATATAATTTAGAATTACTCGGTAATCTATTTGTTAATCGCAAAAAAATATGAGGTCACGTAAGCAAAAAATCATTTAACTAAAGGACTAATTTCAGCATCACCCTGGCTGAGTTTGTTTGCTTATTTATTTTATAAAATTGCTAAATAATTTAGCACAAGGATATGTCATGTTGTAGGCGTAAACGGTGAACATGTCTCTAATAATATCAAACCAGGAGTATTTATTATTTTTGTTGTAGGTATTTCACATTCAGTCTTTTATAGCATCTTCAAAGACTTACAAAGACGGTACGCTAAGCTTAGACGTTCATACGTTTATACGCTCTCGACTAGGTGGGATCGCTTTTAGAGCTATTAATAAAATACTGTTAAATGAAACATATAAGTATGCATTACACTTTATACGAACTTAATACTATTGAAGTACGACACTTTATTACATTTTAGTTACTGAGTACTCCCGCACATGAATTGTTTGTTTGTTCCGATTTCACCCCGTAAATAATGAACCGATTTCTTTGAAATTTTGCAGTCGTGAAGTAAGAAGTCTAGTCTGGAGTAAATAATTTTATCCCGGAAAAAATGATAATGATATAAAAAATATTGTAAGTCTAATGGCCGACTTCAACGAAAATGAAAAGCTAGTCTCTTATTTATTTTCATATGAAGGTACATGAAATTGTTATTTGCTTCTTACTTTACTTGATTAGTAAGAATAAATCTATAGCAGACCCTATTAAAGCGTACTAGAGAAATAAAATAAGGTACCTGCGGTAAATAAGGCCCAGGGGGTAATAAGGCCCACATTTAAAATTTCGCGGAAATACATTTCTGTAACACTTCAATCTTTACGCACACTTGCAAAATGTCGGTGTGAATTTCTCCAAATTGGTATGCAGTCGCCAGCGCCGCTATCTTGCCTGTCACCTGCGATGCATTGATGGAGTGGCCAGCTACTGTGCCATTTTATAATTTTTATACCAAGAAACTGTAAGTATTTTTACGTTTAATTCAATAATTCATCAATATTGCTGTATTTATTATTTTAAGTATTTGTTCAACAATACAAAGGCTAAGCCTTCCCCGATTCAGAGATAGAGATTTAAGGTTTATTCGGTTGTTTTGTAAAAACATGGCATGAGGCCAATAAGGCCCACTTCAACCGTACATGGGCCTTATTGGCCTCTTAATATTTGAGTATCAGATTGCTTGTTTTTTGTGTTCCAGGTCAATGAACTATGTAAATTTTATGGTCAATATATGTATCATTGTTACAGATTTTGATTAAAATGTCTCCAAAGTCCAAAGAAGAGAGCTCAGTGGACCGAAGAGAAATAAAATTTTGGTGGGACTGTGATTTAACAAGATAATTATATTTTACCGTCTCAGTATAATTTAATTTGTTTCTTAATTATTGTTTTGTTTGGATTTTGTTTGCAGAAGATTATTATTACTTTTATTTTAAGAGTATATTTTTTGTTTCTAGGAATATTATATAGAGAACTCAGTTAGGTACTCACCTTTGATTAAAGTCTGATTATAAGTCTTATAAATTAATGTGAAAAAAATATATATTCTTTGTTTAATAAGAAAATAACTGATTATTTTAAGTTTTCAATATAGTAGAAGCACAGCATGTACAAAACATGCTTCTACTAAGTAACTTAATTAGGACCACTAGGTATTTGAAATCAATTAATTTTCTATAATTAATATTAAGAGGCCAATAAGGCTCACGTTTAATAAATAAAGGAAAATGATTAAATGAGTAAAAAACAACCATTTACTTTTATTTTAACTGATTTTTAGGTAAATTTAGGACACTTGTATTGAAAAATAAAGCGAGTTTTTATATGGGCCTTATTATACAACCGTAGTATAATAAGGCCCTTGAGAAGGGTTTTAAAAAAGTATATTTTTCTTTTAAAATACATGCGTTTCTTAATAGTTTTACACCTTTTATTACAGCAACATAAATAAGCTATCTAAACAATAGGTTTTTGATATCTTATACGCACTATTCTCAGATTTATAGCCATTTTCTTTTAAGCGGGCCTTAATTGCCGCCGGTACCTTACTCCTAAGACCCGATAACACTTATAGCGTATTATTGCAATGTTCTCGAGAGTTTTTCTTTTGTTACAAGTGACTTATAGTGCAACCTACAATGACGAACCTTTAAAACTTAACAAAAGAAAAGACAATCTCTTAGCTATCTTGTAGCTATGCTGTTTGAAAACGATTAGGTTTCTCTTGCCCAAAATTAAAACTAAAGAATTCATACGATCCTTCCTTCAAAGTCAGGTCCAAATGGTTTAGCGTGAGATTTTTTACTTCGTTAACAAAGCAAGGTGCGGCATTCCGCCCAATTGTATTTTATTATAAGTATTACTCCCAATCCCGTGGGAGTTTATTAAAACACATTTAGCAGATAACAACGTCAAAGGCTGTATTCAGAATTCAATTAGGTTTAATTCTCGCATAACAAACAGGATGCATAAAAATTTACAAACTGTTTTGTAGTAATAAATCGTTTATTTTCAGACTAAACATCTAAAGATAATTATTTGTTATTGGAACAATACAACGCATAAACTATGCTAGGAGTTATTTATCACAATAATAAAGGTCGTACATTTTGTATTCTTCTATTTATTAAGTTAATCTCACTATGAAGTTAGTAACTTAACTAAATGTTAGTCGTAGATGAACGTACAAACTAACTCAAATTAATATAAATTGTCAGAAATATGTTTCTTCCAGTCGCCCCTAGCGATAATCTGTCAGTTAAGGAATATACAAAAGCTACAACAATACGAATACAACCCTGGAATGTTTTGAGTAAGACACGTAGCTTAAAGATATCTTCTATCGCTGACACCATGATTAATGATATTAAACTGAATAATTTTGGAAATGTCATTTTACGCACATTATAATATTTAAGTATTATTCTGTTCTGTAACTAAGAACCTTACTCACGATTGATGAAAAATATCGAAACTTGCGATGTACGTAAAAGGAGAATGCCCAAACCCGTATCGCTGTCAATTTAACAATTATCGTCAAGGTAAAATTTTTCTAAATTCATTATTAAATTCTCCTTTAAGATAATGGTTGAACATGACCTTGACAATGAACATGTTCTACCGGAACCGATCGCGATTCACGGCGCAGTTCTCGAAGTTGTTCAGAAATATGTCTACCTCGGGCAAACGTTGCAGTTGGGTAGAAACAACTTTGAGAGCGAGGTGAATAGAAGAATACAGCTAGGTTGGGCAGCATTTGGGAAACTACGTCGAGTTTTCTTATCGTCGATTCCACAATGCCTTAAGACAAAAGTCTTCAACCAGTGCGTCCTACCCGTAATGACATATGGAGCTGAAACGTGGACACTTACGGCACGGCTGGTTCACAAGTTTAAAGTCGCTCAGCGGGCTATGGAAAGAGCTATGCTCGGCGTTTCTCTGCGGGATCGCATTCGAAATGATGTGATCCGGCAGAGAACTAAGGTCATCGACTTAGCTCACCGGATTAGCAAGCTGAAGTGGCAGTGGGCTGGCCATATAAGCCGCAGAACCGACAACCGTTGGGGTAAACGAGTTCTAGAGTGGATACCGCGTTTCAGCAAGAGTCCCAAAAAACGTAGTGTAGGACGCCCTCAGGCCAGGTGGAGTGACGATTTGCGCAAGATGGCTGGCAGGAGCTGGATGCGAGTCGCCGAGGATCGGGCTAATTGGAGAGCCCTAGGAGAGGCCTATGTCCAGCAGTGGACTGCGATAGGCTGATGATGATGATAATGGTTGACGTTAACGTTATTCTTTTTGGCTATAGTTTATTCACCAAGTATTCAATTTTAACATTCCAATGTTTCATTTATTACTATTTTTTGCATGAGATCTCTTTCATTCAGAATTCATGAAATAAATAAATCATTTAAACTTTGCATTTTAACTATGTTTCGAATTATCTTTTTTATCGCAACAGGACGATTAAGCATAGAGAACTCGTATCATTTCGATCTTTTGTTCAATATTCATAAAAGCATTTTACAGCTATAGTGGAATTTAAATTAAACTGTTTCATACTGCTGTTTACCTTGAAATGACGTTATTTTCGGGAACTCTTTGAAGAGTTAACAATGAAAAACGAGGCACGCATTTAATCGGTCCATTTTTGTACAACTTTTTTCTCTTTTTGATACAATGGTGGATTGGTAGCTGCACGTCATACCTATATATGTTTTTAAATATTGCACAGTTCAATAAGCATGCCCAATAAATACATCTAAACTAATATAATAAAGCTGAAGAGTTTGTTTGTTTGTTTGAACGCGCTAACCTCGGGAACTACTGGTTCTATTTGAAATGATGTTTTTGTGTCGGATAGTCGATATGACGAAGAAGGCTTTAGGCTAAAGTATAACACTATGTGTTCAGAAACCGAAATCCACGCGGACGGAGTCGCGGGCGGGCGCTAGTTTTTATCTAATGTGTGTGAGACGTACTGACTTCGTGATAAGGGCCTTTTTTATCAGGAAAATCGCTCTGGTGTTGAGTTTAATAGAGCTACTGTATGCACAAAGTTGATTATTATTCACACTTCTGGCAACAAAATAAAACTTTTTTTTTAAATTTAATTGATGTTCAAACTGCCCTATTTAACTGCCCTAAATCGCTCAATGCGAAAACTAATACGCTTGTCAGTAAAAACTTATTTAATTGAAATAAACGTTAATATTTTAAAAGGGATAGCTCCTAAATCCCCAATCGCCCTCGATAAGACCTTAAAATAGTGTTATCTTTGTAAATGTTCGGCGATTATCGTCTTCAAAGATGACACAGCGATATCCCAATTATAAATGCAGAATAAAGCAATCCCACGGATAGGCTAAGAGCCGATATGTCCGCAGATTACGCGTAGTTCGGCTTAGATAGGATTGAATACATTACATTACACGAAAAGCCTTTCTCAAATGATAATTGTATTCTGAGAGTTATGTAGGCATTAATAACTTCGATCAAATTTACAATGTATCATGAGGTCCTTCATTTATATTAAAATAAAATCACCCAATGTAAGCAAAAAGCTCCTGAATTGAATATTTCGCATAATTTGTCTACCTATTGAAGCGATAGTCATAACAAACGGAAGACTTAAAAGGAGCAATTTTTCTTTTTATGAAACCTAATCTGCCCATTTAACCACAAAGCAGGCTCTACTTCATTGATTTTTTAAGAATAATTATAATATTACCCATTCGGCCGCTTTTTGGTCATGGCGGCCGATCTTACGATCAGCCAGGTACGCAGGATATACATATTATAGAGCTCAAGTGAGTGCGCAAGCACAGGTGCACTCCCCATTCTCTCACTCCCATAGTTCGGCAGGACAGCAATCTGACACGTCCGTAGAGAGATCAGGCGCAGGACCAACGGCTTAACGTGTCTTCCGAAGCACAGGAGCTCGATATAATTTTTTTCGGTCTCTCATCCGATGCGAAAGTTGCTAAACCCTACAATTGCAGGCTGAGCGTGCTAACCGCTGCACATCAAAATCATTTTTAAGAAAATCTATAGTGTAAAGATGTCCTAAGAAACACGATACAATTTCATAACCTTAAGGCGTCTTCACACTTTATATTTTCTTTTCATTCCATTGCAGATAATTTTGGGTAAATATAATACAATGACTTTGCACAGTAAATCTTACGCTTTATTCATGTACGAATATTTAACAGATACTAAAAATAACCAAAATACATATTTTAACATTATGACTCTTTGAACCTTCGGGTATATAAAATGGGTAGTATTCAAAGGAGAAAATTAATTTTAATGTGTCTAAAATAAGTACTTGAAAGTGAATGTCATAAGTACTTAAGATGTAATAAAAGACTTAGAAACCTACTTCTCGACAATAATTCCATTAAAATTAATGCGACGTATGTTATAATATTGTGCATGAGTGAAACGCTTATTTTATGAAATGAAAATGTTGAAGAGCTCTGAATTATCTGACGTTACAATTAAATCACGAATATTCTTTAATCATTACCCTTTTTTATGTGATAGGTAGGCAAACAAACAAGCGGGTCACCTGATGGTAAGTGATCACCACTGCCTATGGACATCATCAACCGTACAAGGGTCGCAGATGCGTTGCCTGCCTTTAAAAACCCCATACCCTCCCCAACTGAGCTCTGGCGACCTTACTCACCAACAGAAACATGGCATAAAAGTTACAAAGTTCTACTTCGCTGTTATCTTCTGTAAGGTACTGCCCTAGACAAGGAGCTCATTCGAGTGGAAGTTCCACAAACTCTACCTCTCTTAACACCTAGAAATGTAAATGATAAAAACAGTCAATTTTGAAAGAACATTCGCTTATTACTTTTTAATGTAAAATGGTCATATTGTCTTTCTTTGATTCATTTATTTCCATTCGTTTGCACAGACTTTGTCACCAATGTCGAATAAATGTGAAATATATTCCCGATCATACATAGGAAGCAGAAAAATTATGAGTAACATGTGTTTCTCATATTTTCTACTTTCCCAGTTGCCACAACTAATATGTAGTTCAAACTATTATAATATGACCATGGAAACAACTTATCATACAGGGTAAGCGAATCGGGATTAACTATATTAACTACTTTTACTACATTGTTCTCGGATGGCGTGATAAAAGTGCTTGTAAGAGTCTCGTGACATGAAAGACGCAACATGTAGTCTGTTAGCCACGCATGCTTGTTAATATTGGACAACGCCGCGGGAGGCTGGCATATTGACCGTAACCGAGTTTATGGAGAAAATGATACCAATAACAAATATTAATACCTACTGTCCTATATTACCACAGCTCCGAAGTTCTCCGAAGATAAGGGAATTTGACCGTTACCGAGTTTATGGTGAAACAATGGTGTTAATAACAAATATTAATACCCACTGCTGATCACCTAGTTCTATTATCGGACCGCGGTTTGAATCAATGGAAAACACAGATCAGATACAGTCCGGAGTTTGGCAGTTGGCGGTTCAATTACACCCCGTATCCCAAAAGCATGTTTATCCGTTGGTCCTGCGCCTGATCGTTCTACGGTCGTGTTAGATTAGTGTCCAACCGAACTAAGCTGAATCGGCCAGAGGGTGTAATTTTTATTGTGCCCCAATAGCATGATAAGAGTTCCCGATTAATAGCATGCTCAAATAGCATGATAAAAGTACCTACGTCTCATGACATGAAAGAAACAACATGTAGTCACGCTTGTTTGTTTATTAAAGGCTCTGCGGGATGCTAGCATATTGACCGTTACACCGAGTTTATGAGACTATGATGCCAATAACAAATATTAATCCCTGCCACTGACCACCTCATGCTAGCCAATATACATAGGAATTCATACATAGGTTAGTCGAATAGTCAAATTCAAAAAGCTCGACCATGTAAAATATGTTGTGCCCATGCTATTCTCAGAAAGATTTTACAGTTTCGCGGTCCATTATAAACAATGTTACACACTCGACACAGTTCTGGTAACTTAACCGAATTTCGGAACGACAAGTAGATTATTTGAAATCCTAACGCATAATCTGATAAAAATAATGTAGGTAGACTGAGATTTAAACTAAAAACCACTAACCTTGAAGATTTCTTATTCGTGGTCTAGCGATAAAAATAAGCTTCAAGTCGGTGAAATTAGCTTACGTAACCTTTTCCAATCATTTATCTTCGATAAGCGTAAAAGCCCCGGTGTATGATGCTAAATAATGAGGTTTAATTCTAGTACGCCTCCATAAACTTGCATGCTTGCCTGTGCAATAACGAAGGCACTTTGTGCCTTTACTTTTAATTATCTCTGTACCATACAACACAGAAATTAAGCCTTTGTATGAAGGAATACGCAGAACACACATTATGTTCTGCATAAAACTCACTGAAGTTAAACAAGCAATGTGCGAATATTTCACCTCGAAACCTTCTTTTCTATATTAAAAGCAGTTGCTTCTTTCTGAGAATGTTTGTAATTAGTAGGTATAATGACTCCTTAGTCCTCTCAAAACATAAGATATGAAATGCCGCCCTCATATTTCTGATTTTCAGCACGCTCAACAAATCTTTGTTAATAAATTGTAAAGTACATACTGGTTAAAAATAAACATAAGTAAGCGGAACTTGTTAAGAACTTTAATTAAAAAAACTTTAAGTTCGCGAACTTTCGATATATCAATTTGCGTCTCGAAATTTGAGCATCTGACAAATGGAATTATGTGGTTGTTTCCCTCGGGTCACAATTTCTCCTCATCAAATTACGGGCAACGAGTACATACGTAAAGGGATTGAGGACAACCCTCGTCATTGTAAATGATAGGCTTCCGATGACTGCGAGTCAATTTCTTACAAACGTTCTTATCTTATGACGAGTGATCTAATTTGATGCGTAGGATAACGGGGAGAGTCGACTTTTCACGAACTACGAGTAGGTGTCGTGCATTATTAGTTTAGGTCCACCCACATCAATGACATTAGATGTTAATAAATTCACATAATAAAGTTAAAATATTCATGATTTTTAATCAAAATCTTTTAAGATTTTCGTAAACAACTTATGCAATGAAAGATGATCAGGCACATTTCTTGGTCTCTTACTCTCAAATGTGCTTTATTACTTCCTTCTACCATAGTGCAAAAGTGAATGTGCAGGCTCAAATTCCCTCCAGTAATCTCATTCGATCATAGAGGTCGGGCGTAAGTAAAGCCTAAACGTACCTACCAACCACTAGACATCGGACTTCTATGCCTAATCAATTTTCCAAGCAAAAACATGTTTACATTATTAGTTAGCTAGCGGCCGCCCGCGTCATCGTTTCCGTGGATTTCGGGTTCCGCATACATAGTGTTATATTACCTATACCTACATAAATCCCTCCTCGACAGCTTGACCAATTAATACTAACATATTTTTATTCAATTTATTATATTTTGATTAAACCAGTAGTTCCTGAGATTAACCATTTTATCAGGCTGTAGTTTAAAAGTGCGTCGACGTAACTAAACATTTAGCATTTAACACACACAGTTAGGTCCACAATACCTATACCTACATTTTACATAATGTAAAAGGTCACTGGAGAGACTAGTACTATCATAAAATCATAATATATGGCTTAACATTCTGCCGCGGAGCAACAAAAGTGCACGACTAAGACATGTGCATTTGTGCATCATAAGCAGTTTTCTCCCAAGGGCCATATTAATAGTAGATGAACAATTTAACCCTTCTTCTATGACTATAAAGCAAGCAAATCTAAACCTTCAGTTACTAAGATTATTAAACTTATATATAGTCTTAAGTAATAGATTAAGTCTAGCGCAATTATTTTTTTAACTACTTTCAATACTAACCACAATTTTAAATTATGTTTCAGAAGATTTGTTTTCTGCTATGAAACTGTCTGAACTCGACGATTTTGTATTTGTGGGATACAATAAATTAGTTTGTTATGCGTAATACTTTCAATAGATCGAATGAAGTCTACATTTGTTTTTTTTTGTCACAAAAACATGAAATAGGAGCGTTCTTTACAAATTAATTAAGTTAGTAGGTACATTTATCCTTAAACATTTTATCCATTCGAGCTTTGAACTCTTAAGAAAAGGCATCAACCCCTGAAAAAGATTACAAAAACCTGTCAAACCACTTGAACTTCAGAAGTAATGTTGAAAGAAACATAAAGAAAAAAACAATACATTGTTTATTTTTTTTGTAAGATAGGTATTATCCAGAATTTCACTAAAATAAGGAAATTACGAAAAGGCTTGTTTTTATAAGGGCTACAAGAATAGCTTTATTAAAAATATGTTCAAAGATTTTTCTTAATAATACTTGAATGAGCCCAATTTTGCATTCACCTGCCGATATCGATGAAAATGAAAACTATTTTTCAAACAACAACACATAAACTTTTTGGATGGCTTAAAGAATTGCAGCACTAATGTTTCATTATAAAAGTTGTTAATCAAGCAAAACATTGCTTTATGCCTGTGATCCTCCTACTAAATTAATTGTTGATAATTTCATTGAGTTTAGATCTCTAATCTTTGAAATAACATCGCTAGCCTGAACATGAATAAATACCTAGGTCTACCAAGAACTAATAAGTAAATGAATAGTCATATTAACTTTTGCCACCCTCAAAGGAGGTGTTCACACGACAACAAGCTACGGGGCAGAGTAAATAATAGGAACAGAGCAGGATAACTCCGTAGGTGGTTCTTCATTGTAGGATTCCGTAGCCAAATGGCAAAAAACGGAACCCTTATAGATTCGTCATGTCTGTCTGTCTGACCGCCACTATGTAACAGCCACTTTTTTCCGAATCTATAAGCACTATATACTATACTGTTGAAACTTGGTAAGTAGATGGATTCTGTGAACCGCATTAAATAGGAGAATGATAAATCTAAAAAAATATGTAATGTACATTACCATGTAAACTTCCAGCGTAAATGGGTTTGAACAAGATGTGGTAAGTAGTTTTTTTTATTACATCATAAATAGAATTCGTACGGAAACCTCGGTGCGCGAAACCAACTCACACTTGGCCGGTTTTTTTACTCGTTTATGTCTTGTATAGTCTATGGATATGCTACCGGTCTGTTAATTAGTTCACATGCACCCTGCGGTTATTTACTGACACACTGATACCGTACTCACGTTATTTACTATACAATATCCTGGGTTCCTTTATATATTGCAATGCGTAAGGGAAACATAAAGAACTATGTCTGCATAGGGGGAAGTCTTAGTCAAGAATATGTACGTCAGCGAAGAGATATCGCTGCATTTATTAGATTAATGAAAACAACACATTTCGCTCGTTTTCGATATACATATGTCGATGGTAAAAGAAAAATAAATAATACCTACTTGGAAAATTCCCAAAGTTGTTTACTTGTTTTTCTGACTTTACAAACCAGCAAATATCCGCATTATGTAATTGACATCTCCATAATAGACAGGTTGAATAAACCGAAAAATTAAACGTCTCCCTTTTGTCATCGAACACTTCCTACTGATATTCATTAATTTGAGCTTCCTACAACAGGAAATATACTTTGTTTTGAAATCAACCAAAATGGTTTGTTTGTAACTACGTAGCGACGCATTTTATTAATACGTCTCAATGGGAAACCTTTCAAAGTCATATTCGACCCACTTGAAAGGTATGAGGGGTGTTAAAGAAAGAATTTAATGACTCATTCCCGGAAAAGAACCCGACCTTTGAGGATTTTTAAAGCAATCCATTAATGTAATACATTCCGCTGCTCGATTTTACTGAATAGATTAAAAGAAAGTGTTCTCATTGATTTAGAAGTTATTTTTTTACTTGTTTCAATGCAATATGGGCTTCGCGGCCTCTTAGTATAAAACACCACACAAATCAATCCCTCATAAAATGCTTATCAGGTACCTATGATAACAAAAGTACTATGTAACAGAATGATATTTTCATAACTAAATAAATTAAACTTCTCTTTGTAAAAATATGTCATTTGGTAATTGTGTAAATAGTAAATAGTCATTGCAAAAGATAAACTATTAGCTTTTTAATTTTCCAAGCCGAATTAACTTCTGATGCAGCTTCCTTTAATAAATTAGAGACTTAGCGTGCAAGCGGTCAATGGCGTATGCACTAGACAGAAAATGCCTTCCAAAACCCGCAATACTTACTTGGATTGTAAGGGAGAATTTCCCACGCACCATTACATTCCACCAATTACACGATGACGCATAAATTTGCATACCGTTTCCGATACATCACGCTTTCCGTGAATCGGTTGAATTGCATGTGATCGAGCTAAAGGGAAATATGTAAGCGTCCCCGTTATCTATACTTATAATAAATCTGTAGAGAGGTCAATTCGGTACATTAAATATTTTTCCAAAATAACTATCAGGGGGTGTTTAGTGATCGATACTGATACCAAAAATGCAATCAGTAAAATTTTTGTCTGTCTGTCTGTCTGTCTGTCTGTCTGTCTGTCTGTCTGTCTGTATGTTCCTTATAGAAACAAAAACTACTGGACGGATTTTGACGAAACTTGGTACCATTATTCTTTATACTCCTGGGCATATTATAGGATACTTTTCATCTCGCTACAATCAACAGGAGTAGCGTAGTGAAGGGAAATGTGGGGAAAACGGGAGAATTTACTCCAGTTCTTAAGCTTCAGTCGCGTGTGCAGCCTTAATGGTTAAAGTCACATAGAAATCATGTATGACGGAAATATTCTACATAAAATTGCCTAAAAAATATCCCCCAACAGCATATGTCTATATTTTATGGTTGACTCACAATAACACGTGCAACTCAAGATCCAAATTGGTTTGAAGCGCTAAGCTCAGGAACTACTGGTTCGAATTGACAAAACATTTTGTGTTGGATAGTCCACCAAATACCACATACCAATGAACACATATAGAGGGGCATTATATGTGACGTAACTAAGTGTCTTCAGAGATTGTTTTTTGTGACATGGAACGGGCACGAATCCACAAGCATTTTTTTCATAATAACCGGAAGATTGGCTCCACTCTGCCTAAAAAGTAGATGGAAAAAATTTAAGAGTCCTCGTTGACATGACAACAAGTGTGGTACCAAAGTCGTATCCTATTCGTTGGCATAGCTTTACCGGCCCGCAAGACTTTACGCCTCGTTTAAAGTACCAGTAGCATTACCACAACTTCACAGTATAGGTCTGCCTATATCCCTAAAAACTAGCAGTGCATGAAGGACAAATGCGCAGGACTCAAATGAAATAAAATGTAAAGAGGAAGAGAAAACATTCGGTTGTTATTTGATGTTTTCTTATCGGTTTCACGACCAGTTACTTAAAAACAATTTTTGGATGATCGTAAGGGCTAAACCCGTACCCTTACGATCATCCAAAAATTGTTTTGCACACAATCGCATATTTTTTTACATTGAATTGCCGTTTGCTATGCCTTCGCATGGTGATGATTTCCCACAAACAGCGTCTGTTGCACCACAAAGCAAGCCCAATCATTAATCTTCCTCGAACCGACACGTGTATCCAGCAGGGTACCACTGCGAAATAAAACATATTGAGTTTGAAAACCGATGGATCGGCCACACGTGACTACTTTCATTTATAAGGATCTAAATAGTCTTTTCTTATTGTTATTTTCACCAATTGTAACTTTCTGAAACTGGGCATCAGCAGAAAACCAGTAAAGATAGTTTCGAGGACAGTTCGTTTAATCATCGAATGGTGTCTGCTCGGGTACGAAGAGTTAGCAGGAGCTCAGTGGATAGAGTGTAGGAACACACTAAGCTGAAAATACGCGACCGAATTTCAGCGGCGATGCATTTTCTATACGAAATTACGCGACGTCATTTCGGAATAGTGTGTCATCTTCCATTTAATTTTTTTCATTTCAGGCGGTATCACGCCAAAGCTTCGGTCGCGTTTTGTGTGTATGTAGTGTGTTTCTGAACTTAAAGTTTTGCTAGCCTGTATGCTATGGTGCTAAGCATTCTCCTGTGATGAAAATTGGTAGTAAAGATAGTTCAAGCAATGCTAAGAGGATACCATTTACTCGTAGGCATTAAGTTTTAATGGTAAGATGTGAGATACGTCGTAAAAAGACGCTTAGAAATTAGACATACGTCGGTAAGTAATAAGAGTCAGGTAGACTTCCAAAGTAATGGACTCCTGCCCCCAAAAGGTACATTACGCGTCGTTCCCCACTATAAACATAATGCGACATTTAAGATGAATATTACTAAGGAAACTAACCTAGTGACAAAACTTTCTACTTAATAGTATGATGGTGCGTTTACTGTAATCAGGGGATACAAAACATTGCTTCATAATTTTGAACTTTATCATTCACTTACATTGTGACTCTGGTTCTGAAATTTTAAAGGTGTTTTAAGAATGATATTTAAGAGAACTTTTATCTTTACCTTCAGACAGTAGTTCGTTTTCTATGGAATCCGGTATCAAAAAAGTTTTCCCTACAGCACAAAACATAATACATATAATGTAAATTGTAGTTGCATCAGTTGGATAGATTTTACGAAACTAGATCGAGATAAGAAAATTCCTCGCAAACTTTGTTTACCAGGAAATCTCTCAATTCACGGAGTCAAGGTCGATGTCAAAAAACGCAATCAACTTAATGGATAAGAAGAATTTAAATACACCAGACAAACTAACGACGTCACGACGACTTTTCCGAAGCAATTTCCACCCATTTCGGCGAATCGTAGTTAATACGATAATAGTTATCATCAGTTTCAAGAAGTACCTACAATTACGTATTACACGTTACTTGCCCTATTGCACAAAAATAAGAACGAAACACTTGTTAGTAAAAGGAAAATACGACAATAATTTTACAAAGAAAATAAAATAAAGATATTATGATAATTCCATTTTCTGCAAAAACCCTTGCGCTTTTCATTTTGATTTGGATTACATGGAACATACATTATAAGTCTTTGATGATGTTAATAAGAAAATTCCCCTAATGTTTTGAATACATTCAAAAGGAAAACATTATGTTTATTGCCATCCAATGTTTTCAGCACGGAAAGATTAATCGAATTTCATCTAGTAAAATCAAGAGTAATGTTAAACAATTTATGTATTATACTTTCATCCAGGTTCTCTAGATGTTTTTTTTTGGAATTTTCACTTCCCCTCCCCCTTGGAGATACATGGTGAGATTCAAGGCTCCCCTCCTCCTCCCCCGCCCCCACACGCTACATCACATTGTTAATACTTACCCACAAATTATTTTTTTTTTACATTTATGGTTAATGCAAAAAGCTTTATGTACTAGGTAATAAAAAAATACGCTCATTTGCACATTGTGATATTTGTGAGCTTTTAGGGACATAGTAACAAAGGCACATTTTCTTCTCCCCAGCAGGTGCCTCAGCACTGGACAGCAGAGAGTACAGGAGCCAGAGCCTGGACCTGCTCAGGATGCTGGCAGACAAGCCGTGGGCAAATCTGCCCAGCCGCTGGGACAGGACCCCACGCGTCGACACCGACTTGGCTAACCTCGACAACAGCTTCCGCGCGCCCACTGATTACAATGAAGCGAATACCAGGAACTACTTAGATGATGATATGAGGTAAGATTTAATTAATGTTTTCTTCTAAGAACCAAATATACAGCCTCCGTAGAGCAGATTAGCTTAGTGGCTGTATACTGTATGGCATGTCGCAGGCCCACGTTGGGCGCCATTACGACGGAGTGCGGTCTTATGGGGATCTCTTAGTTTATCAGCACTCCGTAGCTAGTAGGTAGTTTAAGTAAAAGTATTGAATCACTTTTGTGTTGATCAAAACTATTTTTGGGATTTTCAGTACCTACCTGACCTGACCTATAAGCTGATTCCCCCAGTAGTTAGGAAAAAGCTATGTACATATTTAATGTGTATATTAGCCCCTTTCAAAACGTACATAACAATATTCTGTAGACGCTAAGTTATTGTGTATGGATGTTGAGCTATCTCCCTTGATTGTAATGATTTTCCAGTCTAAAGTTAACTATTGGATAGCACGAGCACGCCTAACGAGGGTTTTCGCAAATGAAAAATCCCCTAGATGGCAGTAAGTATACCTAGGCGTAGGGTCTAACTGGTATGTGATTGGAATTTTTTTACATGACATTGACAGATTTGTCGAAATTCACCAATCAAATACCAGTTAGACCTCACGCCTACGTTTTGCCACCTAGCGGATTTCAATCGCAAACACCCTCATTCTATCAAACTATATGAATATTTGTCCCTAGGATGAACTCTGAGAAGCGGTCGGCAGTAGCGACGGCTCTCAACTCTGGCCGGCGGAGACGCCAGCCGACCCCGGCGCTCGGTAAGGCAGTCACGCCGTATGTCGGCGTCGGTAAGCAGTGCGGCACACCATTCACCCCTTTGTCACCAACGCACCCTGTGAAGCTAACTTGAACTCTAATGTGACGAGATTAAGACCATTTTGGCGTATAGGAAACCATGATTGCAACAAAAATCACCAACGCACCCATCTGTTGAAGTTAACTTGAACTCTAAAGTGATGGAATTAAGACACTTTTTAGCGTGTACATTAAAGAGCCCTACTCGGAAACCATGGCTGCAATAAAAATCACCAACGCACCCATCTGTTGAAGTTAACTTGAACTCTGATGTGATGGAATTAAGACACATTTTGGCGTATAAATTAAAGATTAAAGAGCCCTACTCGGAAATCATAATTGCAATAAAATTCACCAACGCACCCTGTTGAAGCTAACTTGAACTCTGATATGGTGGAATTAAGACACATTTTGGCGTATAAATTAAGGAGTCCTATTCGGAAACCATAATTGCAATTAAAAAATCTTGCCTCATCATCATCATCAGCCTATCGCAGTCCACAGCTGGACGTATGCCTCTCCTAGGGCTCTCCATTTGGCCCCATCATCAGCGTCTCGAATCCATCTCCAAAATCTTGCCCAAATCTGATGAATCTGATTCTAAATCCTGTCCAATAAAGTTATAATAGTCTGAATACCTAGCAAATCATGGACTTAATTACTAGATTCGGGATTAATGTGCTAATAGATATATACAATATACATGTAAGTACAAGTACATTTGCAAATTCCTTACCTAATCAAGGACGTCATCTTCGATGAAAATGATAACATGCTAAATTCTCAAATAGTTTTGTAGTATGTACTGCAGTGGGTAAATAGATAAATCCTGGCATTTAAATCCTGGCATTCTATATCATACTCGTCATAGAAAAGGTGCTGGGTCACTGGGTAGGCCCATAGCCACGGGTAAGGTACACATTTTTAAGGATAAGGAAAGGGTGCTGCTATTTTTGTTTAACAAACATAATTAAAATGCAAAAAAGGAAAAGGACGTAAAAGAGAAAATTACGTGACCAAGGTTCGTACAAAAGCATACCTAATGGTGTTTAACACCTTACATAGTTAAGAAGGGTAGATACGTGTTTTAAAGATTTAAACAACGTGTTAGTACCTACCTATCTACAAATAAATGTTTTGCATATTTTTTTTATTGAAAACACGTCGGAATGTCGCTGTTTTATTTCAAACTAGTTCTTATACCATTGTTTTATACCATTGGAGCATAAAATCAAGATAAAAAGTATCCTATCACCTAAGTCAGCCCATACCCTGCCCGTATACCAAATTTCATCATATCCGTTCAGTAGTTTCAGGTATTTGACGGAAAAACATTCCAACAAACAAAATTTCACATTCAAAATGTTACTATGATTCTACTCTGATCACGAATTTACCAGTTCTATTACCGATCGGTAAAAAACGAACCTAGAACTCAAGTTGCATAACCTGAATGGATTCAAGTTAGCCTCACTCATTGCACAAGGCTAGTCCCCCCAAAAGCACATTTGTAAAGCACACACTTACACTTTAGCTACAGCGTGATAAATTGTTCTATGTTAAGATGTAAGACAATGTAGGTACTTATCCTTTTGTGATGTTCCAACATAAGCTGCTATATTCCCCAACAAGCTTATTTTAATATTGAGTAAATGGAGGAAGAGCTTAGGGGAACTTCCACTCGAATGAGCCACTCGTCCGGGGAAGTTCCTCCACCTTAATGATGACCAAAGTGCAGGAGCACTTCGTAACTGTTGTGCTATGTTTATGCTGGTGGGTAACGTCGCTAGTAATAATCTCACGGCTGTGTCAGCGGCGACAGAACAAAATTACTACTGTCACCGATAACACTACCGTGAGATTATGACATTTGCGCATTGAGTGAATCGCACCTAAGACACCTAAGGTTGTCAGAGCTCAGTTGGGGAGGGAGTGGGGTAAAGGCCGACAACACATCAACGATACCTCTGGTGTCGCGGATGTCCATGGGCGGCGGTGATTACTTACCATCAGGCGACCCGACAGCTCGTTTGCCGTCTCTGACATAAAAAAAGAAACCTCAGTTGGGGTGGGTATGGGGTCTTAAAGGCAGGCAGCGCATCTGCGACCCTTCTGCGGTTGTTCATGTTCATGGGCAGCGGTGATCGCTCGCCATCAGGTGATCCTCTTTGTTCGTTTACCTCCCTATAACATAAAAAAAATTAAAAGATCATATTTAAAAATGAGTAAATTGTATAAAAAGTTGTGATTATTGTAATATGTAACAATACTTTATTAAAAACAGGTAGGTAATATGGCAACTTTTGGTAATTATAATATTTTACGATTCTGCCGAACACCCTCAAATTCCAAGTGTATGTTTTGCCTCTTACGATATTGAGAAAACCTACAAAATCAGATTGTTGGAAACATTAAAATTTACTCTTTTGTGCATATTTGTTCAAAAAAGATTCGACGCATTACGATATTCAATTGTTTTATTTGAATAACATTAACACGTGTAATTGCGAGTACATTTTCGATATTATTTTAGCAAATTGAAACTAGAAAAAGTTTTGATTTGAGTTATGAATTAAGGCTCTATTATGATATGACACATTTGGTTCTCTGCTCTTTGCGCTAAAAGTTGTAGATAGGTATATTTACTTGGTGCCATATTTAATTGTGGGTAGACATTGTTTGCTCTATTTTTAAAATATTGTCGTTTCTGACAAATATTAATTCATCGAAGTGGTAGGTTTTCCCACGGCTCGTCTGATAATTTGACACACACGCGTATGTACTAGGTATGCTTATCAATCCCATGATAATCATATAGACATTAATTACGAACGTATTCACGCAAAACAAACGCTAAACTACATTGTAACTACAGTTATGCAATGATGTTCGGAATACTGCCATCCTAATCAATGATTATTGATGATAATGTATAGAATACACGCTTTTGTGAAAAATGAATAACATTATCGAGAACTATCATTACATCATACCTAAGTGTTTCAAATTCCAAAGGTTTCGATGTAGAGTCTTCATAACTTCATAAATAAAAAAAATAATAAATAAGAATGCTTGTGTCCTAGAGATTCCCAATATTGGCCTAATCAATCATTTTCTACAACATTTGTGACAAATAGTTCCTCTCACTATCACTACGTAAAATATTACTACCCCTTCCAACGTCTGCCATTTCATCACTGTCGTGCACGAAATGAATCGTTAAATTCAAACTTGAAAGATGATGGCACATTACATAGCATGATTATTTGTATTTATTGCCATTCGCTGTATATTTTACGAGAATATCGGCAAAGTACTTACATTACGGAAATTACATTTTATGGATAGATACTCAAATAGGTACTAACTGAAAATGTTTCAGTTTTAAAGATGTTTCAAAGGTACAAGTTTGTAATTTTAGTTAACATAACTGAGTCTCCAGGAACATCATCATTATAAGATGACCATGATTTCAATGATAAAGGCCGTTGCCCTGTAGTATCACATTATTCGGACTATTTTGATTTGATTTTAATGATATTTCATATTGATACATTAATATTTCAAGAAGATCAAGTTTGCAAAAACTTTATGTCGGACAAAAATAGTGATACGAGACAGCCCCGATGTTTCACAATTTTTTTTTATTGTTTTACCAAGCATGTTTTATAAAGATACAGATCTTATTGAATCAAACAGTCTGTGATTGTTGCATTTGAAGTATAGATTTTGTTTTTCTAAGTTGCCATTTATACTTGTCTCTTCTTGGAATGTAAAGTAAACTCCAACTTTCCTTTACAACATGCGGAACAATAGCCTGCCTCTAGCTGTCTAACATTACCAACTAAGCATTGAAGGCGAAGTTACTTCGAAACTGAAGAGTTAAATAAATTGCCGTGTGGTCATTTGACAGACAAGTCTAGCTACAAGTTGGCAAGCTAACTGATTGTTATAAGCAGGCAATGCGGCTCATTTCTCAGTAGTGTCACAACTTAGGCTCCTGAGATTAGAGATAGAGGCGGTATCATCATTCGCCTGCCTATATTCTACTATATTTTTTTTTCAATCAATTGGTATCAGGAAATAAGTGAAAGCTTTAAAGCAGTGATTCCCAAAGTGGTCCAGGAGGACCCCCAGGGGTCCATGGGAGACTTGCTGGGGGTCCACGTAGGCGTGAATAAAAAATAGGGGTCCATAAGATGTTAATGGGGGTCCACGAAAATTTATCTGCTTTTGATAGTAAACAGCAAAAATGTAAGCATAGTTTTAATAAATAATAATAATAATAAATTCATTGGACTAACACACCAATTGCCTAGCCCCGAACTAAGCTCGAAGCTTGTACTATGAATGCTAGGGAACGGATAGACATACTTAAATATTTTATAAACATCCATGACTCGAGTACAAATGCCGATGTTCATCACACAAACATTTGCCCCTTAGCGGGATTCGAACCCACGACCTTTGGTTTTGTAGCCAGGGTCTCTAGCCACTCGACCAACAGGCCTGTGTTTTAAAGGGGCTTACCTACATTGTTAGGCTATTTGGTCTAGGCTTCCACTAAAATGTCTGAGGAATATCAAAACGTGTGATGATATCGTATATGCTGTTTAAGAAATGGTGATAGCATGTATAGCTTGAAAATATGAAACCCATTGTTTTAAAAGAAAAATATTGGATGCTCCTGTTATTTGTAATACAGGATACTTATTTTACGTGCAAAAGACTTTTGATAGTACTCATTTGAAAACTTATTTCAAGCACTACAAAACTCTTTTTTATTAGAATGCATAAAATGCATCTGCTCGCCGCTAGATGACATTGACATCGATTTAAATGCAGACAAAAATAAAATAAAAAACGGCTTTGATCTTTAATATCTAACTTAATCTTGCACTTAGAATACTGTATAATAAACAAAATTGTTTAGTTTTTTACCTGCCACAATTTTGTTCCCTATAACATTTTCGATAAAACTTATATTTTTGGAGATATTTGCAAAAAACCGATGAAAAACGTGACAAAACTGGGAATTTTCAATTGCTAATAACTTGAAAAGTATTAGATTTCTCGAAAAACTTTATAGATGATTTTTTACTTAAAATTAGTCTTCCTATGGGGGTGAGATGGGGTGGCAATAACTTGCGGCTTTCAAATCATTTTCACTTTTGAATTTACACAGTACAATGAAACTAATTCCAATATTTCATCCAAATCGGTTCACAGTAAAAAAAATCGGACCCATAATGCTTCATTGCCTGCACTATTAGTAATCGTGGTTTCGAAAAAAGCCTCTTTTGAAGTCAGTCTTAGTCGTCAAAGATTTATCTGCTAAGCGTCATTTAAGACCGGGCTAAAATCACGATAATCTCGATTAACATTTTTCGAGATCTCGGTCGATATCATATGTACCGAGATTACAAATCGTCGAGATTGAATGTCGAAAAATAACTCGAGGTTGCATTCCCTAATTGGTTGAAAGGATGTTAATGTAAAATAGGGACTCGAAGCGACACAATTTTATTTTTGGCGACTTGCGATGTGGTACAAATGTATTAGCAGCAGGGGGGGGGGGGGTCCACCGAAACCCGTAAAATTTTGAAAGTGGTCCACGAGAAAAATAAGTTTGGGAACCACTGCTTTAAAGCATCCTGTGGACCATTGATCTCGAAAGTATACCTACAATTATAATAATAATGGGGAAATCAAAGACGAAACTTAAAAATAATAAATATCTATTAATAAATTAATAAATATTTTTTATTGTTGTTCACTTTACAAAATTGGGGAGTGGCAGGCCCAACACAATTTTTCTGTCCTTATAACCAGTTAGAGAACTTAACTATGAATATGCCCCTCAAGGAAACGAAGAAAACACGAATCATAGAGACGAAGCAAATGAACACTAAACTCAATTTCAATATGCATACCTTGAACATTTAGTAACATCCATTCAGCGGCGTTGAAACATAGGTACTTAAACATGCTCAAAGTACTAATTTCTACATGCAGTTCTAAACCTACATAAAGATGATTTTCTTTCTTTATTTCAATGTCATGGTAATTCTGCAGGGGTGCTCAACGACGTGGGCTCCTTCTTCGACTCCCTTCGCGACAACTTGGAGACTCTGGCGTCGCTGTCTCCTCAGCAGAGGTCGACACTCTTCCAGGACATACCCTCGGTCGTCCACGCTCCAGCTTCGGGTGAGATAATAAATCAGTCCTTTTTTACATATCTGGATGCCTTCAACTTCAAGACTAAACCCGCTCACATAAATAGTACGTGTGCGGGAGGGCAATATAAGTCGCGACAAACGCTTATGGCGAATTCGTCAAAGTGGCATCTTGGCTAGCCCACCAGGTATCTATTAGGCAAGCGTACTCCATCTTTGGTCTCATCTACACTTTCCATCAGGTGTGATCGAGGTCAAATGCAAGCGCATATACGATTATATTATATTGATCAAAATAAAACAATAATATAAATACGATCGTATTAATCACAGCACAGATCATATATGCGTGTGTCGTAGGATGTAGTACGTATTATTGTTTTTTTTTTATTACAGCTCGTTTTCTGACCAATAGTATAAAAATATGTCCGAGCAAATTTTGATGCATACACTCAATTTCGTCCTTACAATATTTTAATGTTTCGCGTATAATAAATCTTATAAAGTATCATCTCCGAAAACAATCGTGAAAATAAGCAGCAAATAGACTTAGAAAATTTGAAATAACTGCGAATGCTCCTGTTTAGTTGCAAATAAGCAATTCTTGGAAATAATTTTGAAGATACTAGGTATCACTGTCGAATGCACCTGAAAGTCAACTGCATGAGGAAGTAAACTTGTCGGAATGTTGTGAACTTACCTCAGACAATACCTCTCGTAAGTGGGATAAGCTGTATCCTGTGGGAACTAGCTTGAAAGACAGTAACTAATTAAACTTTCCTAGTGTAGCTAAGCCTATTATTATACCGTAAGTACCGTAACCATAGATGTAACTCTACCTACATTTTCTGTTCAGCCCAAAGGTTGACATGTAGATAATGCTTTGAAGCATTAAGTACGCCTCATGTGGTACGAAGACGGACATAATGCCTCATAGCATATTTGTAATGAAGAACAATTAAAAAGAAAAATCAACTTTGTTTAACTCTATATTTAGGGTTCTGTAGCCAAATGGCAAAAAACGGAACCCTTAAAGATTCGTCATGTCTGTCTGTCTGTCCGTATCTCCGTATGTCACTGTTGAAACTTGGTTAGTAGATGTATTCTGTTAACCGCATTCTAGAAACGTTATAACATTTTAATGTTCTAGGATATGTACGAGTATTGCTCATACAAAAGTTTAAAACAAATAGCTGTAAATGTAGTTACAATAAAAAATAGTTCATACAATACGAACTTCCTGCTGTTGTGAGAATCTATTTTTGCTTTTATACATAGAAGCCACTCTATGGAAACTTTCTTTTTATAATGAGAACGGACAAAGTTTTTTTTATTCAGGCTGAATTATTTATATTTTCCATTTGAAAGGCAGTTGGCCGTTGACTTGCAATAACTTTTCACTTGATATTCATACAACGGCTTGTAGCCTAATTAATATTTTTCTCTCATTTAGGCTCGAGTTGATGAGTTTAGAATTTCCTCATTATATTATTCATTGTAAAATAATAAAAGCTTCGAAAAATATTTTTTTACGCACGAACTCTATATTTAGTGCATTTTAAAGACTTGGGATTTGCATTGTTGGCACATGTTTACATACCTACACGTAAAACAATACAAGTAAAATGCAGGCATACAGAAAATAATGGCCCTTGTCAAATATGTGACTTTGGTTTTACGTGATAATTACTTAGCTTTTCTGAGCCGTAGAAAACACGACTTCCTTGTGGCATCGTCCTCTTCGGAATCAAAACAATTGTTTATTCATCACCTGTCATAAAAACAGCGACGAAAGGGCACCGTGTGTTCGGTTCCGCGGCGGAATCGTGGTCTCCTTGAATCCTGTAATCCGTTGAATGCAAATCAACTTCCTTTTCCATTTATTTCCGACAGCGAATTCTAGTGCAAGATTGACTTTAGATTGCCCTCGTCGTTTGTTTGAGATTCGAATAATAAAAAATTATGACGACGTAAATAAAAAATAGGACTTCTAACTTTGGAAATGCGTGGGAAAATCTCAATTGCTTATTATAATTTTTAGGCTTTTCATCAACTCGAGAACGTAAAGTTATCGCTTAATGAAACGTATAACCACTTGAAAACAATATTACCCATAGTTGAAGTGCGGTTCATTATTTTTCTTTACAACTTCTTTTATTTGTACTCGTATTACACTCCATCAAGTTCGCAATACGAAATCCACAACAACTAAGTTTGATTGCTAACAAATTAAGCAATGTACCTACATACTCTGTTAATGTAATCTGACCAATGTAAATTCTTCTATAAAATTAACAACAATTAAATTATTTTATCGATATGGTTTCTCGTATTATCCAAAGGCGACGTGCTTCTACTACAACATGTTTCTTTCGGCAATTCACCTCCAGCAATATAAATAATAGAAATATTCGAGGCGTCAAAAGAGGCTATTTACCCCAAACAAATGTAAATAAATTCACCCACGCCATTATCGCATTTATTCCTATTCCAACAGGATACAAATTCGGGTGCGACGTCTTCGAAACGAATATTATTTCTATGACGTGTGATGTAAGTGACCTTATTGCTATCATTGAACTCTACGTTATGAGAGTGCCAATTATACTCTGTCCACTTTATGAAGCGTCTTTTGACAGCTCACGCCCATGAAAGTTCGAATTGTTTTCGTTTAATTTTCGAAAAAAGAATATTGTTCTTCATGGACGGTTACTGCCAACTCAGTGATGTGCTACGAAAAACGATTAGAACGATTGTGCCCCCGATTACAAATAATCGATAGAAATAAATGCTATGAATAAATCTAAACTTCTTCATAACATGTTCATAAGGTATAATGTATATTTTACATAGAAAGGTAACAACATTTGGATTTAAATTTCTTTTACTAATATGACTTACTTGTTTTATGTTTAATTTATAAACTCAAATATATGGATTTATATTTGCTTACAATAAATCTAAGAGAATGTTAAATCAAAACGCATGTTTATCGAAATCGGTTATTTTTTACGTACCTAAGTCGAATAATGATAATGGTACAATCGGATTGTTGACACATTTGAGATACTTTAGGACATCACCAATGTTGTCAATCGGCGACCTGTCAAAAGACGCTTCATATAGTGGACAGAGTATAGGGGCGATTAAGGTCTTCCTACACTTAGTACGCGTCGTGGCGTGTTGACACTCGTCGAATCACTTCCAGCGCTGGCTTCACATACTGAAGTGCATTCAAGTTGCATTTCCTTAATCAGTTCTAGTCTAATACATATAATATATAACTCTATATTATAACTCAACACAATCTATTTAAATAATTCAACTAAATATTCAAGTTATATAGTGCAATATTTGATTGCAATATTATCGCGCTCCGAGACTTTGAATTGGATGAGACATTTTCCTTGTTAGCTATTACATTACTTACATTTATAAAGTAATGGAAGGCACCATGGAAAATGGCATTTTAAAAGTTATGACGTTATAATTTTAAATTCACCATATTGTTGTGGCAGTAATTCATTAGCTCAATTGTTTTTCACTGCAGCATATTAGTTCTTAGTCTTAGTAATATAAGGTCGTATAACTCTTAACAAAGGACATTATTAGATTTTGGCCTATGAACCGAGGAAGACTTACTTAGAAGGGGTGAACATTTTCTTTCATGTCACTCACACATTAAAATTTAACTTGTAGCAAGCTGAAAGCTTTAAAGGCTATGCGATATGAACAGTAAGTAAGTGTGATACGGGTGCATTCAAAGGAAAACCCCTATTTACTCAAACGTTTAATATAAAATGTTAAGGAAAACTACCAATATGACCTTTAAAGGATTCATTTAGAGAGGGCAGTGTTTGAAGTAGTAGAGAAATTATTGCATTAATATTTTTCATTAAATATTATCAGACTTGACTCTGTTTTATTGGTTACGGTTAGCAATAGTTGGTCCAATCTCCCATCGTGGTACAAAATGCATCATTACGTGCTTTCTGAGTTTTTAAGCAGGGTGGGTACTCGGCACTTAGGTAGGTTTTCTGTTTGGCCGAGACATTGCAGGCTTGAATCACCTGATTGTTCTATAAGAATGATGATTCCGTGCTTTTAAATGCACGTTAAGCGGTTGGTCTTGACTATAATCCAAATTGTCTGGTCTCTCTTGTGTGGGTTCCGGAGGTCAGACGACAGTCGCTCCAATGATATTACCAGGCAATTCAAGGTCATAGTCGAAGCGTACCCTGGGATCCAAGGCAATGGCGCAGGATGCAAACGGGAGAAGCCCTAAGATGATGATGACACAGGGTGATCGTTGAGCCAACTCTGTTGACTAATTGAATGCGTACCCAAGACAATGGCTGTGGACGCATTCGGGAGAAGCGCTTATTTTTATTTTATTTATTGCGACAAACAACAAAACAAACACAATCACAGGCAAGAAATTAGGTGGCACATAGAAAGTTAGGGCTATGTACTGTCTTAATTGGGTATTTGACTGCATACGAAATAAATGATGACATTCTAAGATTAAAGACGAAATCAAAAATTAGGCACAATTTTTTATCTCACATGCAGTTACTGTTGAGCTTTTAACAAATTATTACAGCTAATTGAAGTTAAAAGAGTATTAATTTGACACTACAGCATCGTGACGTCACGATTCAATATTTCATTTGATTTTGACATTTAAAAAAGTAGTTGTATTGACCTATTAGTCAAATACCGTATGAGAAGATGGGTGATCGTTGAGTGAACTCTGTTGACTAATTGAATGTGTTGCAGGAGGTGGCGGTGGCGGCGGCAGCGGCATGCGGCGCCTGCACGCGCTGCGCCCACTCCGGCCAACGGGGAATATCAGGTGGGCTATTTACACCTCATTTATAGTCTTTCTATTCACTTTTCACGTAGAGCTCTTCATTTAGAATTGTTTTCCCTTATCCCCCTTTGCCCATTCAGCCAAAGAACCACGCGCCGCTGTATGGCAACACCAGCGCAAACTTTGGTACCGCATCCGCTGTCATGGCAATTAGTGCTCCTCTTTTGCTTACATCGAGATGCTATAAATAATAAATTTAAAAAAACCTGTCCC
Source organism: Nomophila noctuella (assembly GCA_958496325.1). NCBI lineage: Eukaryota > Metazoa > Arthropoda > Insecta > Lepidoptera > Crambidae > Nomophila > Nomophila noctuella. The sequence continues at coordinate 4,636,192 of OY292496.1, read as the reverse complement.
ACTTATTACTTTTTTAAGTAGTTACTTTCCAGTTGGAAAGTCGCTTGCCTGGAGTGCAATGGGCCGACATACTAATGTATACTCGATCCTCTTGTATTGGACCTATCGATACTTCAGTCTTTTCTACTATGTGTACTATGTATGTATGTGTGGATGTATGGATGTGTGGATGTGTGGATGTATGGATGTATGGATGTATGGATGTTTGTTACTCTTTCACGTAAAAACTACTGAATGGATTTGAATGAAACTTTACCATAATATAGCTTATACATCAGAATAACACATAGGATATTGGAAATCGAAATCCACGCGGACGGAGTCGCGGGCGGCCGCTAGTGCACAATATTATTATATGGGCTACTTGTGTGTTTTTGGTAAAATGTATTATATATTGGAGATAGGTATAAATAGTACATAAAGGATTTGCATTACAGGACATTTGGCTCGTTTTCGAGTCCTAGTAATTATATATTTGCGACCTTTGTACATAGTAGGTATACTTACGCAAGTCATAAAATTCTGATTACCGAGCCATCCCATTTTTTCAGGCTAACTTACTCGTACATTCTGGTCAAATCTGAGATTCAGCGTATTACGTTTTTTCCAGATTGTTACAAAACAAACTGTTGCACAACTTTCTCTATGAATAATAAAGAAGGCTGTTTCTCAACACAAACTAATTTGGCGGGAACACGTTTGAGTTAGGTACGAGATGTAAAATTAAACCTACATTATTTACGATTGTACTTTCAACATTTTGCGGAAAAGTTGACATGTGTTTTTTTACAATATACTCTCGAGCTATCGCTACCGTTGCGATGCGAATACGGCAAAGAGCATTGTCACAACTTTTGCACTAACGCAAATGATACAATTATAACTAAGTTGAGACACAAAATAGCTACGCGTTTGTGCTGAGCTATTTTATAGCGAGTTTCAGGCGATAACTGGGCGAGTCTGTTAAACAAAATTTTAATAATTTCTCTGTGAATTGAAATTTAGTTTCTGGTTTTAATTAAACGACCTCAGCATTTGTTTTGTTTGGAATATGTTATATTATATATATTTTGAAACATTCATGGTGGTCTATTTTACTAAATCTCACAACATCACACACATTGATCGGACTCCGTGTTAAATAGCTTAAGCACTTGTGTTCTGTATATCAGATACAGCTAGAATAGTTAAAAGTACTTTCTTAAATAGATATAAATGACACCCAGACCAGGACAAACAGGTTCAAGCACACAAATGTTTGTCCCGTGCGGGGATCGATCCCGCGACGACCTCTTGGTCTAATAGTCAACTTCTTGACAACTACACGAAGCGGCTCGTCAAAAATATTTCTCATAAACATCGACTGCGCCGATAAATTTTAATCTAGTCTATGTCTGACATTTCCCAATCTACGAGTACTCGTAAGGTGTAACAAAATCTACAGCAAATATTTTAAGGGCGAATTATTCAGTGAAAATGTAATTATTCTCTCTTAAAATTATTACAATATTTCACTTTTCCTCTTGTCTCATTGCCTTTACTCTATTTAATTTTCTAATGTACACATAAAAACTGTTTATTAAAAAACTGTCTAAAATATCGTTGTACGTAGATCTTACAACCGCAGATCGTTCGTGGAGGCGGAGAGTGCTTACCCGGGAGCGAACCACCACGATCCGGGCTTGCTGTGGACTGGGCTCGGCCGGTAGGCGCGGCCGGTCGCACCTAGTCAATAGCGCACCCCAACGACACCCACCGATCTCCACCGGACGGCACCCGCCGCGCGGCACCCGGCTCGTCGCTGATCTATCCATCCCAGATGTAATACTGGCATTGCAAGAGTTTTGCTACTTGTGAACTACCGATCTTGGACTACGTTATTTCAACCCGTTAGTACATATTGGCGACTAAATACTCGTAAACAGACCGTGTACTGTACTGAATACTCAGTAAAAATCAACTTCTTGTGTAATAGGTAATGAAACATATTTTTTATTAGCGGCTAATTTAAACAGTGTTCCGTAATCAATAAAATATATAAACCCCACTTTACTGTTTCTTTATTTAATTACTTATTTTTTACATATTTTCTTTATGTTTTAAAACAGAAATGAAAAGATTTCAGGTTTTTTTTCATTTAATTGAATAAGCTTCGAGATGTTTTTTATAAAGATTGTTACCTATATTTGAACATAGCTTTGTTTATTATTGAATGAAATTACACACGCACACTTTGTCGTCAGTATGTGACTGGCTTAAACAAAGATATACGATATCATATTTACCAATAAGACATAACATACTTTATTAAGATACAATTATGTATAAATTTAATGAATTCTAGTCACAAATAAATACTTCATAAGTAAAATTGCAAAAAAATATCTGTTACTTATCCAATTCGTATAAATTAAGAAAAAATACGCAAGATAATTTTTCTACATGACGTATTTATGGGGGAAAAAAGACAAAACACTGTAGATCAAATAAATTGTAGGTATCTATGGTATTTTATTTAAAATGTAACCTTAAAGCACTTATTATTATAACACTTTTTATTCTATGGTATATTGTAATTTCACTTGTTGTGTAGTCATCATGAGTAAATAAAACAAATATTAAATGAATAAAAATAAGAAACACTTAATTTTCAATTACTACTACGAATGGCTAAATTATATAATAGTTATCATAAATATATTTATACTTAGAAAAAATAAAATAACTTGAATTTTCTAACACTATGTACCTAGTTAATTGTAAAAATAAAAGTAAATGAAAAGTATTTATGCATAAGTTCTTTCAATTAGATCATTGTATTTAAATACGCGGTTAAAAGATGACACAACTTAGAAGTTACATCTCAGAAATTCATAAAACTTTCGATGAATGAGTAAAGTATCGGTCATCAAAATAAAAATAATACATTATTATGTGATAGTTTCTGGCCACGCATTTGTGACCCTTGTGAATCTCGCGACTCCAGACAGGGCCGTCTTTCACCGATAAGGGGCCTTTGGCACAAGGGCCTTTAAACCTCTGGTTTGGTAATTTAGCAGTGTCCTGGGGGCCCTAATCCTGGGGTGCTGGGGGCCCTAATCGGTAGCGGGGCTCTGGTCTTGTGCCTAAAGTGCCCTGTAGGAAAGAGTGGTCTACTCCACAAAATATTTGCGACTCCCGACTAGATTTAAATAACTTCTATGATGTGTCTCACTGAAAATTACTATATTGTCGTTGTGTATTTGTTTAGATTTTAAGAACCTTTATTAATTGTCGCAAATACTTGTGAAATTAATTATATTACATTGCTAATGTGTTTCAATTCGTCACCACACCCCTTCATCGAAAAATATTTTCACTTAGCAGAGTGGCTGACTCTGGTCGCAAATTGAGGCTCGCGGGTTCGAATCCCGCTAGGGGCAAATATTTGTGTGTTAAACACGACTACTTATGAAAGAACCAATTCCAGTTTCTATCAGTTCATGCATAATATTAGCTTCAAGCTTAGATTGAAACTAGGTTTGTCAGTCCAAGGATTAGTTGACGGGTTGTCTTAGCCAATACTGGTATCCAAGCCAATAATATTCTATCTATTTTATTATTGAACAACAAATATGAGGATTAATGTAAATACCGACGTAATACATGCTTCAAAGTCAATGAATTTTCTAAATAACTTAACTGCCTATAAATGAATAATTGATACATGATTATTATCTATTGCGTAATTAGTTGCATTTCAAAACATAAGTTAACGCTGATCGATCAATGACGCACGTAAGTAACTTATGAGGTGACCTTTTGACCAAGTCTAAAGCTTTAAGACGCTTTATGTGTTGCTTCGCAATAATAATATTAAAAGATGCAGTAATGCATTATGACAAGCCGCGTTACAAACGATACAGGATGTGTTTTTTTAATATAAATTAAAAATAGAAGTAAACATTGGCGTACCCAGGGTAGGGGGTGCAGCTGGCCCCTCCCCCCGGATAATGTTGACAACCCAACTGAGTATGTTACCTAGCGACAAAAATAAGCAAAACGTATTTTAGGCATTTTTTGCAATACATAATTGTTTTCCATCCTGATAATTAACATACCAAGCAGTTACATTTTTTATTCTTTAAAGCACTTAGCCTATTAAAATCTGTTAGAGATTTTCATACACCCTCCCCCCCTCCTGACTATAAAAATCTGGTTTGTTTGATGAAAAACTAATACGTTTTTGACCATAGCGGCCGATCTTACGCAATCTACATCGATCGTATTACAAACACACAGGTACAGGTGCACTCCCTATTCCCACACTCTCATAGTTTGGCGAGACAGCAAACAACACATCTGACACGACCGTAGAGAGATCAGGCACCGAGCGCGCTAACCACTGCACCTTCGAACTTCTCAAAATCCTGTGGTTGTATAATTTTAGGGTCAAACTATTATAATCCATCTTGCTAACCTCATGGGATTGTGTTAATCTAGCCCAATGACATATTAGCGTAATCATCTCGAATTGCTTATTAAATATTAACAAACCGGCAATGGCCATTCTCTCAGGCAAATTGGACTCTTGCCTACGCTCGCCCTTGCACTACATCACGGACATACCACAATAAAATATGGAATATGTGATGAAGTACTAAGGTACTTATAGGTGGAGGAATTCTAGAAAATAATGAGACACTTAGAAGTAACATGCTTTGGTTTGTTGATTATTACCCGCATTATACTTTATGAAGTTATGTGAAGACTTTTATTTATCCATCCTTGACCGTTTGTATGGAATGCTGCCCTTCAATTTTCTATAGATGTCTTTCGTAGCCGTAGAAATTCGCTACGAATTGGCTACGGAAGTGTTCAAGTTTTTTTAAATAATTGTTCTACAGTTCCCAAAAAGGTCTAATTTTCGATCACCAGACACCAGAGAGCGTCGCGGGTTCAAATCCCTCTAACCGCAAATTGTGTGATGAACATAGGCATTGGTAGTTACTCGGTTTATGGATTTTTATAGAAGTATTTAAGTCGGTCAACCTTCGAGTTTCGAGCTTAGTTTGGACCTAGGCAATTGTTGTGTTAGTCCAATTAATTTATTTGTTAATAAATTGAACAAAAGTATAAATAAGACCAGTTAGATTCCATTTGCTTTACGTTTCGTAGTTAGTTTTTCCATAGCGCCCACTAGTAATAACGAATGGATCACCAAAATACCGTCAACGACCATTGAACGGTCGTCGAATGATTGCCTCAATGAGGATGTGATGTGATGCTTCTGTCTATCGGCTATTGAAAGGAAATTGACAGCAATTGAACTGGCTCTTTACGACTGCTATCTCAGAAGAATGAATATCAATAGATAAAGGGAATAATTTGACAATTATGCTATCCTTTTTCTCCTTATAATGAATCACGAGTCACGAATGATAGACCAAGATACCAGACACACGCACTCTACTCTAACCATCTAAACGTCAAGTGGGATGACGTCATAATGGCGTGGCCGTCGCCTGCTGTTGAGAGAAAAAGGACTTAGCTGTAAAGTAAGGTGATTTTTTGACGTTTTGGTGGTTACACTCAAATCTGACATAGGGAGTATCTATGGTATTCTTTAATCTGAGACTGCTACAATGCTAATGTTACTAGCACGTACTTTGGACACGACATTAGGTATTTGATCGCTTCCAAAAAAATACGCTGCAGATACAAAAGATACAAAACACAAACATTAAAAAACCATTAATAATAATAAACATACAAAATACGATACTCCTGTTTTTGTGCTTTTAGTAAGTTATTATAGCTAGTTTACAAAAAAAAAGGCCTTGCAAGCGTTTTATAATTTGAGCTGATGAAACCAAACCGTCAAAACTGATTATCCACACCTGACTTGCCACATCGGCTGAAATAACTCTATATTACATATATAACATATGAGGGTTTGAAATACATAGGGTCAGCTAAATTTAAAACAAGTCGGAAAAGTTCTAAACTAGGTTATTGTCTAAAACTTTCTACATACAAAGAAAAGGTGAAGCCCTCATAAAATATGAATTTTCGCACAAGTTAATAAATTATGTGATAGATAATCTCAGTACGACTTCCATTAATTTGGGTTTTTTAAAATATCGAAGAGATTTGCAGAGTGCATTTGCAATAAGCAATTATTTATTTTTGATATTTACATAACAATAGTAAACCTATGGTAGTTTAGTTGTTACGCGTTATGGATCATTAATTTTCAGATTGTACAAGCGTTCCTGGACATAATAACCATTAAAATGAAATTATCAATGCTTGCAATTAACATTATATATAGTAGTACCTAGTAGCAAAAAATTTGTTTTGCTGAATTAACTTAGGTACTAATTGAAGTTTATTATTAAACTTAATACAAATTGCAAAGACCCCTTTTGCACTTTGTGAACTTATTTTATGATACCTCACCTGTGTGAAATAGTGTGAATATGTCGTAGTAGTGAAATAATTTTTATTGCTGTCACTATATGGGTAGGCAGTACTAATTCTAAATCCAGTCAGATACTTAGGCAAATAGATAGGTATTGTTAAATGAGAATACCTACTCATCCGAAGATGTAAAAAGTTAAAAACTTCCCTTTTTGTCGTTAGTCTTGATACCTGTGAATCTGAAATCAGATTAAGTGCAGCTGAGCAGATTAGGTACGTAGGTATTTACAACTTTGTAGGTAATCGTATTTTTACAGCTTCCATACCACAAAGTTTATACAATGTCGACACCTTATACGGGCTAAATTCCGAAAAATTTCACAAGAAATCACCTCAACTTCTAAGTTGTTAATTATTTCGCAAAAATAAACGTGAAACTTTTTCCAAATTAGGTCTTTAAATGTTTGTTTTTTTGGAGTTTGCAGTACTGTTTTAGATGGAGAAATATTGAAATAGGTAGGTACTGCAGGTATTTCGCAATGATTAAGCAAACTTACCGTATTTCTCATGAGTTCTAATTAAAGATCTAGGAGACCTAGAAAATCCTGAATCCTAGGAAACCAATATCCCGAACTCTTTGTGTTGTTCCGATCATTGATGTTATTTGTCATTTTTTACTGACCCTCATTAGGCATTAGAGAATCGGGTGTTAACGTCAATTTAGGTTTAGTGTGCATTTGGCATAACAGATGGCGTTAATATATCGCGGAGCGTGAACTCGTCTGTGCCGCGGTGACGAGATTTTTCTCTGAATGTATATAGGTCTTTTGGAATATTAATATACATGCTTGGTCCACCTGATTTGTTTGTTTTATTTATTAATTCAAACCCGAAAGTGCGCTCGGAGTCTTTTCATGGTCCTTTCGATTGCCGGATCTGTGGAGTGCAGTTCCTTTGGGCACTAGTCATAGTGCAGGCTGAGTGCATTTTTGGAGGAGGTGACGTCCTGGACAGTGGTTCGCTGTCGCAACCAGGACGTAGGAGCAGCTGGTCCTGTGGAGACCAGTTGGACAGCGGAGCAGACGGGAGCAGCTGTCAGACCGAGCATCGGTGGAGGAGTCTGGAGCAGCTGAGCTGTCTGGTGGTGGCGACCAGCAGCTGGTGAGGAGTTTGCCAAGGAACAGTGAAGTGTGAGTGAGACAGGAAACTGTGAGTACATTTATCTATCTTGTGAATATCCAGTGAGGAGCGGAGAAAATTAGACTCTATTATAGTGGACAATTTAACTTTAAATATTTGTGTGGTAATTTTAGGACTTAGAATAATTTTAGAATAGTTTAGGACTTAGAATAATTTTAAGGTAGATTTAGGGACTTAGAATAGTTTTCAAAAAACGGTTGGAACGAGGAGTCTATGCCCGATTTTTGAAAAATATTAATACTCTCTACAACTTAGATATTTTTGTAAATATATTATTTGGAAATTAGATAATGGAAGGCTTAACAGATTTCCAGACAGAGTTGTTTGAGCGGATGGTCAAGGCTCGGGCTAACTACAAAAAGAGCCCTAAAGATCGCATCACAAAAGTGTATGTAGAAGGGCGCTTAAATCTGGTGAATCAGTTGTGGCAGAAATTTCTAGCAGGGCATGAAGAGTTGAGGCGTACTGTAGACAGGAAAGCACTCTCGGGTACTGACTATATAAAAAACGAAATTTACGATCAGACCGAGGAGTGTTATTTGGAGTTTGCGGACGAATTAAAGCAATGCCATGAACAGTTTAATATTGTAAATATGTCAAATAGCGTGCCACCATCTGAAATTAATTCTTGTCATATAAAACCTTCATCATCCCATATAAAATTACCTAGGATTAACATACCCACATTCTCTGGCAAATACTCGGAATGGTCTACATTTAGGGACTTGTATACTGATTTGATTCACACCAACGAGGAATTATCTCAAGTGCAAAAGTTACATTATTTAAAGAGTTATTTGGAAGGTGACGCTCAGCAGTATTTAAGGCACATTCCAATTGCACATGAGAACTACGATAGGTGTTGGAAGTTGCTGGAGGAAAGGTTTGACAATAAAAAATATATATGCCAGTTAACTTTGCAAAGATTGTTCAGTCAAGGGAATATGTCACGTGAATCAGCTATAGGTTTAAAAGAGTTAATTGACACCACCAATGATTGTTTGTCAGTCCTAGGAAATATAGGGGTGGATGTCAGTAGCTGGGACGTGATGGTCATTCATATTTTAAGTCTCAAGTTGGACCCAGTAACCAAACGCCAATGGGAGTTTAGATTTAGTGAAAGCTCGGCAGATGAGTTGCCAACGTATGCTGAATTTAGACAATTCCTAACGGACAGATACCGCGTAATGGAATTTCTGGAATCTGGATCAAACTTAGAGGAAAGGGCTTATCACAGTAATGTAAATAAAAATAGGGTTGTAAATAATAAGTGTCCATTTTGTAAATCAGAACATAAATTAAGTAATTGTAAAGATTTTAGAAACGAGTCGGTTGTGGCCCGTCGTAAGTTTTTGGAGAGAAGCAATGCTTGCTTTATTTGTTTAGGGACCAATCACACTGCTAAAAAGTGTTTTAGTAATTATTTGTGTCGATTGTGTAGGAGAAGACATCACGTCTTATTGCATCCTAGCGCTCAGGATCCCCAATCTGGGGAGGATGAACTTGTTTCCTGTGCGTCTACTAGAGGGCATAATAGTTGTAACAAAGTTATACTGCCGACAGCTCTTGTAAATACAGAATCTGAAGTTGGTCAGATGTATTCAGTCAATGCCTTGTTAGATCAAGGATCACAGACTTCATTTGTGTCTGAAGAGATTGTAAATAGATTAGGATTAAAAAGGATTCCTGTAGAGAAGCGAATACTGGGTGTAGGTGGTCATGGTCTTACTTCTAAGGCCATGGTAAAAATAAAGGTTACATCACGGATTAACCCGAAGTTTATTATTAATGTTAAGGCTCATGTACTTGAGTCCATTACTTCACTGTCCGCCATTCACAAAATAACCGCAGATAAGTGGAAGCTTTTGGATCATGTGATGCTGGCCGATCCCAGCTACTACACATCTAAGAAAGTCGATTTATTGTTGGGCTCCGAAGTGTGTAGTCAAATAATACAGGATGGTGTAATGAAAGATCCTACTGGTTCATTACTAGCACAGTGTACGTCATTGGGGTGGATTCTTTCTGGAGTTGTAAATATGTAGGTCCACTGAGTCTTTTTATGATTAATTTTAGTTGTTTGGTAGTTAGTTAAGAATGAAGAAGTTTTATTGTGTGTGTTTTATGGTTACTTTTGTTTGGAGCTTAATTTAAAGGAAAATGTAATTTTGGTTTATGTAATTATTTTGTTGGGTTGTTTCACGGTGGGCGATCTGTTGTTTTTGTTATTTTTACTGGTGGTCAACAGTTTCGCAAATTGTTAATTATTTCCGTAGGTTTTTAATATTGTCACATTTGTGAAGGACAAACGTCACTGTAGGCGACCCGCAGTGGGAATGAAGAAAAACGTAGGTAGAAGTGTAGAAAACTAAGAACTTTATTTACAGAAGGCGAGGAAACACTTTACAAAAACAATACGTGGCACATCAATGGAAAATATATAAAACTAAACGAATAAACTAAACTTTACAAATTAACAACTTAAAACTACAGCCGACCGAGCGTGGTGAAAATTATTGACAGATCATAACTTTTTTAAACAATTTCTTTTTAAATAAGGCGCGCGCGCGCTCCGCGCGCAACACCAAAAAGGTTTCATATCAACAAATAATTAATTAATTAAAATTAAATATTGCGTCGCTTACACGCCCCACCCCAGTGCGTCACAGCAGCACTCACTAATCAAAGGAAGACGAGCGACGCGTGTAGCTGACCAAGTAGTAACTCCTTTCGTTACACATTAAACCTGACATTATTCTAGACAGTTACATAAATCCGGTCCCTTATGTAAATAGTCATTTAGTGATAAATTCCATGTTTTAGCTGCAGCGTCAAAAGCTAACCGTAGTTTTTTCCTGTTCGGGTTACCATAGCCAAAATGAGGTAAGTACCATGTCTTAGGTGTAACTTCATTACCTGCTATTTCCTTTGCGTATTCTTGATTCTTTTTCATCTTTTGTTCTACGCCTCTGAAACGCGTCTTGGCTGTCGGCAGAGAGTTGGGTAAGACACAGTTACTGTCCTTACAGTGTAAACCAACCTGTCCTGTGTCTTTGATAATTGTGGAGGTTTCATCCATATTGCTTAAGGCGCGTTCGTTCTCCGAGTTTTGTCGTGGTTTTGAAGCAGATATACCCATACCTTCGATAGAGGAGTAGTGCTGTACCTCGTCGTGCAGCTGACGCAAGTCGCTATACTCGGCGGTGTCGGCGTTACGGGCGCTGCAGAGAGCTACGTGATGTGTCTGCGTCGACGGACTCGAGCGCGGCACCCTACCATGAAGACACCAACTGTTTAAGTATCATATTTCATTATGACTATTTTCATGGGAAACGATGTGTCAAATATCTTTATGTCAAACTCATCATTCGCTAAAGCAGAGTTAAATGTAAGTACCAGTTAATATAATTATATGTGAATAGATGGCGCTATGCGTACTTACGTCGCGGTGTCGTTTCGATTTTCTGACTCTATATATACCTTTGTAAATGCATGACCCACCAGGTACTAGCAAACATTGCTTGACACCTCAATAAAGGCTTGAAATATTATTCAGCTATTTCATTCACCTCGCTTGGGCTTTAAACATGGTCCTTCGAGCCGGATGTACTAAATTATAGTACTTTGGCAATTTCAGGTATCCTGGACGGGTTATCAGCACCGTACTCAAGGGCGACGGATTGTCGTCAAGGGCGGTGTCTACGGCGGCGGCTGCAGGAGGCGCAGTCGAGTCGGCGGGTCAAGCTATCACCGGGCGGCCGGCGGTTTCATCACACCGGGAGGCGTCTACGAGGAGACGCCGGGAATACAGCGAGGCGCGGAGCGCGTCGCAGCGGCACGTGTTACGGCGTGCAGCGGGAAGGTGTGCGGGAAAAACGGAAGTGAGGTGAATGAGTGCGGGAAAAACTGTGAGTAAATTTAACATAATAAAGTGACATTTGGGACTTAGTAAATTTTGGGAAATTTGGAACTTAGAAAAATTTTAGTTTACGGGACTTAGAATAATTCGGAAAAAAACGACGGAACGGGGAATCCACGCTCAATTTTAGTCAGAATTCTAAACACTTAGAAAATTTTGAACAAAACTTAACTTAAGAAAAATGGAGGAACTTTTAAAAGTGCAAGTTAATCTTAAGAGGCAGATAGAGAGGGGTTTCGTTAATTACAAGAAAAGCCCGAAAGATAGGCTGACTGAGGATTACTGCCAGACTAGGGTTGAAACGTTAGATCAGCAATGGAAAACGTTTACGGAGAATCACATTGCCATAATGAAAGTTGCGAATTCTGATGATGAAGAATTTAAATATTATATGGAGGAGGAAATTTACGAAAACACAGAGGATATTTACGTAGATTATAAGACTGCTTTGAGGTTTAATATAAATAAATTGTCAATATCTTCAGGGAACGAATCTGTCAAAAATGTTACTAATTCAAATGTCAGTCAATATAATAATGCAGTAAAATTGCCAGAAATTTGCATACCTAAGTTCTCAGGAAAGTATTCGGAATGGCCAACTTTTAAAGACATGTTTACTTCTTTGATACACAATAACAATAATTTGGGAAACGTTCAAAAAATTCATTATCTTAAGGGGTATTTAATGGGGGAGGCTGAACAACTCATTCGGCAAATTCCAGTGTCCGCTGATAATTATGCACGTGCTTGGAGTTTGTTAAATGAGCGGTTTAATAATAAAAAGTTCATGTCTCATTGTATAATAAAACGGTTGTTGAGTCAGCGGAATTTACAAGGAGAAAATGCTTCTGCTTTAAAAGATTTGGTTGACACAACAAATGATTGCTTAGATGCTTTAAAAAATTTAAATATTGATGTAACTTCTTGGGATATTCTGATTATTCATATCTTGGCGTTAAAACTAGATTCGGAGACAAAAAAGCAATGGGAACTTCATGTAAGCAGTCAAGTTGATAGTGATAGTTTGCCAACATATGAACAATTTAGGATATTCATGACTCAAAGATATAGAGCTTTAGAATTCATGGAGCCAAATAAAATTGATAGAAATATAAGGGTAGGTGATCAGGGAAAATATAAAGCATTTCATGTTACAAAAAGTAGTTGTATTTGTTGCGGTCAGCAACATAGGATGAGTTATTGTTCTCAATTTATAAAAATGGACGTAAACCATCGTCGTGATTTCGTGCAACAAAAGCGGTTGTGCTTCAATTGTTTGGGGTTGAATCACTCGGCCAGGGAATGTAGAATTCCAATCCGTTGTAAATCTTGTGGTAGGCTTCATCATACGTTGCTGCATCAGGCGGGTTCATCTGGAACAAATAATCAGGTTAATGAACATACGGGTAAAGCAGGCGAGGTTAAGAAACATACTTCGTCGGCAGTAGTTGGTTGTGCTCTTACGGAAGACACAGCAGCTACATCGGGAAACATAACTTCTTGCTTTTCGCAAAATAAAACGGGTAAGGAAGTATTGTTGGCTACTGCGGTGGTTAAGGTACAAACTGATAACGGATCACAAAAACTAGTACGCGCTCTGCTGGATCAGGGATCGCAGGCGTCATTTGTAACCGAATCTACGGTGCAATATTTAGGGTTAAAAAAGGTGAATACAAAAAATATAATTTCAGGTTTAGGAGGGGATAAAAAGGTAATTTCTAGTTCAACGGTTATTATAAATATGCAATCACGGGTTAATCCACAAATAAAATTCACGGTTAAAGCTCACGTATTAAATAAAATCACTGCTTTTCTTCCAACTAAAAAAGTGGTTGATTTGGAAGGGTTAGATTTAACAGGACTCATTTTGGCTGACCCTGCATATCACACTCCCAACAAGATTGATGTTTTGTTAGGTGCTGTCGTGTATGGACAGGTTCTCCAAGAAGGTTTGAGGAAAAATACTAAAGGAGGAATAATAGCACAAGCAACAGATTTAGGTTGGATAGTGTCGGGAACGGTTCTTAATTTAAAGGAACAGTTTAGTAATGTAGTAGTAATGCATTCAATGATCGATGAAAATGAAATAATAAAAGGACAGGAAAAAGATGACAGGGACATAAAGGATAAACAGGAAATAAATTTAAATATAAAATTAGACGCAGTTATGAAAATTCTGGGACTTACCTGGGACAGAAGAGAAGATGAATTTAGATACACAGTCGAAATCTCGGAGATACGCGAACCTGTAACAAAAAGAAATATATTATCGGAAGTAGCAAAATTATTCGATCCATTGGGATGGCTGCCACCATGTACTATATTAGGAAAGATACTTATACAAAAGCTTTGGTTAAAGGGGTTGGATTGGGACGAGCAGGTGCCAGCTGATATTTATAAACAATGGGTTACTTACCGGAATGAACTGCCAAGGTTGAAGGAGTTCAGAATCCCTCGATGGATGAGTACAACAAAAAATTGTTACATCGAGTTGCACGGGCTTGCAGACGCATCAAACAAAGCGTACGCGGCTGTCGTTTACGCAAGAATTATAGATAGCAAAAGAAATGTAAAGGTTGTGTTGTTAACGGCTAAGATTAAAGTTTGTCCGATTAAAATCGTTTCGATTCCGAGGCTGGAGTTGTGTGGGGCAGCACTACTCACAAAACTTTTAAAAGAAGTAGCGCAGGTGTTAGAAATCGATAAAAAGGATATATTCGCGTGGACGGACTCTTCGGTAGTCTTGGCTTGGCTAAATAGTCACCCACGACGGTGGAAGCCGTTCATTGCAAATCGGGTTTCGGACATAATAACTACTATAGAACCATTATTAACTATTTCAGATCAAAGTTATGAGAATTGTACACTTAGTTCTTTAAAGCGTTGGCAGGTGACGCAGAGGATGCTGCAGAGTTTCTGGCACAAGTGGGCTTCAGAATACTTGCACCATTATTTGCAACGGTATAAATGGTCTAAACAATTACTGGAACCAATGATAGGGGACATAGTATTGGTCAAGGAGTTGGACTTACCTCCTGCTCGTTGGTTGATAGGAAAAATAATTGAAAAACATCCCGGTTTGGACGGAATCACGAGGGTGGTTACACTTAAAGCTAAGAATACTGTTTTCAAAAGGCCAGTTTCAAAATTGTGTATTTTGCCACTTGAGAAATAATGTTTTTTTGTTAAGTTTGGTTACTAAAACTATTTTTGTTGTGTAGACTATGGTTAATAGGGATAAGTTTTTTACTGCACGTGTAATGTGTATTCAGTTATTTTGTGTTGTTTAAAATAAGTTGTTAAAAATAAGATTTTCTAAAGATGTTTATTCACGGTGGGCGGCATTAGTTTAAGTTTAAAAATATCAGGATTGATAAAAAACAATATTGTTAATTGTTTTTGGTGGGCGGCATGTTTAAGTATCATATTTCATTATGACTATTTTCATGGGAAACGATGTGTCAAATATCTTTATGTCAAACTCATCATTCGCTAAAGCAGAGTTAAATGTAAGTACCAGTTAATATAATTATATGTGAATAGATGGCGCTATGCGTACTTACGTCGCGGTGTCGTTTCGATTTTCTGACTCTATATATACCTTTGTAAATGCATGACCCACCAGGTACTAGCAAACATTGCTTGACACCTCAATAAAGGCTTGAAATATTATTCAGCTATTTCATTCACCTCGCTTGGGCTTTAAACACCAACCAAGTGGTGTGCGGGTGGCGCACGGTTCATCTTGACCGCCAGCAACTGTCTCCAAAGGTAAGAGTAGGTGGTAATTATCCTGCCCTATTAGTACCTCGGGTTTCAGACTAGTATTATACATATTTACATTAATATTACGCAAGTGGTCATAGTCATGACAATTGATAGAGCTAAAATCCTGTTCAGGCAAGTTAAGTTCATTTACAGATCGCAAGCTAACATCAAATTTATCACCAGACTCGTTGGTTAAGGTAACATCGACTACCTCAGACTCACACAATAGTTCAGTGCTATCCCAGGCACCGCGCACTCGCATGGTGCGCCTGCCGCCGCGCAGCCCGGCGCGCCTGGCCAGCGCCGCGCTTATCATCGACACAGTGGAACCGTCGTCCAGCAGCGCGTATGCACTAAATATACCGTTCGGACCATGAATATTTACAGGTAAGACTTTTAGTAGTACAGAGCTATTATTTATATTTACATGATTAACTGACTCGTTTTCAGCTTCAGGGGCGGAGGCCATGCCGGAATGCGGTTGCACTGTGTCACTGTTACTGTTGTGACGAGACTGACGAACATAATGCAACAACCTATGATGGGGCTCCCCGCACCCGTCAACGTCACAAGCTGCCGCGGGGCAGGTATGTCTATCATGTACACATAACAAACACTTATAACATAAACCAGATCGCTTAACATAAAACCATCGATCCTTACGTAGCGATTTCTTAAACTTTTTACAATGTACTAGCTTATGGTATGACATACGGCAGAATCGACACTTTTCATTATGTACAAAATTCTTATCACTATGTAACAAAACAGTTTGTTTATACCCTAAGCTATTTACACTATATCTAACCTTAGTGTCCCAACGACTATTTAATATATTTACACTACATGTTGCTGTCTTATGAGCCTCTAAACTTAAAAATTCAGATAACAACTCGAGTTTAGTCTGCTTACGCTCTGCTATTAGTGGATAACTATAGTCTACCCATTTAGACAACAACACTGTAGGTATTTTTGCGAGCACTATATTCACTATTTCCATACCGTAAAGATACTCTTCGCGTTTTAGTTCGCGCACTGACACTACACAATTTTTAACTTTGATTGAAAAGGGGACAATGTCTTGATGATAATCTGGAGGAAGGGGATTTAACTTTTTAACATCATGTAGTATTTTTGTGATGATGATTTCAGGGTTCCCGAATTGAAGCTCAAGCGTGGACATTACTGCTTCAGGTGCTGTAGTACTTATCAAAAGTGCTGCCACAGACTCCTTAGCGAGACCGCGAAGACATCTGCGCAGCCTCCACAGATTCTCCTTGTCACTGAACTTACACAGCGCAGTGGACTCTTCATACGCAGCCTTGAATGAGAGCCACTCCATTGGGTCCCCGGCAAACTCGGGGAGATCTCTAGGCGTACTCATGCGACAGAGCAAGTTGGCGTTTTGACTATAAGCTGCGGACGTGGTGACAAAATCTTTAAGTGCGCTTACCAGCTGCTGCATTGGACCATCAGTGCCGTCGGCGTCCGGCGGCGGGGACACTAGACCCTTTGTAGTTCCAGTATCGTGGGCCTGGTGTTCCTCCAGATGCTGCTGCTGGCTGCGCTCCAGCCACTCCTCGACGTCCTGGCCGTCTTGACTCGCGCACTCCGACGCGTGTGGACTGTATTCATATCGTTCGTCAACAGCGGCAAGGTCGGCTGCCAGCTGTTTCTCTAAAAGCTCCATTTGTATGCGTGCCTTCTCCCTCGCCGCTGCTAGCTCCAGTTTTCTTTTTTGCGCCAATATTGAAGACGATGAACTCCGGGTTTTTGTAGAATTCGCTTTACATGTCTGTGGTGACGGCGATGTGGATGGACTTTTATTTTCTTTATCCATCTTTACCTCAGCTTCCTTCCGTGCGGTACTGCGGGTCCCAACCATAATGTGGATCAGTAGGATCCGGCTCGAAGTGACCAACGTGTAGGCGACCCGCAGTGGGAATGAAGAAAAACGTAGGTAGAAGTGTAGAAAACTAAGAACTTTATTTACAGAAGGCGAGGAAACACTTTACAAAAACAATACGTGGCACATCAATGGAAAATATATAAAACTAAACGAATAAACTAAACTTTACAAATTAACAACTTAAAACTACAGCCGACCGAGCGTGGTGAAAATTATTGACAGATCATAACTTTTTTAAACAATTTCTTTTTAAATAAGGCGCGCGCGCGCTCCGCGCGCAGCACCAAAAAGGTTTCATATCAACAAATAATTAATTAATTAAAATTAAATATTGCGTCGCTTACAGTCACTTTGTCCTTGGTGGGCGATGTGTTAACGTCAATTTAGGTTTAGTGTGCATTTGGCATAACAGATGGCGTTAATATATCGCGGAGCGTGAACTCGTCTGTGCCGCGGTGACGAGATTTTTCTCTGAATGTATATAGGTCTTTTGGAATATTAATATACATGCTTGGTCCACCTGATTTGTTTGTTTTATTTATTAATTCAAACCCGAAAGTGCGCTCGGAGTCTTTTCAGTAGCCATTGATAAGATGTCAAATAATGGAGGCCTTTGCCGAAATAGGACAATAATAGGTTGACACTTTCCTTGTTTATTCTACCATAATTCGGAATATTGGTAAATAAACGCCCACACTCGTCTACTCATCTAATCCCAGTTGGGTGATCATCAACAGGATAGTCACTACGTAAGCGGCTTGCGTATAAAATTAACGTTCGTTCATAGTTATTATGATCCAGTACATTATATAGTATTATTACAAAGGTCCTTCTGGCTGCGGTAACACTGATTGAGAATGTCTTGGGACATTAAAGGACAGATGTGTTAATACAATTTTTGCATTAATTAAATGAAATAATATGTGCTATGATATGTTAATAATTATTTTTTTTATTATTTAACAATTTAGTTTGCTAAATTTCGCCTCTGACTGCCTCCGTGGTGTAGTGGTTAGAGCGCTGTGCTCAAAAACTACGAACTCGGAGGTCGTGGGTTCGAATCCCGCGGGGAACACTTTCACTTTGTGTTGGTTTTCCCAGTTTGGTTAGGACATTGCAGGCTTGAATCACCTGATTGTCCGATAAGAATGATGATTCCGTGCTTCGGAAGGCACGTTAAGCCGTTGGTCCCGACTATGATCCAAATTGTCTGGTTTCCCTTGTGGTTACGGAGGTCAGACGACAGTCGCTCCATTGTAATAACCAGGCATGTCAATTCAGGATCATAGTCGCAGCGTACCCTGGGCTCCAAGGCAATGGCCGAGGATGCAACCGGGAGAGGCGCTAGGATGATGATGATGGAGTTTGCTAAATTTATTTTGAACTAAAATGCTCCTGAAATTGCAAAGTTTACGAAATGCATGAAAATCTGATTGTTAATTTTCCAATTCGCAGATATTCTTGCAGAAAATAATTTTGTATATCTACGTGTATTAGATACTATAAGTACCTATGTACTTTATTTTTGTAATAAGTAGTTACTTTTTTGGATTATAGCCTTCTTTGCTTTAGCAAAATAATATATTATTAAGTACCTAAGTAACTAATGTTTACGTCGTTGGCCCCGTCGCCGATTCCTACGGGCGCTATACCAATTGTATCAAATCCATCCTTTGGTCAACGTTTGTTACTGATTTTTCGTAACCAGCTACGTAAATGGATATTTCTTACTATGAAAGAAAAAAAATCCGTGTTCGGACACGGAACTCGAACAATGTTTATCAAAGAAAATCTATCCTAAATGCATGGTCACAGCTTGTAAAGCCACCGGGGGTGTAATGCGGCGTCATAAAGGTGCTCACATGTTTTCTTAGGACGTGATACGGCGTCTGCGACAGGACGAGCTCGTTCATAACTCACTACTTACTCGTACTTTACGGTTAAATCGAGTAAATTAGAGTACCAACTAGGTAACAGAGTTAATTCACTTTCCTTGAGTAATATTAGTAATACTGGGAAATGATTTCCTATTATTTCTAGGAAATGTTGTGTATATGGATGTTACAGCAAGGATAAGTCCTAGCTGTTACATCCATATTACAGCTAGGAACACTGATAATAGGAAGCTATGAAGGCTAGGAATACGAATAGATTTTTACAGATGAATAAGGTATTCATCTCTAAAATTCGCAACACTTACAATAAGACTAGCTCTACTAAAAAAAAAATCTTTTGCGGTGTTTCATTGGAGATTATGTTGTTTTGTTTGAACGTAGATTCTGGCCATGTCATAAAGTCAATTTTCAATAATTTTGATTAACATTTGTCATATTCTAAGTCTGCGAAATGTGACTTAATTGATTTGGACTAAATTTGGACATACAAAATTCTTTATACTAAGACTCCAACCAATTAATCCGTCTAAATTCAATACGAAAAGAGGTTTCAAAAATCCATGCTTTAGTGACACAAATGTTTTGAATAGAGTCTTGTGAGGATATTTTAAATAGGAGTCTTTAATGACAAACCGCGTTAATGATGGGGTCGCAGGTTTGATCATTGATCCCCGCACATTTCTGTTTGTTGTGGTGGGTTTGACGCATTCCGTCCCATTCGCATTTGGTCACGAATTCAAAAATGGTCCCATTCGCATTCGGTCCCATTCGCATTCGGTCCCATTCGCATTCGGTCCTATTCGCATTTGGTCCCATTCGCATTCCGTCCCATTCGCATTCCGTCCCATTCGCAAAATGGTCACACTCAGATATAAAAGTTGTTTTCAACATAACAATATGTGTTACTTTGAAATCAACATTAATAATAAAAATCTAAAATGTCCTGTCAATTGTAAAAAATATGATGTTAGAGGTATTTATTATTTTAACAACTGTAGAAATGTTTTTTTTTCATAAATTGTTGCATAGTTTGTTATATGTTCATGCACACAAATGTTTTATTGTGCGGGATTCGAACCCGCGACCACTTGGTGTAGAAGTAGGCGTTTCGTCCACTGCACCAAGCGGCCGTCAAAATAAATAAATTCATACACTACTTACTGTTACTTAACTCATACGAGTTCTTAACTTATAACGGAAAATATTTAACAACGAAATTGAGAAACTTAAAAAAAAAGTACATGCATGTGAAAGATGTCCTGTATAGGGCCCGTAAGAAATTTTTGAATACTTGTAGATTGGACCACGAATCCCATGCCACAGTTAAGATACCGGAACGCCTCGCCAAAAGTTTTTTTGTATGTGAAGACGGCGATACTGAAAAAATTTTAGTGTTTGCGACAAAATTAAGCAGAAAAATTATTAAAAAGTCCGGGTCTTATTATGCAGATGGAACCTTTAAAGTTACCCCGCGCCCGTTTTACCAATTATATACCTTGCATTATGATCTGAATTCCAATTCAAAATCAACAAATATAATTCCTGCTGTCTATGCCTTGTTGCCGAATAAGACACAGGCAACGTACGAACGACTATTTCGCATTTTAAATCAAAAACTGGGTATTGAAATAAACGACTTTAAATCTGATTATGAAATTGCTCAAAGCAACGCTGTATTATCAGTTTTCCCTAATGCAAAAGTAACAGGTTGCTATCGTCATTACAATACAGCTATTTGGAAACAATCTAAGAAATTAAAGCTGACTGAAACAAAGGAAGGGCGAAACACAACGAGACTATGCGCAATAATGCCATTAGTTCCAGCCAATCAAATTCCAGAGGCCTGGAGAAATATACTTGATTTAGCACCTGGCACTCAAATAATGCAAAGATTTCAACATTATTTCGAAAATAATTGGTATCCTAAATTATCACCCACAATGTTAAGCTGTGCAGGTCAAAGGCACAGAACCACAAACGCCTTAGAAGGTTGGCACCGCCGACTTAACATTTTGATAGAAAAAAGACCGAACTTGTATTTATTCATTTACAAATTGACAAAGGAAGCAACACATTGGGATATACAAATAAAAAACAGTTTGTTTGGAAATTATAGACGCAACAGAAAGTATAAGGATATCAATTTTGATAAAAAATATAACAAACTTTTGAATAAACTGAATTGTAGTTCAATGACTCTGCAACAATTTATGAAAAAAATAACATTTCTACAGTTGGTAAAATAATAAATACCTATATCATCATATTTTTTACAATTGACAGGACATTTTAGATTTTTATTATTAATGTTGATTTCGAAGTAAGTAACACATATTGTTAAGTTGATTTTGTAAGAGTTTTGATTTTGAAACAATACACATAATTCTTGAAAGCTATATGTTTTTATTATCATGCCTTCCATTTTTGAAACAATAGTTTAACTTGTAGATTGAAAATGTTAGAAACAACTTTTATATCTGAGTGTGACCATTTTGCGAATGGGACGGAATGCGAATGGGACCAAATGCGAATGGGACGGAATGCGAATGGGACCGAATGCGAATAGGACCGAATGCGAATGGGACCGAATGCGAATGGGACCATTTTTGAATTCGTGACCAAATGCGAATGGGACGGAATGCGTCAAACCCGTTGTGGTCTGGGTGTTGTATCTATTTAAGTATATTTGTAATACTGCTGTTGATTCTGATATCTGAAACACAAGGGCTTAAGCTACTTAACACGGAGTCAGATCAATGTACATATGTGATGTTGTGGGTGACTTTTTTAATTTTTCCAAATGGCAAGTGCTGTGAATGGCCGTAGTAAGACCAGGCAAGGTTGCCTTACTTTCTCAGGTCCAATCAAGCGGATCATCGCTCATTCATTCATACCTCAACGTATACATGGCAACGTCAGCTCTATTCTCGACTCTATACCCTGGTGTTAAGGACCACAGACTAAATGCCAGTACAAGAACACGCTACATTGTCGCAGTGACCACAATGGCGTCGCAGGATGACAGCTAAACGTTGGCTTCCTTTTCGTACCAAGTCTAAGGAAAGGGATTATGCGTTTTATAACCATATCTACACTAATATAATAAAGCTGTAGGCTGTAGGTTGTAGCTGTGTAACTAAAAATTTAGTTCCTGTACGACACGTCACAAAACCGATTAAGGTGGATTCCTAAGCAATTATAAGAGACAAACAACTTTTGTCTCTGGATTACTTGCGTTCATTCAATAACCCGTCAATCAGTGCTGTACCCGCCCATGGGTGGACAGAGATATTATATCTGACGGAGGTACTGCAAGCCAATTCTATAGAATCTACATACCTATGACTGGGCGGCATGGGAGTGAAGTTGCTACCGAGACTGAGTATTGGGGGTTAGTGAGTAGCTTCTAGTTGCTGTGTCCTTCAGGACCTATCCTTGTTAACACTTGACATCTAAATTTACGTTATATAGCAACAAATGATTAAATATTAATAAATAAATATTTCACAACATCACGTACAATAATGATCTGACTTCGTGTTAAGCAGCTTGAACAATTGTGTTGAGAATGAGAATGAGAGACATGAGAACAACAGTGGTATTACAAATATGCTTAAAAAGATGCATAGCACCCAGACCAGGACACAGAAATGCTAATGCCCACAAATGTTTGTCCTGTGCGTGATCGAACCCGCGACCGCTTGGTCTAATAGGCAACTTCTTGACCATAACACCACGCGGGTCGTGAAAATGATTGATTTATTGATAAAGTCGCTGCGCTAACCAATATAGTTTAGCTCATCCACTTTCATAACTTGGACCACGCATGAGATCTGATCGCATGTCGAGACACGTGGTTCAAATACTCACCCCGAAAACGCTTCTAAGTATTTCTGACTCAATCTTCAATTCTGGACGCAGGAATGACTCCACGCCGTAACACTTATCTTGGAAAACAAGTGCTTAACTACGTTATAATTTGTTTAAAGACATAATTGCTTGGGAAGGAAAGAGACAATTTGCTCGTTTAATTTTAATTTAAACGTCTTTCTTTCATCTTTCACATAGAACACAATTTTAAATTGTGCAAAATAATGCTGGATAATTTGAGAGGATAATCAGGAATGCTCGTAATTTAAAAATTTCATGTGACATTCCACCTTATTATAAAGAAGGAAAAATCTGAAGCAATATTAATCATCCTTTCGGTGTCTGATTAAAACGCAATCACTGAAAATTAGATTTATAACTAAGTCTTCGTAAGTACAGCGAATTACTTATGGTAGGTAGTACCTACAACAGATAAATATTATTGGCCGTACTTCAAGAGGACCTTTAGCTATCATTATTAGTCGCATAAATTAAATCATAATGTCATTCAACAATTGATATAAAAAAAACTTTTATAAGACCATGTAAATTATCCTCGTTTTTGCAAATCGTTAAGGAATGCGCAATGTTTGTGAGTTTTCCTGAAACGCACGTTGGGTAGTTCTTCCGGCACGCACCATAGATGTGTTACGTGCAGAATAGCAATGAAATACACAGATGCAATCAGTTGGAATTATATTGAAGTTGGTTCTACGTACTCGAAAGTATCGTACTAGAAAGTAGGTATAATAGAAGATTAAACATTAACTATTTGCTTTAATTTTCATTTGTTATCTGATATGTTGGATGGAACTGATGTGATTGTTTAAACTTTGCTGATGTATGTGTTAATTTTGTAGATCAAACTATAAAGTAATGATAAAATTATTTGTTTTCCAAACATGAATAACAATTAAAAACTATGTTTAAGGCATTTTAGCGGCCATAAAAAAGGAAAAACACTGTAAGACCTCCTTACACCATGTGACAAGCAAATAAATAAACGAAGAGGTAAGAATAAAATGATTCCCCAACTATAAAACCATCAGATCGATTGCTCACTCTTCAATAAACAAAAAAGAGTGGGTTCACATTATTTTTTTCAAGGCAGTATAACGCTGCCTTCTAAATAATTCTTGGCTAGGGGTTAACGAAGAAGCTTTATAGTGCATCCCCTACAAAAACAAGATTACACAATTTATGTTCAACTTGAGATTAGCAAGAAAATTTAATACTGTTTAATAGACCGTATAATACTCGTTAATATAACGAATAAACACTATTTTTTACGGTCATAACTCAGTAACTGTTTTACTAACTCCAGATTAGTTTTATGTAAATTACCTGAACAACAAAATATTTGCTTAGACATTGTTTACTGTGTGTTAAGAAATTTTTACATTATTATATTACCTGCCACAATGGCTAAGGCAAAGCGCCCTGAGCTACTGACATCGTCAGGAACTAATTAAAATGAAAATTATTAAGACTTAACGCTAGATTTATCAAATTAGCTTTATTAGTACGCTTTCATTTTCATTAAAAATATGATTATTATACTTGATAAACATTAGAAAATGAAGAAAACTATTTATGATAAAATATACATCAGTTCTTTTACTACACATCATTATTATCTTTATTTCTAATAATTAATAAACGAGACATTTACTTAAAACATTTCCAAGTGTATTGAATATATGCTTACTTACTGGATTACGTATAGTCTAGTGAACATAATTTCACTTGACAGAGCATAATGACTTTAACTAGTTAACTAGTACTCTCAAATGTACTGTTCTTGAGGTAGTACAGAGGGCATCTACAATAACCCTTTTTTTTTTTTTTTTTTATGGAGGGGAATGCTTTGACGCACCATGTCGCCGCGGGCTAGCTAAGCCCGCGACCGTGTGTGGGGCTCGGGCGCACAAAATAAGCGCCCACTACCCACTAAACCCCTCCGGCAGCTACCCCCCCGCGCAGGTCACCCTACACAGACCTAGAGGAGACGCAAATGAGCGCGCCTCCTCGCACCGTATTCTGTACACAGCGAAATACCTAGTTTCTCTTTGTTAATTTTCCATCTGTGACTTTAACTAAAACGTATTATGAGTGATAGTATGTATATCCCCACCATTACTTACTACTGCTTCATCCACAAACAACCATTTCAATTGAGATAACTGTGCTACCTACTAAAAATCTATTTATCTGCAATAAGTTTATTACTGGTACCACCAGATTTATTGTTTGCCAATTATTTGAAAACCTATTCCCCTTCTTTCTAATTTTAATAGTAATCATTCACGAATCGAAAAATAATTATTGTAATATTCTCTTCGAATCTCCATGTCTTATCTGCCGTTTGCTTGATCTATGGCCAGCGCCCGCGCATATTATAAAGCAATAAAGGTCGCGCGCACAGTCCATCCGATCGGTCAGTCTGTCACCGACGCGCGAGTCGAACACCGTTAGCGCGCGAATCCGATTCCAAATTCAAAACAAAATGTTGTTCTTCATCACTGTTTCTGTGCTACTGGCCAGTGCCAACGCGAAATTCTACACCGACTGTGGTAAGTTGATATTTCTCTATTTGTTTTTTTTTCTAACCCCACCGCAAAGGTTTGTTAAGCCAATTGGAGTTCCTGCAATAGTTTCAAAAGAACCTTGATTACTGCTTTAAAATGAATCAGTAGTGCGATATTACTCAACTGCGCAACGAATTCGATTTAAAAATTGCATATGTTTTAATACGCTTGTCGTATGTAGCCCTCAATAAGTAATTTGCTAAATAAATGCGTAATACGACCATTGAACATCACAATAGGCGGCGTAAATTGACGCAAATGTGAAGGTAGGTCTTTGTGCCAATTGATATTATAGTGTAGGGACCCTACACTTTTGCCTCCATGACTCTCAGTAATGGGTTAAATATACTTAATAAAAAACTATAATCTTATCAGCTTTTAAAAATGCCACTGCGTTCATTATTTTTATACCAGGAGCAATATATTTTATCAAGCAGCAAAGTTGTTAATTGGATCTTGATATAACTTATATACCCTATTTAAGTGTAGGTAAATTAATACCTAACCGCATATTATAATGAGCATTCGTTTGTTACAAAATAATTGCAACTTTTTCCACTGTTTTATTCCAATAGCGTAAAACGAAAGTATAGTCATTGTTAAGAACAAAACTATTATGAATCATTCATTCATTAATTACATTTTCACAGATAAAATCTACATGATATATAGACATTATTTCTAGTCAAATGGTATAAGTTAGGAAGGAGTTACACTTACTTAGCCCTATTAAATATGTTCAAAAGTTAGAAAACAAGATTGTGTTCACAAAAGTATCTAACAAAATTTTGTTTTTGTTTCATATACTCGTAGGTCAAAGTCTCCGGTTTCGAATCGGAAATTGTTTATGTATGCAATGAGATGTATGGGTGATTGTTTGTTCGGAAAGAACAACAAGCTTCGTATTATTTCAAAACCACCATTCATTATGAAAATAGAGGCTAAATACTAAGTAGCCTGTTAATACACTGTACTCTGCAAGATTACCTTCTAAGCAGGCTGAACTAAAAGGGTGTAGGTATAGCGCATTTGTTTCGAATCATCTGATTGTCCGTTTAAAATGATGATTCCGTACTTCGGAAGACACGTTAAGCCGTTGGTCCCGACTATGATCCAAATGATCCCTTGTTAGGGTTACGGAGGTCAGACGACAGTCACTCTCTCCATTGCAATAACGAGGCTGGTCGTAACGTACCCTGGGCTCGGAAGCAACTGCCGAGGATACGACCGGGAAAGGCGGTAGCTAGGATGATGATGGAATTAATTTTTAAACCATTTCTTGAATGTTCAAGTGCACATCTACCAATCTGTTTGTTTCCGAAAACAAATAATAAGTACATATGCATTATTGGTTTGACCCCTTGGGACCGTGACACGGTCCCTGTGGATGACTTTAGGCTAAGATTAACGAATCAGTACCTACATGCCTAATATAGGTAGGTATGTAAAATGAAGAAGCGCTCTTTTGTCTGTATCTATGATGGCTTAGGTAAATCTTTAAAAATATGTAACCCATTTTCATGCGGCTTTTTTTATGAGGTAGAGTGATTTAAGAGGAATGTTTATGTGTATAATACTTGAATAGTAAGTAGGTATGGTAGAGAAAGACTAATATTTTTTCGCTAGTAGGTACCTACCTGCACAATAAAATTAAGAACCCTCATCGGGTTCAATGATGTCTATGAAATGCCTTTTTCTTTTAAGATTACGCTCTGACCTACACAATGAGTAAACATGGTCATTGCCTCCTACCACACAATAAACACGATCACTTACAAGTTCAAAGTTGACATTTTGATAAGTCGGAACAACGAACAACGATAAACAATATTGTGAACTCGCGAATAACGCATTTCTAAAACGGAAAGAGTAGAGAGTATGATGTCAAATCGACGATTTATTGTAGGTAATATGAACAAAAATAAAGATTTTATGCTACGTAAAATTTAAAGTTTTATGGTAAATAAAATAAATTCTAAATATACCAACAGCTTCCTTAAACAAAGAATCGGTGAAAACAATAAATATACATTTTAAGAAGTGTGTAAATTTTGGTTTTAGTTAAAATGGGGATAACGCCATGCACAGTTTTATGCCAATTTAAACTGTTACTTCTATATTCTATGTTAATATTTACATTAGCTCTATTACCGCTACCATATCAACGTAATAATGATAGACTAATAAGTACCAACTAAATACCAATTCTTACTTTCTGATGTTGCACAATTAGGTATTACGTAGGTTTACATACATTACCGGGCATGGATGCTTTGGTAAGTATCTGTGCCGAATTGGTAAAGAATTGTCTGAGCGATGCCATGAGTGCGGCGCCCCGGAAGACAGTAGTGAGCACACCCTCTTGGATTGCCCTGCATGGGACACGCCTAGAGAGGCGTTAAAGGCACAATTAGGCCAGAACATCTCGCTGCCAGGCCTGACACGTGCCATGCTGACCTCTGAAGAAAGTTGGGAGTCGGCAGTGTCCTTCTGCGAAGAAGTAATCATACAGAAGGAGGCATCGGAACGTGTCCGAGAAGAAACGGGCCATATGGAGCGGATGGGTAGAAGGCAGGTAGGGGTAAGGAGGCGCCGTTATGCGCACCTTATTCCTCTATAGGACCGTGTTGCGTCAACGAGAGTTTGAATGGATGGCTCAACTTCCTGGGCCATCATTCCATTGAGAGAAGGCCCGTAATCGGGGTAAGTCACCATGGCCAAAAGGAGTGCATGCAACCCTGGTCCCCAATGGCCACATACGGTGACTCGAGAGGAACTTGGTGTTTAGTGGGTAGTCTTTCCAGAGGAGTCCCACATACCTCTGCTCACCTAGAGAGCGAGGATGCGTAAAAGCATTCACCAAGTATAAAAAAAAAAAAAAAAAAAAAAAAGGTTTACATACATATAGGAGGTACGTTTCAAACATGCGATTCTAAGCATATTTTTATAGCCGTTTTTTGCTGCGTCTAATAAATTAAAATTACGTGTTTGTAACGAACGATTTATCACGTTCACCCGTTCGCCGATATTGGAATACCTGGTCACAGTAATAGCTTATTCCTACGGTAATAATAAATGGAAATAAATAATACGTGTGGAACAACTGTCTGCAATTATTAGATTCAAGCAAACTCGTACGTTATTTCTTCTTTCAAAGGAAATAACTCGTAATTTATGCTGCGATTTCCGTAACAGCAAAAGAGTAGCCACAATGCTATTTATCCTTTGAAGCTAAATGATACCTTAGAAAAGTAGTCGATACCAACAAACGTAGGTAGGTGGTACCGCTACGTATGTGATAGTAGCTGTACGCATTGCAGCTATGAACATTATTAATGTCCTATGACCTAGACTATGTATTTATGGTAGACATCAAAATTCTAACTAAAGAAACAATGAATAGTGTGCTGTTGAACAATTGGTTTTTTATTTGTCAAAAAAAAAGACTTATGAAATAACAACTGTACGTAGGTATTGTTTATGTATTTCTCAGTGCCAAGTACAAAACCGCGAGTTCATGGATTTTACAAATGATCAAGATTCTTAAAACATTTAACAGAATTACCTACATTTTCTTCGTAACTTTGAATGTCACCTGTGTGACAATGTCTCAATGATTCGCTCTGAAAGCTTTGCATCATTCAATGTTATGAGGTTGATTAATGCATTATCGGTTTCTGTGTCTCTTCACTTCATGCTTATTTACTGGAAGGATTTCAAGATACGGAATAAAACACAATTTTAGAAAGGCTTTTTAAATCATCGACATTCAGCGTCGTCTTTAAGTTTTTTTTTAATTACCTAATAACTTACACGTTGTGAACTCAATTACGTAACTAATTAAAACTATACAAACACAAAACTTAACAAACATAAAGAGTACCTATGTAAAATTTGTATAATAATTTTGTAGGTATATATTATGCTGAATACCATATTCATTAATTCATGAAACTGGCCTAGGTATGATTTTGCTATTTCGGTGGAGGAAACGTTGACCATTGTTATATGTAGATTAAGAGCTATTTTTCCTCTTGAAATTTTCTCATCACATTTTCTCCTTCAAGTTGTTAATTAGGCCAGCAAAATGTAGTACGCATTAACAAGCCCTGTTTTCAATTAATGTAAGGGATTTGCGCTCCGTTTGTTTAGTTAAAAACAAATTATAAATTGCTTCAGGCATTGTTTATGAGATAAATCGCGTTTAATCTGTCGCTGCCGAATTCTCTTAGTTTTCGTTGATCTTGTTCGGATTTGGGTTAAAGGGGAAAGACACTTCGCTTGTTGTAACAAACTTCGAGCCAACTCAAACTTAAAAATAATGCCTGCCAAGTGATGGGAGCTTGCGTTGTGAAAGTGAAAATTTAAATCATTACAGTCAAAAAAACAAGCAAGCATTAAACAACCAAGGATTAAAAAGTTTAATTCATAACAGTCAGACATATTTTTTTACAACTGTAGCATTAATTGGTTTTATTCTTTACTGACCCAAAATATTTTTTCTCATCACTTTTCATCAACAATATTGCTATTATATTTTTTTAAATTATCTCTTGTGATAAGAATTTCAATGCAAGGCCGGTCTAAGTACTACGTTTGTTAAAAAACGATGTATTCGTAACTGAGTAAATACTGGTAGTTCACTCACATTATGTCATGTCAAAATTAAAAAACGAACGTTGTTTATTTTTATTACATACCGTGTGAGATGATCTTATCGTGTAAGAGACAGAAGAAGCATCATATTTATTCAATAAAGGCGGTTGATTTCTAAATGGACATAAATTATGTAAAAATACTCTATTGTCTCGGTGGTGTTGTAATGAGGTAACTCATCCATGTCGTACAGTTTAAATAATATTATTGCGATGGGTAAAAAACGATTGAAACTTTCACGATTTTAGTGGATATTCCGTTCCAACCTGAAAGTAAAGTAAAGTATGTATCTCCATAATTTGAAATAAGATGGGATTTGTTTTAATCACCACGCTTGCCAAAAGCAAGGCGGAAACAAATCCAGAACCACAAAATCACTGCCTGGTACTCAAACCACTAGACCAAGGCGTTACCTACCTGAAAAAATAGAAAAACATTCTAAAAGGATTTCCTACCAATTATTCATCACCTAAGTAGGAAGGTACTAGTCTAAATACCATTAAAACAAGACGAGACACAATCTAACTAAACCCAAGATTATGGCAAGATCTCAAGGATTATCAAAATAACTCCAGCAACTAATTCACTGTCCCGTTGGGACTATCCAAATATGTAATTATCCTGTTCCCCAAATACACAGGATAATCCGCCTCAGCAGTCTGTATTCTGATTCAAATCGACACACCCACGACACAATAACGAACAAAACACTGCGTTTATGCTTGTGAATGGACCTTGACGACTGCGCCCGACGTGACTCCACAGAAAACAACTTTGAGTTATTAGTATTAGTGATATCACTAACTTATTGGAGGATATATCTTTGGGCTGCTCCAGCAAGGAAAGAAGACACAAATATCTTAGTTATTTTAAAAGTGACATCACTATTTGTCTTGTTGGAGAACAACTCTTGGAGCTCTTGTAAGGATTATGAGGACATATCAGACACAATCAAGGTTAAAACAAAGCCGCAGCCTTTTCTGGGTAGTGTTGAATTAATGTCCACGTTCTCGGCGAGGGGCAGAGGGCGTCCACAGTAGTCTTTTGTGTGAAGTCGGACGTACGAATTCATGCAAAATTGTGTGCAGACTGCAAACTACTCAATAATCATCATTTTCTCAGCGCTTCATCCGGGTGCATCCTCGGCCATTCCTTGAAGCCCACGGTACACTTCGACTTTGGTCCAGAATTGACAAGCCTGGTAGGTTATTACATTGAAGCAACAGGCGTCTGACCTACGTCAAAACTACGTCAGGGACCTTACCATCAAGTCTTAAAGCGATCTTTAAACTTGTGAGTAAGAGAGATGCCGCTTTACATGATGTAAGGCGGCATCTGTCTTACTCGCTGGTTTTTAGATCGCTATAAGACTTGATGGTAAGGCCTCAGATATGCAAGCTGAACTAAACTAACATAGCTTAGCTGTTGGACTGCAACTCGCTTGAGCCGCACAAATGGTTGGCCTGCTATTACGAGTAAATACTTGCGTTCCCCTTACTTTAAAGAAATGTCATCCGACAAGTAAAATGCGACTTCTCATGACATGATGGCAAGAATTATTTTTATTACGAAAAATTCGAATAATGGTGGTAAGTTATATTTACAGCTCGGCTTCTCTCTCGCCTGTTTACTAACCATCTTAATGGTCGTAATCATACACCAATGGTGTGGTATTTACAATAGGATACCAAGTTAAGGCAAGAATCGACGATACAAGTGTATCATAATAATCATCCCAATTTAAACCATATAACCTAATGATAATAATACACATATTATAAAACATGTAAATCGCTTTTGGCAAGGTTATAATGACAGCAATTTTATATCTGTTATGCGGTAGATTTACAAATAATTACGCTCGTTTTGATCCATTTAAATACCCACGTATGTAATAATGATATATATACACGATGATCAAACAAATCTTAATTCTAATACCTATGTATAACAAAAACAACTTCCACTTTTTATGATCCTTAATCTAAGTGTGTACACACTACCTAGGCTAAATTTACGCGGCCGTAGTTCGGCGGCAATGCATTTTCTATACTTACAAACGCGACGTCCTTTCGGCATAGAGTTTCATCTCCCATTTAAAAGTATGTCATATAATGAACACGACGAAACATAAATGCAGCCGCGTAAATTCGGTTCCTACACTAATGTAGCAGTTTTATACGTCCAGCAAACTTATTATGAAAGGAATATGTACCGAATAAGCTCAGATAATGAGCATCTACAAGTAATAGAATAAAGAAGTACAAGTGCAGGTACATCACTCGCACTCATCCCATCCATCTTTGTACCGACATAAAAACATGATGTCAAAAGATTGAGGCCTTTGCCCTGCAGTCGCACTCACTTGCAGACTCTTTTATTTCCGATGTTGCATAGTTGCCACTATTAATTGACGAAAATCTATACTATTACATTATATTACTAATATATAAAGCTGAAGAGTTTGTTTGCATGTTTTTTTTTTGTTTGTTTGTTTGAACGCGCTAATCTCAGGAACTACTGGTCCGATTTAAAAAAATATTTTTGTGTTGGATAGTCCATTTGACGAGGAAGGCTTTAGGCTATTGGAAATTGAAATCTACGCGGACGGAGTCGCGGGCAGACGCTTGTAACAAAATTAAACTATTATTTCCTCACTCACTTCCCTGCGGAACGTGACGCGAGGAGTTGGAGTAGTTTTTCGTTCGTACAGTTGCTTGGTTGGCCACGACGGCCGACCGAGTCCTCTTACGAGTCTTACAATAACGATACATTTTCTTTGATTGCAGGATCAAAGCTGGCGACTGTGGAGAGCGTGGGAGTGAACGGGTGCGCCGACGACGCCAAGGAATGCATCCTCAAGAGGAACACCAATGCTACCATCACCATTGTCTTTACGCCATGTAAGTAAACTTAGCAACCAATACATAATACGAGTATTTGATGACCCGCTTGGTGTAGTGGTCAAGAAGACTAAGTATTATGCCAAGAGGTCACGGGCTCGATCCCCGCTCAGGACAAACATTAATTGTGTGCATGATGTCTGTTTGTCCTGGTCTGGGTCATCTGGGTGTTATATGTACTATCTATCTAAATATATAAAAGGAGAAACTGACTGATAGAGGTGCACTAAAAAAGGAATTGCCGAAATTCCCTCGAGAACCCTGAGTTAGCAGGAAAAAACATTTTTATGAAAAGTCGAAACCACTCAAGTTAGACGTTTCGGCATGCAGATAGCTTAAGTGCTTAAGCTACTCAACATGGAGTCAGATCAATGTAGGTAGGTATATGATGTTGTGAGATATCGTTAAACGGAGCGCTGGGTATCTAGACAAGTTGCGACTTTAAGCAGTATCGAACTTCGCTCGCGTTAATACATAAATGTGCGTGATAGCGAGCGAAGTGTAATTGTAATAATTGTAATTGTAATAATAATGTATATTTATTTTTGTTGAACGTTAGGTATTTATTATATCAGCTTAATATGTCCGTTGGCTTATTGGCTGGACTAGTAGACCCTAGCCACAAAACCAAGGGCTGCGGGTTCGATTCCGCTAGGGGCAAATGTGTGCGATGAACATCGGCATCTGTACTCGAGTCATGGATATTTATCAATGTATTCAAGTACGAATTACTTAAATCTATTGGTTTTCTAGAATGCATAGTAAAAGCTTTGAGCTTAGTTTGACGCTAGGAGTCAGTGTGTTAGTCCTAGGTTTTTCCTTCAATAGCTTTCAATATTCTACAGGTCGCACAGTGCAAGGAAACTTGGCGGGATAAAGGGGGCTTTTGCAAGCAGTGGGATATTGAGAAGTTATTAATTACCTACTTATTATTAATTTTAAAAAATCTGTTATATGTATTACAGCACAAGCCGTAAGCACGATAGAAACCGAGGTGCATGGCGTGATAATGAACTTACCCGTGCCCTTCCCGCTGACGCAGCCTGATGCCTGCAGAGACAACGGACTGACGTGCCCGCTCAAGGTAAACATCATCATTATCATCATCTTCATTATAATCTATTACTAATATATAAAGCTTAAGAGTTTGCTTGTTTGTTTGTTTGTAACGCTCCAATCTCAGGAACTACTGGTCCAATTCGAAAAATTACTTCTTCATTGGATAGTCCATTTGACGAGGAAGGCTTTATGCTATTGGAAATCGTAATCCACGCGGACGGAGTCGCGGGCGGCCGCTAGTGATCATCATCATATGCAGCTTATTGCAGACCACTTATGGTCGTAGGCCTCCCGCAGATAAGGGGTTATGCCACATGCTCCTTGGCGCAGGCGGCAATGGCGGATCCGCCCTTGATCTGGGTCCAGGACTTAGGTGGACCACTTATTGAACAGTAATTGTTTTGTTTATATTGACTTAACCCCTCCCCCTCCCCTTGGAGCCAAAGCTGAATATTTGT
Organism: Nomophila noctuella; assembly: GCA_958496325.1. Classification (NCBI taxonomy): domain Eukaryota; kingdom Metazoa; phylum Arthropoda; class Insecta; order Lepidoptera; family Crambidae; genus Nomophila; species Nomophila noctuella. The sequence goes on along the minus strand of OY292496.1, from coordinate 4,601,565 downwards.
TGCATACAAGGCTAGGACGGATTATGCCTATGTCGCCAAGAGTGGCGACATGTTACATTAGGTACTAACCTAAGCAGGCGGAAATGTTAATTAATAGTAGGTAAACATTTGCTACTGTAGTCGGGCTATCGGCGACAATAGTCGGGCTTGGAAGGTACCTCACTATTTTCACTATTATTCATATTGACATTCCAATTCCTAACGTTCCAGGCAAAAGAACAAGCAAACTACAAGACCACACTGCCCGTCCTCAAATCGTACCCCAAGGTCAAAGTGGACGTGAAGTGGGAGCTGAAGAACGAAGACGGTGAAGACCTCGTCTGCGTGATGATACCAGCGAGAATACACTAAACAGAACAAGCAATAGTGTCTCTGGATTATTTTATAGACAATTTTGAAGGAATGTTAAGCTTTCGCTCTTGAAAATACAGAAAATCTGAAAAAAATTAGAAAGGAACGTAGTTCATACGCTACTGAAGCTGTTCGTGATAATAAACTGGAATCTGCCTTTCTACATAATTATGATTTTATGGCGCAGTAGTTGAATTTTTTTAACTTATCTCCTAATGTTATGTTTTCCATCGAAGTATACTGATATTAGGTGCAAAAAAACGGGCTACATAATTTTCTACAAGTTCAGATGAGCAAGTTTTGCTTAGTTGCAGTTTACCCACCCTTTTGTCTGATTTAAGTAAGTAAGAAAATTATTTAACACTTCCACAAAAAAGGGCGAAAAGTTTAACAATGTTAACTAGATTGCCAGTTCTTTACAATTACAATTTGCGTGAGCCTGCTGCACTTTAAGATTTACTTTATTATTGCATATTGCAAACTCTAAATATTGCATTCCAAAAATGAATTTTTATTTAAACTAATTTTAGTTAGACTATAATACTATCATACTTACACCGTTTTTTATAAGTTTTCTTTGTGATTGATCACTCAAAATAAAAAAGATTTTTACCAAAGTTAGTAACGTTGATGATATTTTGTACAATGTAAGCTTAAGAACCAATACATAAATCAAAATGGAACATTTTCTTTTATTACCTTATTTCATGAGGACTAAATGAAATCCCAAATAGTATCTAAATATTTTTATTGCATAACTAACTACCTTCTTCAGTACAAAAATAAATCGCTTTATTCATCCTTTATGACCTAATAATACAAAATATCTGAAATAGATTGACTAGTTAATAAAACAGAATACTTATAGATATATCTGTGTAGTTATACATATTACTTTAAATCTATGTAATTGTATTACACAATCATTGTACCTAGGTATTGCATGAGCAGACTTCGTTGTCTAAATAACAATAAGCCTTTGATAGAAATCCTAAGGATAGTTTCCTGTCTTTTTGAGTTTCTCAAATAACATTATGTATGCTCTGAAACTTATGCTGATAGAATCACAGTATCAGAAAGACTTCACTAAGTATCAGTTTAAAATAATGTTGTCACACGCATACTTGAAAAAAAATACATGTGTTCATCATATTATGCACTCTAAACTGAAATCTTTTAATTCTAAAGCACTTGGCTATCACTATTTGCCGAGTGTGAGATTTTATTCCGATTTCTTAGAATTTCTAAATTAATGTTTTAGAAATTACGTGCCTACTTAAAAAAAAGTTTTTGTTTATGTATTTTGAATATCTTCAAGCCAAACGTATAACTGTTTAACGCAACTGGTGACCGAAAAAAAAATCATCTCGAATCCTCCGTGCTTCGGAAGGCACGTCAAGCAGTTGGTCCTGCGCCTGCTCTCTCTATGGTCGTGTCAGATTGCTGTCCCACCAAACTATGAGAGTGGGGTAATAGGAAGAGCACCTATGTTTGCGCACTATAATCCTGTACCTGGCTGATCTTAAGATATGCCATGGTCGAAAAACGGCAGGAAATGGTATTATTATTTATTATAACTGTTCATCATACATCCTGTTAGAGTACTGACAATTATAAAAATCACAAGCAATTTGATTAAGCTTTCGATCTTAAAATTAATAATCATTTCTTCTTTATAACTCCTTTGCACTTGCAACAGATCTGTTGTTCTGACTTAATCTTCCTAAAATGCAAGTTAAACTCTTGTTTAAATATCTTTCTATACATAGATTCTTTAACAGGCACAACATTATCTTTATTACAATCAGTATAGTACATCGTGTACATTTGCTTTATGCTTAAATTAGAAACTAAATATTGCTTCTTCCTAGAAAATTGTTTTATTGGCTTAGAATCTTCAGTACTGAATGACATAATGTGCTTTCTGACTCCCTCTTTAACTTCAGATGGCAAGGAGTGAGTGCTGGCTTCCGACAAACCTCTCCCATCCGGTTTTGGGATGTTCATCTCAGATTTACCCGAATGAACATTGTACACAGGCTTCTGTGATATTGCTAACGTACCTAGATAAAAGTTCTTACACACTGTGTGTCTGACAGCCCTGACCAGAAAGAAGTACTTAAATGAATGCTTCCTTTTGAAGTTTTCTGTCGTCAGTTTATGTTTTACTGTGTTCCGTTCAGTAGTATTGAGTAAGAAATGTTTCTTCTCATTAGCATTTAGTGAGTAAAATGCTTTGAATATGTGTTCACGGTCCGTGTCAGTGATTCTCTCGCTACACCTGTATTTGCATGATTGAAGACAGTCTTTAGTGGTCCGTACTTTACGTTCCGGTACAAACTTGCCTCTCCTGCTTATGTATGCCTCGCCTCTCTGGTGTTTTAGCTTCCTTACGTTACACGCCCAGGCTCCCGGATTTGACTTTTGACTCCTAGTTCGTTTCGGTTTAACAGGTTGCATCTCAACCATACTTTCTGATTTGTATCTGAAAATATATTATTGAATATTTAAAGATTGTTAAGCATGGAATAAAACAGCCTGCATTTGCAGAACTGAGAAGAATTAGTTGGCACATTAAAAGTAAGCGAAAAATATGGTAACTTTTTTGCACATCTGTATCTAAAATTATATAAAAAATATTATATTAACTTTTACTAGTGTAGACACAATTACACATTGATTTTATAAAAAGTTTCAAAGTATATTTAAATTAACTTACTCAGTCTGTTTTTCATTTTGTTCAATCTGAGCGTGCAGGTCTGGCTCCACCTTTGTGATAATACAAGGTTCCTTTTGATAAGTTTCAAACTGTCCGTAATATTGCTGTTGTACTCCACCGACCAGCATCGGAACAGGTGGCAGTATCACATGTAAAGGCTGGTTCATATCTGTTCCTTGTAAAACTTGCTGCGGCATCTGTGCTTGCATTGTATGGTGCATATTCTGCAATTGAGTTTGCTGGCAAGACATGACTATCTGATTTTGGGATATGTGCATCTGTTGTGTTTGCATTTCAGTAATATGAGAGGACACAGGTATGTGCAACGATTTAGATGTAATTGTTTGTTGATATGTGACTTTTCCCTGGGATGTTTGTATTGAAGGATGAGAGATATGGATTATCTGAGGGTTTTGCATCTTCGAGGCCGCGTCAGGAGGCTGGTAGACCTGCACTATGTGAGGTATGGGAGGATGCTGTTGCATTGGATCCATTGTACATTACTGAAAAATATTAGTGAAAAAAATCAAACAGTGTAGAAATAGGCACTTCTTCTTCAATAACACATTTATTTAAGGTTTCTTTAATAAAAATAAAATAAGTCCATAATTAAATTATTTCATTAATAACGCTACTGTTAACATTAGGAGAGCACACAGTATTGGACAAAAAGTTTTTAAGTGCTTTCTGACAACAGTTTACTTAAATTTAAGTTAAAATAATTACCTTCAAACCTTAAAATGCCACAGTTCTAACACAATTTGTAGAAAATAAATACACAAATACAATGATGACATACAACTCCGGCACATTACACGAGCGACCACAGATAACACAGATTTAGGTTAGTGAGCGGATCCGTTCGAAAACTTATAAAAAACTTTGCTTAACACTATTTTGCATGTAAAATAATATATATTTGTGGTAGATAGATGTTATTCCTAATTTTTACATACGCTGTTGCTTCATAAATTTACCTTTGTTATTTTATAAAATAACAATGCAATGAAGATCGTGTTTGTATTGATAAATAAAGATAACTAAAAACACGTTTTTGAACATCACTTAAAAGTGACTTTGACAATTGTAATGTTGCCTGCTTCAAGAATAACATCTCCAGATTATAGATTTCAATGTATGAGGCTACAACATCACAACATACTACCTATCTATGAGTAACGGGGACATGTATTTGCATACGTGCTCGTTACATTACATCAATAACATAAACTATACCCGCATTCAAGGGCGGATTTTAAATTGATTTAAATTTATTTATCACTTTAATTTGATCCCTATGTATTTTTGAAGGTTTTACTCAGTTGGCTCTACTGAGCCAGAAATTCTTTTAGGTACCGACAAAAATCTTTACAGATAAATATTCGCCGGTATAACCGGTGCTTGGGACAACAACAGGCCATTATAATAGATAAAATGTATTTCATATAAATCCCTGAACAGTAGAAGACATTCTTGTTTAATAGTTGAAGTATTAAAAATAGCTGTTATGTGGTTTTATCTCTCGAGTCAAACATTGTTTCGATAGCGACAGAATCTTTTCATTCAGCTTAATCGACTGATAAAAATAGCGTATATTGCATGGCGTCAAACTAAATAGATGTAGTTGAGCGTATCTGCCAATTATTTCAAGGTTAAACGTTGATCCTTGTTGAACCTGACAACTTTTAAGTGTTGATAACTGCTTTAAAAATACTGAAGTAAAAATTAATAGCAAAAAGAATAAAAAAGTAAAAAACTTTGTACTGTGCATTTTCATTGTAATAAAATGTTACTTAAACATTTTAATTTTCAACAATCAATAGATTTGATATTAATGCGTTTTGGTTAACATAAATTACATTATAATTCTTATGAATATCACAGTATAATCAAACTTCTCAAATATGTTTTGAGATGAAACAAAAATGTATAACATTAAAAATTTGTAAATACAATTGAGGTTTAAATTTGTTGCGAACCATTTTATACAAAAATATACTTTCTTTTTAAAACTTAAGCTACTTTAACAACCATTCACTATGAATTGAATTTTGTAAAAATACATAACACCATTGTTCAGTGGGTATAGACAACAAATTAATAAATAGGGTTGTGATGACTGTTACACGGGAGAAAGAACAAGTATTAGAGAATTGGCACTATGATATCATGTTATACATCTATAACAATTTTTATATAAACAAATTCAGTTGAAAAATAATAATAATATAAAACAGTCAACAAATCATTGCCTTATGATAAAAATGCATCTAAATTGGTAATACATTGGTATTGTTATAGTAAATATGTTTGGACACAATTACTAATCAGTCAATAGATACCTAACAAATTATGGTTTACTCTCAAACTTTTTCTCTAAGAAATGATACACATAGTCATATACAACTAACATGATGGCACCACCCGGACCAAGTCGGAGTACTTTGGGCAATAATCCTTTGTACAAGGCCCGGAACCTGAGAAAGAAAAATATTAACTTTATTAGGAAAGCGATTAGTTTTAAGCAATTTGTGTAAACCCACATTTGTCCGATTGCTACACATTCAAACCAAGCAAGCTGATCTAACAATAACCTAGTTCCATTTGAATTATAAAGAGATACAATAAGTATTCCATTGGTTTCGACAAATGAAAACATACTTATTGCTATTTGTCGTTGTTAAATGTTTTTGTGATTAAAACTATAGCGTGCCGATTGTCCTGAGTCCTCATTGGTAAGAGCATACATTTATTTTTTCATTTACTATTGCAACTAGGTATATACCCAGCATCAAATCTTGTTTAAAGAGCACATGTTTATCATTTAACAAGATTTCATATTATGAAGATAATAATATCGTACACAAACATTCATGATAAAATCAGGAATGAGATAGCAAGCATTTTCTTTTGTTTTAGAAGTCATGTCTAAAAATTGCATCGGTCGGTGCACACAGAGATTCTTGTAATAAAATTGTACCTAATACAAATTCTGTTGCAAATTTATTTTGGACTCAAGTCGTTGGCCCAAACTGGCGGAAAGCCAAAGCACTGGTTTGCTAAAACATACTTTGTACCCAATAACATGCAAAACTTTACATACTCTGATAAAAAATTCTAATCGCATCGCAAAACATATTATCCATAAATTAAAGGAATTTTATTGGTTAACTAAAGAAAAATCCTAAGGGGCGGGGTATTTGCATGAGTCAGTATCACGGACAATGCAACAAATTATTCTTGTGCATAATCTATTCATACAGAAGTAAATTACTCATTAGAACATCCATATTATATTTCACTAGTGCTCCATATTAACGGAGTTTCATTGTAGGTATACTGTTCTATCTCATGTTGCTGTTTTCTTAACGATTCTAAGATAACCAAACCATAATTATTTACTCACCCTTCTTCCCTATAGACTAAGACAATGGCACCCGTAGTTGATCTATATTTGACGATACCCGGAGTTGGTTGTGGGCCCTGGATGCGACTCTTCGCAACATCGAATGGTATATTGACGCACGAACCGAGAACTCCTGATGTGAATCCTATGGCGACTTTACGGCCAAATTCCAGAAGTGGGTCCTAAAATAGTAAAATTGTCACAATAAAAATATCATCAGCCATTTACTTGCACTGTCTTCTTAATTAAAGGCCTTGGATTTTTAATTCCACTAGGGGGCAAAATGTTCAATTGTCTACCGACTGAACCACACGGGCGGGCGAACGCCTTGATGGTATATTAGTTTAAATAGCGAGACGTGCTGGTATCTAGGACGTGGATTCGATTCCCGGGTCGGGCAAATTTTCTGATGATTTTCTGAACATAGCCCGGGTTTGTGTCCGCCAACCTGCATTTGGCAAGCGTGGTGAGTGACTAATCCAAAATCAATCTTTGTAACGAAAACATGATTTCAAATGATGGTGACTTTGTCCCTACAGTGGGACAGTAATACAGACAGGCTGATACTTGAGGGGCAAATAAGTAGCATTCATAATTCGATACCGAGATATGAATGTTTATAAGTATGTCCTTAGATCAGGTTGAAGGGAGGGAAGCAAGACTTTTGTTTGATAAAAGAATGTGTATCAACGTATTTTTTCTAAAATCCCCGATTAAAGAGTGCTGCCCACAGAAATACATATTTATGTGCTGCCTGATAACAGCCTATAAATCCGTGCTAGTAGGTCGAGGCGTGGTGATTTAAGTTTTTTGTTTACCATTATCAGTGAAATCATTGATTTATTTTCAACATGCGTTACCAATATTAATCTTGTCTAGGCATATTTGTTAAATGGCCGGACAAATAACGAGTCACAAATTATGAAAGGGCAAATTACCAAAACTATGAGGCTCCACATACGCAATTTGTGTACGTCTACACTTTTGAACATTATAGGTATTTAGCCTTAACAAAAAAATCAAAAAGTTTTGCAATCACACTGCTACTAAACTACATCACACTGCTGTAACCGTAGCACAAGTTAATGAAATAAGCTATTTAATTTCTGATGCGAGGTTAGCAATAGTAAGTTGGTATCAATATTAAACATCAATCAATAGTTTACTTCAAAGAAATGTTAATAAAACCCAATTTTGTATTTTGTTTGGTATCTAGATAACTATTAGGCATTAGTTAATTATGCTTTACGCTAAGGTTCCTAAAAAGATGCAAATATATAAACATTAGCTACTTCTGCTGTGGAGATAAGAGTACGTGTGTGTTATCTTTCCCAAACAAGATAATTTTAACTCTGAACATCTGGCATTCCAAGTTTCATCTGTACTACCTATATAATCGTATGCTTAACTGCCGATCTTATTCTCATTTAGTACATTTATAAACGCGACTACAGGCAAAATGCAGTTTAAAATTTTATATTTGTTAATGTTACGTATCTCGTTTAAGTTTTCAATTGGATATGGTTTTTTATGCATATTTTTTTAACATTTTAAAGAATATATTTACCAGATTGTTAGATAACTTTATGTCTTTTAAAAATGGTTGCATAATGTTTTTACTTATTCCTACATATATTCCTTAAGAAGCAATAAAATACGATGTTAAAAAACCATTACGACGCTTCTAATGCCTCATAACATAACAGTTAAGTGACATTGACTCGTAGTTCATTGTTTTAACCAAATAATGTTTAACCCACCTCATACTCAGGCAAATAGCCTTTGACACTGTGGTAAAATCCGAAATATACACCGTTGAAGACGCCATTACGTGCTATGGTTGCTGTCAGCCCCTTGTTAAGCCCTCTGAAGCCTAGTCCATGTTCCCTCACAATCTGCCTGGTTACTGCCCAGGTACTAGGCAGCTGGGCAGCCAAAGCCCTGTTTGATTGTAAAGTAACTTTAACGACTTCAAAAGGATTAACTAATATTGCTTCTGTTATACCAGCTCCTAGGCCTGCTAGAGCGAAAGTCTGAAAAAAAAACAAATGATAATTATTATTCCAATGATAGTAAGTAGGATTTATAAAATAAAATCAGTTCTGACAAAGTCTGTCTGAGCAATAACACATACAAACAATTAAAATATATAATCAACAATCAGTAATATTTGCCTTTTTAGCGGGACTCTAAATATTGTACAATTAATATAAACAAAAGTCAAATCAGTTCTTACTATAGGAGTTGGTGTACTGGATCCAAACATAAAGAACCTTTTATATTGCTCAAAGGTCAAAAACTTCACAGCGCGTTTTGGAGTTTCCGCCAATATTGGAGGCAATATACCCTTCCAAAACGATGTCACTCCTTCATACTTATACATTTTCTTCATACAATCCACAATCCCATTATAATAGTGTGGATCTGTGACTTTGGCTGAAGTTTTAGTTGATTGTAATTGGAGTCTTGTTTTTACAAGATCCAAAGGATGCATTATACAAACTTCAATAAAACCTGCGCTACCACCTGCACCGATTTGCATTGCAGCTTGCTTTAAAAGTTTCTCAATATCCGTCATTTTTATTGATTTAAAGCCAAAATTACACTAAAACTTTTTTCAATGTCACGAAACGTCTTCTCGGGTCACTCTTTTCAACACAACTAAATAAAAAAAAAACTAAAAACTTTTTGTTATCGCAATGAAGTACTGCCAGCTTTAACATATTTCCCCACGTGGCAGGGAAATTTCCATAATATTGATAAGTTTTATTAATAAAGAATCCTAAATGTTAAATGAGATATCTTAACAAATTGACCTTCATAACCATGTAAATATATGTTTTCCTATTCTTATGAATATTCACTTAGAAAAATGTACCGATAAATAAACTACTAAATAAAGTTTGGCAGATATTATTGATAACAGCAACCCTACCCCAGTACTGTCAAAATGAATTGGAAGTTGTGTTTCTGATAAATTCTGTTAAAAACTTAAACAATAGAATCTTTTATTTTGGCTTGTAATGCCCTTTGTATTTTTAACGATAACATGTACTAATTTCAATAGCAAAGTGTTAGTCCTAAGATAGTGTGAATATACATTAGCAGTCAATGCAAATAGAGTCTGTTTTCGCCTGCACAATGTATTTGTCATACAAAATGGCAGGAAAGACGAGTGGTTTGCAGACTTAGCTCATTGAGATGATGTTAATATCAAGTGTATTATTGAGTGTGTTAAGTGGGTGGACAGTGAATTAAATGCGGAAATGTGGACATAATTTAAAAGATGGGTTCGCAGACATTGGAGATATTACGCCAGGGTGTTTGGGCATCGTTGACAGGAGGATGGTTCTATGATCCTCATCAAAATTTGTTTTGCAACACTGTGCACTTGTATATTTGGCTGTTCCTGCTATGCTTGCCGTTCTCAGTGTACCTGGTGAGTGATACCTGCGATTGGGAAGACATTTTCGTGTGCAATATTAGGTTATGGTGTAATATCCAAAATCAGGTCAACATGTTACATTCTTGTTATTGTTTCGATTGCTCACTTCGCAACTTTCAACCTCGTTTGATATCTTACTACTTTAAGTAAACAAGGTGGAGTTAATCTATATGTATTGAAATAATTTTTGTTGTTATGATCTAGATTAATTTCTCATTTAATTCATTGACTAATGTTTGAAGAACCAATCTAATAAATGTTAAAGATAAACAAAACACTGAACACATTGTTACACACTTCAAAGACATGACAAAATGATTTGAGATTTTAGTTCAAAAATGAGACAATTTTTCAAGTACTTTGAATTGACTATGCAGGGTTGATAGGTAATACAATTTTGTAGCAAAATAGTTTATAAGGTTACAATTTAAAATCAGCCACAATTACTGTAAACAAACAAACACAGTAATAATGTTCATAGATCTTTAAATGAACATGTTATATTATTACATATAGGTAATTAAGCTGAGGAGTTTGTTTGTTTGAACACGCCAATCTCAGGAACTACTGCAATAATATCAAGATTCGTGTGGGAGAATTTCATCGGGATTATAAGTATCCTATCACCATCACCTAAGTGACCACAGTCTGTTCAGCACTTTCAGCGTGATTGACAGACAAACATCCAAACAAACTTTCACATTAATAAATTATATTAATGTGAAAGTTAAATAATTATATTATTTAACGGGACTATTAATGTTTTTCCAACAGTATTACCCGCCAGCCAGCTTAGGTTGGATTGTCTATTGTGCGTTGGTTGCGTTGCTGTTCACGTGCCTCAAGCTGCTGAACCACGGGCTGCACCACATGTACGATACGAGTGAGTGCATCATCATCCAGCCCAGTGGTGACGCGTCGAATTCTAACAATAATACAGCGTAAGTATCAAAACAAAAATATTTTTATTTATTTGTATGTATAGGTATGCCCTTACCATTTTTTATGATAGTCCATAAAAACTATATGCCTCAATTATTCCTAAATGATAATAATTGTAATAATGAATTTGGAACACTGCAAATTAGTAACTTATATTATCAGAAAAAATATTTACTGTTACCTTGATAACTCTTAGCAGTAAACTGTTTTTGCTGTGAACTGTCACCACATGGCCTTATTCGCGAATAAGTTATAGCCATTAATATTTTATTATTGTTTCTGTTTGTTTTCATACAGTGCAAGATATTTAATACTTCACTGCATTTCTTTATAAAAATTTATTGTTCTTCTTTTCAGTCCTGAAGAAGGCATGGAGATGCAAATGCTCCGACTTGGCGGCATGGCTGCCACCGGCAGTGACAACGAGTCGGTTACGTCACTGGAGTACCATAAGCCTAACAATAGCACTATAGGTATATTTTAGTTGATAATTTTTTTAGCCTTATTAAATGGCTATGAGACCAAAATTGCTTAAATGGGTTCCATATTATACCTCTCGATAATTTCATTCATATTGTTGCAGATCTAAAAGTAGATGTCCATAGAAAAAATAGTTCAGAATCTAGCATAGAAGACAGTGCGACATCTGCCAAGCAGGCTGAGGCTGTGGCCACCACTAAATCAGATTTGTGCGTGGCGCAGGCTTCCGACATGCCGGGGCCTTCGAAAACCCGTCCACCGAACAGGAGCCGGTCGAAATCGGGCCACAAACGAGATCACAGGACTAAGACTAGACGGACGCATGGAAATAGAATCGATGAGCTAATCGTCGAGGAAGCTTCCAAAAATCCTCGTGTAGATAATAATTTACCTGTCCATATGTTTGTAGATGAAGGCCCGTTTGCGAAGGTCAGCAGGAGGTATCATGAGTGCTCGCATACTAGGCGCGGTTCCAGCAACAGAGACTTCTTCAAGGAGTGGTTGTACCTGGACGGAAACGAAGCCGCCGGCGAGCCATACCAGTCGAAGTTTGCGCGCCAACTTAGCTCTGATTCAAGAGACAACTCTGAACCGAGCGTGGGCCCGCCATCTCCCAAGAAGCGGATAGCGCACAGACGAAGGTACACAAATTACCCAGATGAAAGCTGTACAAAATCCGCTATGGCACTGGCTACCGCGCAGTCATCCAATATGAGAAGAAATTCCAATTCAACCATGTCGACAATACAGTTGCCACTTTTGAACTCTACTGCGCAGCTGGTTTCACATATGAGGCGGCATTCTAATAATGCTGATACTGGTTTCTTTGCCAGTGTTGAATTAGGCGAGTACATGATGGTGAATGCTGAAGCTCCTAGTGGAGATGCCGACAAAAATAAAGGTAAAAGTCCTGGAGTAAGGAGGATAAAGAGTGCTGCCTTAGAGATTGGTTGTCCGCCCCCGAGTGTGTCAAATCTTTCTCCTCACCCCAACAGTGCAGAAACAATTGGCGGACAGATGCTCAAAAATCCTAAAAGTGCAGTTATTCCTCCTCCAAGTAAGAGCCTGACACGCGGGCCACATCTGAACCTTTATCCTAAAAATGAATCAGGAGAGGGCTGTAGCTACCCATACTTAACTTACGGCTCCGAAATAGTTTATCCAATTGCTGAAATATCTGATGAGATGCAGACCTCACAAAAGGAGACGGATTTGGACTCAAGTGGAGAAAGTTATAGCGATTATGATGACGAAAAACAATTTCGTGGTTTTGACTGGGACGCGGAACAGTCCCCGGCAATGCGCTCCAGTGATTCTGATTTCGAAAACAACGGGTCTAGATCACCTTTACTCGATAGGAATACAGAAATTAGAGTCGTTCGTACTAAAAACCAAAGTGATTGTAAGAAACCGTGTTGTGATCGCCACTCTAACTGCAAACAGAATGTCGAATGTTCTAATGATAAATTAAAACCTGTTAGACTAAAAAAAGTTATAAAACCCGATCCGCCGTATGATAGCAAGCGGCCTGGCCAAAGTAGTGCCTGTGAGTGTAAATTTAATCCAAATGGTGATTATTTTGATAAGGCGAGCGCAAGTTCGAAGGACTTGCTTATAGAAAAATCTAGTTTAGAATCAAATGAAAATCCTGACCAAACAGATAAAAGGCCAGATGTAAAAAAAATAGTCGAGAAGAAACTCTGGGACCACGATATTTCTAATTCTAGCAGTAGTAGTGATACTAACGTAGACAGGCCACGGGAAGATAATAAGCAGGACAAAACGAATGCTCCTGAAACAGAAGAATCGCAATTGACGGGTGATAGTAAAAGTGCTGATGAAAGAAGTGTGTACAGTTTAGATTGGCTTTTTGAAGAAGAGTCTGAATCTAAAGTAATGACTATTAAAGAGGCCGACGCTTGTGCGTTTCCCACTGAAGAAGTATGTCAAAAACTTGCCAATGCGTTGGGCGAATCATCTTGTAACGTTCCAAAAAACTTGGGCGCTATACCAAAGCAGATAAAAAACTTAGCGCGTTCACGAGCTTCCTCGCAGAAGGAGAACAAGAAGAGAGATTCTAAGGATTCCAAAAAGGAAAAAGATGAAAACTTAGAAGGTGATCGAACTTTTCTAGATGCTGTTGAAGCTCAGGCTGCTTTGGTACAAGGACTTGAATGTTTGTTCGCGGCAACAAATGCTAATACCGTGGTCATGCCACCTACGAATAGAGAAGAGAGGCCACGTAGTCATAGGCAAAGTATTCGGTGTGAAAGGGAGAACTCGCACAAGACAAGAAAACGATCGATAGAGGAAGTTGCCCAAACATCAACCAACACGTTACTACCGACGTCAATGCCTTTATTGGCGGCGTTCCTCAACTCTAGAGTAGATTTTATGCCCTGCTGTGTAGCTGACGGTAGCGCTCCTGTGGAAGCTAATCAGAATGCTGAGGAAGGTCCAAGGTTACGACCTCTAATGGATCGAAATCATAGAAACCGCGTGCGAAAAATTAAGCGATCCACCCGCCAGCGCAACAACCCGTCTCAGAATAATCCTGAAAAGAAAGATAAACCGCCAAATACAGACAACTCCAATAACTCCATCAACGTACATTTCGCGACATCTTTTGATGACACCACTGATGGAGCGATACACTGTTTCATGGACGAGTATGGCAACTGGATGTCATATACTTTCGACAAAAATAGTTCAGGTAGGGCTCAAGCTCAACCAATACCACTGCCAGAGAAAGAAGATAACATTAGACTGAACAGGGTGAAACCCATTGAGCCCCCGGACAATTCTCAAGAAACTGCCGGTGAAGGTAGCTGTGGATCTTTGGAATCGGAGGCTGGAAACAGCGAAAGCATAGCAAAGAAACGCGGGGACAGTATAGACCAAAGTTCATCTAATCAGGGCAGCAACAACCCGCTTCTGTCCAGCAACAATAACATATCTACAGTTGTTGCGATCAATACTAATAATGCGAATAAGCGGTTCTACGTGTTCGACGGCGGGACTGGATCTCATACTGACCAGCCCAGATCTCCTGTGGCGTATGTGACTGATAGTTTGCTAGAACAAATAGAGGCTGAGAGGCAGTCGAGAATGGGTTTGCCGAGCATGCATATCAACTTGCTGATGAGCCAGCAGAGGGCGCAGCAACAGGCGCAGCAGGCGGAGAATACATCGGCGAACATCCCGAGCCTCATGCCCTCCATAGGAGAGGAAAGCGTGGAGAGCAATATACGGAGTAAATTCTCCAAAATAATGGACGAAATAGAGAAAGCGAATCAGCCGAAACCAAAAAGTTACTACAAATTCAAACTATCCAAGTGCTTTGAGGTCAAAGTCACTATGGACCGGTTGAAGCTGATGGCGCTTTTCGATCGGAATTTGACGTTCAAGGAAACTTTTGTGTCGATAGTATTGGCTATTATGGTTGCCGTATTGGGATCCATGGTCTTGAATCTTGGTTTTTACAGAGACATTTATGCTTTTTGGTTTTGCTTCATCATGGCGGGAAGTCAGTATTCATTATTGAAAAGTGTTCAACCGGACTCGGCGTCGCCGGTGCACGGTTTTAATAAAATGGTGGTATTCTCGAGGCCAGTATATTTCTGCTTGTGCAGTGCAATATTATGTGCAGTTAATAGTTACTTAGGCCAAACGGATCCGATTGCAGAAGACGCGCACATAAGAAGCCGAAGAAGCGTTGAACAGTTGAAGCCTCTCGTGGTGTATGGTTTCGAGTTGAACGAAAGAGATTTCTTCTACGTCATCCAGGAGATATTATCCAAGTTTTTGCTGTTTTTTCCATTGGCGTTCAGTTTCGGCTTGTTCCCACAAGTCAATACTTTTCTGATGTATCTGTTGGAGCAGATAGACATGCACGTGTTCGGAGGGAACGCTACGAGCAGCTTGAGTGCTGCTGTCTACTGCGTCCTGCGGTCTATAGCTGCCATCGGTGTGTTGTATGGATTCGCATACAGCGGCTTGGTAGAAGGCAAGAAATCACAACACCAGAAGCACAACATACTTTTTTCAATATTCTGCGGCCTTCTCGTTCCGATCGCATATCATTTGAGCCGGAGTGCTAGCGACTACACCTTGATCTGGAACTTGATTAAGAAACATTTATTACCCCCTGAACTATACGTGGTGCATAGTCCCGAGTGTTCTCCCGAAGTTAACAAAGACGAGCCTAACACGTTGAGCGACGACAAGAAGAACGATTCTGAGAGTAACATATCAAAGCAGAATTCGATAGGAAGTTCCGCGTCGAAGATAAATTTTAGTTCCGAGACGAATATTGCGAAGACTCAAAAGCGGTCGCAGACGTCGAGCGTGAGCTCCTTAAAGATGGACCCTCGAGCCGGTGATACTATGAATTCGACGACGTCGTTGAAAGTGGATCCTCCGACTGAGACTGAGGAGAAGAGTCGCGACTCGAACACGAACAACTCCAACAAGCAGGACCAGTCGGAGAAGCCAGACGAAGACATGGAAGATCCCCTGCCGAAGAAACTTCAGGCGACGGTGAACGCTCGCCTGAAGAATGACGTCATAGTCTGCATTTTTCTCGGCCTGTTTGTCCTGGGGATACATTCCACGACCGTCTTCACTACACTCAGACCACAGCTTAACATGGTAAGTGAATGATCTTTCTTTGTTTTATGAATTTAGTTCAAACTGCAACCTACATCATCATGAGCCTGTAGCAGTCCATTGCTGGACGTAAGTTACTCCCAGAGATTGTAAGGGCTGAGCCCATAGTCTCTATACTGGGCAGGTTAGAAACCGCAATATTGTGAACGATAGAACGCATGAGAAGAAAATGGGGTACTTTTCTACGCTGTACTACACTGTTCGGTGTTGGTTTTGACTGTCTCAAACCTACCATGACAAGTTTTCTGCAGATATTTTTGATATTTCGCACACCTCTAACAAGAATAGTGTAGCTCAAAATGATTACTGAAAACTGACAGATTTAGAATTTACGTAGAAAACTACATAATCTCCAATGACACACCAGATAAAGATTTTTTTTGAGTCGACCTTGTCTGCGGGTGCACGTACATAACTATTTATGTACTCTCTCCAGGTGCTGTGGATAATAGCCGGCATCCTCGGCTGGGTGCTGCACTACCTGACGCCGCAGCTGCGCAAGCAGCAGCCGTGGCTGTGCCTGGCCGGGCCCGTGCTGCGCCAGCACGAGCACGCGCAGTTCGAGGTCACCGAGCCAGCCAGACTCATGTGCTTTGAGAAGGTACGTGGTGGATAAGCAACTTTCGCAAAGTCGGTCACTGGATGGGTGACCGAAAATTTTTAGCTCAAATTCCTCCGTGTTTCGGAACGCACGTCAATCTCGTGTCCTCAGCTGCGTCTACAGTCGTTAATACATACTGGGCCCGCGAGCTGGTTTGTGACCCGTTCTCCTTAACCATCTATAAGGGAGGCACATGCCCCAGCTGTGGGGATGTTATTGGGCATGATGATAGGGAGTAGTCGCCGGCATCCTCGGCTGGGTGCTGCACTACCTGACGCCGCAGCTGCGCAAGCAGCAGCCGTGGCTGTGCCTGGCCGGGCCCGTGCTGCGCCAGCACGAGCACGCGCAGTTCGAGGTCACCGAGCCAGCGCGCCTCATGTGCTTTGAGAAGGTAGGTTGAGGTTAAGCAACTTTCGCAAAGTCGGTCACTGGATGGGTGACCTTTTTTTTTTATCTCAAGCGCCTACGTGCTTCGTATTGCACGTGAAGACGTGTCCCCAGCTGCGTTAGCAGTCATTAATCCACACTGGTCCCACGGGGTGGTTCGAGGCATCCATAAGGGAGGTCTGTGCCCCAACAGTAGGGATGTTAATTACATGATGATGGAGGTAGTCGCTGGCATCCTCGGCTGGGTGCTGCACTACCTGACGAGATGAGTATACCGAGCCCGCCCGTCTTATGTCCTTTGAGAAGGTAGGTTGAGGTTAAGCAACTTTCGCAAAGTTGGTCACTGGATGGGTGACCGAAAATTTTCATTCCAAGTTCCGTACTTCGAAAGCCACATAACGCTCGTGTCTGCAGCTGCGTCAGTAATCGTTTATCCCCACTGGGCTCGCGAGCTGGTTTGTGGCCCGTTCTCCTTAACCATCAATGGGGGGTGCACGTGCCTCAGATGATAGGGGGTAGTTGCCAGCATCCTCGGCTGGGTGCTGCACTACCTGACGCCGCAGCTGCGCAAGCAGCAGCCGTGGCTGTGCCTGGCCGGGCCCGTGCTGCGCCAGCACGAGCACGCGCAGTTCGAGGTCACCGAGCCAGCTAGACTCATGTGTTTCGAGAAGGTAGGTCGTGGATAAGCAACTTTCGCAAAGTCGGTCACTGGATGGGTGGCCGAACATGTTGAAGTGCTTCGGAAGGCACTTGAAGCTCGTGTCCTCAGCTACGTCAGCAGTCGTTAATCGTCATTGGGACCGCGAGGTGGTTTGTGGCCGTTCTTCTTAACCATCCATGGGGGATCATTTCTCAATATCTCGTCCGAGTGAAATTTCAACACATGAAATGTTAGTTAATTTATGTATTGTAATAGATATTCGTTATTCGTGTTAATATTTTATTTTATCTACTATTGTCTGTGTGGTACAATGTTATTTCTTGTCGTAGATATTCGTGTACCTGTGTTTCCTGGAGCGGAACGTCCTATACCCGGCTGTGGTGGTCGCTGCGACCACTCAGGACGCGCCCGCCATCGCAGCGAAATACGGCGACGCGGTCGGCGCCCTCATCATATGCGTCTGCGCGTTGAAATGTGAGTTTACGTTTCTTTTTTTTAATTCACGATGGCGAAAGCGAGACCAAGACTGACTGTGTGTAGATCCGACGAGCATTGAATTTGGAAACTTTTCAAAATATCTTTTTATTTACTGAATGAAAAAAATTAAACACATTTTTTCTGCGTTAATTTAGCGAAAATCTCGAAATGGTTTTTGATTTATGGTACCTTATTAAAAATGAAATGTTTAATTGACAACATTTTTCAACATTCTGGCAGCAACATTATAAAATTATTTGATTGTTCCCAGGCCTCAGGAACGCATACTCGGAGCCAGACACCCAGTACCTCATCCTGGTGTTCGCGTTCCTGCTGTTCCAACGGGACCTGAGCAGCCGCAACGTGTCGGAGACGTTCCTCGTCGACTACTTCATCACGGCCATTATATTCAGTAAGGTGTACGAGTTCTTACTCAAGGTACGTAACCTCGTTTTCGAACTAAATTATCGTTTATTTTAACGTAGTATCAAACAAAGTCGCTTACCATGTTCCGATTACGTTGTAGTGCTTTGATAGATAGAATGATTCGAGAGATATCTGATCATTTCCATCAGGCGACTGATCATTCAATTGACTTGCCACTTAACGTACATACCCTAAACTTGACAGTTATTTTTGTCAGATCTACTTCAATATATTTATACGTATTCTGACTGTTGTTGTTGTCAGATGCAGTTTAAAAGACTAATACTAAATTCGACTGTTGTTGTCAGATTATGTTGAATGGACTGCTACTTAATTTGGCTGTTGTTGATGTCAGATCCATATCAATATACTGATACTTAATTTGACTGATGTTGTGGTCAGATTCAGTTTCATAGACTGATACTTAAGTTGACTGTTGTTGTTGTCGTCGTCAGATACAGCTAGACTGCTACTTAATTCGACTGTTGTTGTTGTCAGATCAAGTTGGGAAGATTAATACTTAATTTGACTATTTTTCTGTCAGAAAGCGTCTGGCGAATTCGTCAAAGTGGCATCTTGGCTAGCCTACCAGATGTAGTTAAATAGACTGATACTTAATTTGACTGTTTTTGTTGTCAGATCCATGTCAATAGACTGATACTTAATTTCACTGTTGTAGTTGCCACATCCAGTTTAGTGGAATGATATTAATCTGACCGTTGTTGTTGTTATTTGCAGATCCAGTTCGTGGTAACGTACATCGCTCCGTGGCAGATCACGTGGGGCAGCGCGTTCCACGCGTTCGCGCAGCCGTTCTCCGTGCCGCACTCCGCCATGTTGTTCCTGCAGGCGGCCGTCTCTGCGCTGCTCTCGTCGCCTCTCACTCCGGCGCTGGGTGAGTTCGTAGTGAGGGACAGAGATGGATGGTTAATAAAGTGCACCTACTTATTAGTGATTTGCCGTGTCGCAAAAAATTTAGATCCGTGGATACGAATATGGATATTCGGTTTCATGATTCGGCAATCCGCAAATGATCCGCGTTAAAAAAAGCGGATGCAGATACGAATTCGGATTTTTCTCCTGGTGGATATCTGCGGATACGGATACGAATCTCCGAAACATCACTGCTACTAATGTCGATATTTGAGTTTTTTGAATTTTCGTAGAAGAACAATTTCATTCTTATTTTAGTTTGTTCTATGAACAGAAACTCGTCGTTTTCTTCGATAGTCTTTGTGTAAGGATCTAACGAGATATAAGTCTCGTAAAAAGTCATAATAAGTCTCGACTATAAAGTCGACCGTAAAACTGATGTATATTCGCCATGTACAAGAAGGAAACCACGTCTGAAGTCAACAGGGTCGAATGCCCGAACAGCCCTTTTGTCCAAATTTTTATGCGTCCAATAAAGTTTAAATAAATGGCAAAGTGGTCGAAGGACGTCGGCTCGGCCCGCAGGCAAACGCCTGCGCCGTCAGCTCCATACCACAGTAAACGAACAGTAGATCATCTTCATACAAACGTGCCGCTCTCGGTTTGAATGTGTGCGTGCGCTCCGCGCGCCGTGTCGGCACGCGGTTTCACGCACACGATTGCATAAAATAGTCAGGAATAGTCAGGTGCCAGTACGGGCTGTGCCGCGCAGCTGTGAGCACGCGCGTACATCACACGACCGCTCGCGATCGTCAACTCTCGCCGGCCACTTACCATAAGTATCATGACTTCAAAAAGGGAAAAAAGCTATTGCTGTGTTTTCGGGTGCCTTAACAACAATTTCGCAAACCCGCACTTATCTTTTTTCATAGTTCCTACTGAACCAGAAATGTAAATACCTACTTATACTTAAAGCTTATTATAAAATTTTGTGTTGTATTGTTTATTTCACAGTTAATTTGCTTGATTAAGAACGTAGCCGAGTCGCATTTTTCCATATAAATGTATTCCCAAATTTACTTCCTGAATACTATGTTTAAAGATAAAGTTTATTTTAAGAAGTCTATAGTTCGGCTGTTCAGAGAATGCGTTCCGTATGACACGTCGCGATTGAACTGACGACGTAAAGTAAAAGTGACAACCCTCGCGATCAACGCAAGAGTAGGTTAATAACTCGGCGGGCGGCCTTAAGAAAACTACTGTTCTGTACTTACTGTGTCCATACGAAGAAAGCTGAGTGCGGCCGACTCCGCCTGACGAAATACTCGCTCCAACACTCACTTATTTTGCTGAAGACATATTCAGTGCCTTCTTTCACCCATTAGGGGCCCTGGGGTCATTGGCCTTTAAATCACTTGTTTAGTCAAAGTGGGGCCCCCAGAGTCTCAATTTATCGCGGGGCCCTGGACACGTGCCCATTGTGCCCAGTGGGAAAGACGGCTCTGACGCCCATTATTATATATTACTTATTCTAAGGTTCGTATTAAAAAATCGCACTTGAGCGCGAATTTGAGGTGCTTTTTTATATGAGAATGACATATCAAGTTCGCACTCAAGATCGATCTCAGAGTTGAGTGCGATTTATTAATACGAGCCTAAAGGTTCATTCAGCCGAACTGAGAATCTAAGTAGTTATAAAAAAACAAGTCGTAGCTACATTGTAATGTCCCCAATTACATCGTTTTAGGCAGCGCCATATTCATGACGTCGTACGTGCGCCCGGTCAAGTTCTGGGAGCGCGACTACAACACCAAGAGAGTGGACCAGAGCAACACGAGGCTGTCGTCGCAGCTCGAACGCAACCTGGGAGCGGGTGAGCATTGATCATCCTGTCGTTTTTTATAGTGGCTCAGTATATTTGGCTCCACTCTGCCTTCTTCTTCTTCTTCTTCTTCTTCAGCCCTTTTCAACCCACTGCTGGGTATAGGCCTCCTCCAGTTTTCGCCATTCTAAGCGGTTTTGGGCTTTCCTCTGCCAGTTTCTGCCTGCCGTTCTGGCTATGTCGTCGGACCATCGAGCTGGCTGTCGACCAACGTTTCGACGTCCCGTTCTCGGAAACCATTCCCACTCTGTGATCTTATGGTTCCACTCTGCCTGCTGGTAAGCAAAAGAGGAGTCCTAAATGCAATGACAGCGGATGCGGTACAAAAGTAGTATCCTATCCGCTGGCATCGCCATACCGACCCGCGAGATACTTCTTCATGCTTCTCTTGAAGGAACCAAGGTTATAGAATGGTGGAAACTCTCATGCTGGTAATGCAAACCATCGTTTAATAGTTCGGCAAAGAAATGAATTGACAAATCTTCTGGGTTCGCGATGGAATAGTGGTCACGGTGTATGGGTGAAAGCGTTGCCCAGCAGGCGTGCTTCTTTGGCGGAATGGGGAATAAGGGAAAGCAATTCTTCATAACACTCACCATGGAATAAGCACTAGAAAACACTCGGGCAAACTATGTTCCACCGCAACTATAAATAAATAAATAATTTGTAAAGCCTGGAAACGCATTTTTGACCAGTCTAGTCCTGAATTTGGAAATATAAAAAAATATTGTCATGTTGTTCTCCAAAAATTCGAATTTTATCAAAAGCCCATATAAATATAAGGAAAATAGTTGACGAAGTATCAGTATGTTTTATCCAATTTTTTTACAGATGACAACAACCTAAATTCGATATTTTACGAACATTTGACCCGTTCGTTACAACACTACCTCTGCGGCGATCTGATGCTTGGGCGGTGGGGCCAAGTCCAACAGGGGGATTGTTTCGGTAAGTTTACAAGATGTGTATAATCTTGAATACAATAAAATTAAATTATTGCGTGAACCGTACTGAACTTTGGCGAGGGCATAAAAAACCGGGTATTTTGAAAACCGATTTAAGTAAAAAAAATACTTAAAAAGTATTGACCCAGAACTATTTAATCAACGTAGTTAAAAATAAGTAAAAATTTTTTTATGATAATATCAGGCAAAGAAAACTACGCCCATACAGCCATTGTGTGTCTATGACACCAGACACAGCCTCAAATTCAATTCAAACACCTCAGTTGAATGAATATTAATAGATGCAGCGAATAATTTGACAGTTATGCTATCCTTTTTCTCTATATAATGAATTACGTGTGATAGAGCAAGATAGCAGGTACACGTACTCTCGCAACCTAACTGTCTAGTGGGATGAAGTCATTATCGTGTGGCCGCCTTTTAAGCTCAAAATTAGGTGAATATTTGACGTTTTGGGTACACTCAAACGTGACATATGGAGCATCTATGGTATACTTTGATTTTTTTTTAATCTTTCGTCCTTGACTACAGGCAAAGGAATCTGCTTTCATACAACCATGCACATCGTTATTAAAACACTACAATTGTGTATTTGACTGCATACGAAATAAATTATGGTTTTCTAACATTAAAGATAAAATAAAAAATTAAGCACAAATCACTATGCCACAGCTAATATAGAGCTTTTAACAAATTATAACAGTAAATTGAAACTAAAAAAGTATTTATTTGACAACACAAAAATGTGACGTCACGATTCAATATTTCATGCAGTTTTTCCTACAAGGTTACGTTTTTGACATTTAATAAAAGTAGATGATTTGACCTGTCAGTCAAATACTGACTTTTGTTTTTTCCTTACAGTCCTAGCATCGGACTACCTCAACTGCCTAGTGCACATCGTCGAGATGGGCAACGGGTTGGTGTCGTTCCAACTCCGCGGGCTGGAGTTCAGGGGCACGTACTGCCAGCAGAGAGAGGTGGAGGCGATCTCGGAGGGGCCGGAGGAGAGTAGCGGTGAGTTTTGCTCTGGTCTGGTTGTAATAGGGTATTTTACGTTGTAGGATTTATATTTTTGTTTGTCTTCTTGTGAGACAGAGATTAAGTTATTTATATTTATGTTCCTCTCTCTTTCTCTTATCTTATAAATACCTTAAATTAAGTTTGGTAAAAAGACTTGCTAATTTATACGTCCCGAGCACAGATTTCATGGTTTCCTTTTATTTAATTTATCAAGTTTGTGAGAGACTTCTTCCTTATAAAAAAGACCCAAAGATCGATTAAGAATTTAGCGTGTTCTATCAGCATTAGAATGGCATTATAAAATTCCATACCTTATATGTAGTTCACTCTGGAGTGAGTTGAATGAATGAATTGTGACATATTTACGCCTACCTACCGCCATCTAGCGGATTTTCCTGATGTTTAATTGATGATGACGTAAGTGTATGCCGCAGAAAGAAGGCGTGTGTGAGTGCGGGGGTGGCTTGCCGGGAACTCGCGTTGGGCGCGGCGTGGGCTTATGGTCCAAATAGTTCTTATGGTCCATCGACTACTATCTACTCCAGGCGAACGGCTCATTTGAGTTAAGCTCTACCTCTCTTAATAATTGATGATGACGTATGCCGCAGAAGGCGTGTGCACGGGCGCGTGGTGGTGCGGCGGCCGGGTGCTGGCCCCGGGCGCGGCCTGGGCGCTGCGCTGGCTGGCGTGGCAGCTGGCCAGCGCGCGCTACGTGCTCGAGGGCTACTCCGTCAGCGACAACAGCGCCGTCTCCATGCTGCAGGTGTTCGACTTCAGGAAGGTGCTGCTCACCTACTACGTCAAGGTAAGTTACTGGTTGTTACGTATTCTAATCGCAAAGACAGATGAACTACTTATTTCTTGGTATCTAAAAAATATCACTTGTGAATCATTTCAATGAGTCCCGATGCTATACATACTACTCTAAGTGAGTTCCGCGGAACCCTATTGCTCGACGATACTTCTGTGGAGGTTCCGCATGACTTTAGAAAAAAATAAATCACCTCTCCCTGGTCGAACATTTGGACTTCGCAATGACAGCATAAATGAGGCACAATGTACACGTAACGCCATCTACCGGAAATATGTATAAACATACTTATTGGGTATCTGTATCTATTGCAGAGTATAATCTACTACACGATCCAATCGAACAAACTGGAGGAGTGGCTTGCCTCGCCCGTGCTCTCCGAGGCGTTGAAACCTATGAACGAACGAGCTTTCGTCGACTTAGATCCGATATTCAACGTTAATTTGGACGAAGATTACGACTTTCGTGCGTCTGGTATTACAAGGTTAGTAAAATGTAATATAGTGTGAGTGTTTTGATATACATCATCCGATTTATGTATTAATTTAATCTTTAAGTACTTGATGTACTGTGGAAAAGATGATCCACATTGACATATTTTATATTTTTCAATAAAAATAATTGCAGAAAGTTTTTTTTACCTTATTTATACTGTGTATGCCTAATGTTAAATAAATATATAAATATCAGGAGGTGATTTCATAAAGTAAAAATAAAGTGTGGCGTTGTAGTTAGGTGTCGAAACAGTCCTATAACTGGTGACCACGACGTGATCGGTCCCTATAAAAGTATATTTTGATTTTTTTCAAATGTTTGCATTACGCTACCCCACATCACAGGAGCAGATTCTGCGCCATCTACCAGGAGTGGATAGTGCACTGCAGCGTGCGTCGCGGCGCCGGGTGGAGGCGACGGGCGGCTGCTAAAGACTCTTCGCTGGTCACTCTGTGCTTCGCGCTGAGCTTGCTGGGACGCAGGGCGTTAGCTGCCGCTCAGCATCTGTCCGCTTCCAGGTACGGTACAATTCAGCGCCATCTATAGGTTCCCCCAAACAACTCAACACAGGCGCGGCGAAGGCTAGCGGATACGAGTGGCTGATAAGGACTCGTCGCTGGTGACGCTGTGCTTCGCACTCAGTCTGCTGGGTCGCAGTGCGCTGGTGGCCGCCCAACATCTGTCCGGTTCCAGGTATAATGAGCAGAGTCAGGGCCATCTATAGGTTCCCCCAAACAACTTGACATGGGCGCTTAGAGACGAGTGGCTGCCAAAGACTCGTCGCTGGTGACTCTGTGCTTCGCGCTGAGCTTGCTGGGACGCCGCGCGTTAGCTGCTGCTCAACATCTGTCAGCTTCCAGGTACATTATATTGATCAGATTTTGTGCCATCTATCAGGAGTGGATAGTGCACTGCAGCGTGCGTCGCGGCGCCGGGTGGAGGCGACGAGCTGCTGCCAAGGACTCGTCGCTGGTCACTCTTTGCTTTGCGCTCAGTCTGCTGGGACGCAGGGCGTTAGCGGCTGCTCAACATCTGTCCGCTTCCAGGTACGGTACTATGAACATATTTAGCGCCATCTATAGTTTCCCGCAAACAGGTCGACACGGGTACGACGCGGGCTGGCGGAGACGAGTTGCTGCTAACGACTCGTCGCTGTTGACGCTGTGCCGCTCAACATCTGTCCGCTTCCAGGTACTGTGAAATGATCAGATTTAGCGCCATCTATAGGTCGAGCAAGCAAATCAATGGGGCGCGGCGTGAAGACGTGTGGTAAAGACACCTCCCTGGTCTTTCTTTGCTTCGCGCTGGAACCCGGGCGTTAGATGCCGCTCAACATCTGTCCGCTTCCAGGTACGGTACTATGATCAGATTTAGCGCCATCTATAGGTCGAGCAAGCAAATCGATACAGGCGCGGCGTGGAGACGAGTGGCTGCTAAAGACTCGTTCCTGGGCACTCTGTGCTTCGCGCTCAGCCTGCTAGAACCTCGGACGCTAGCCGCGGCGCGACATCTTTCCGCTCCTAGGTACAATGATCAGATTTGATTCTGCGCCAATCTACCATGAGTGGATAGTGCACTGCAGCGTGCGTCGCGGCGCCGGGTGGAGGCGACGAGCTGCTGCCAAGGACTCGTCGCTGGTCACTCTGTGCTTCGCGCTGAGCTTGCTGGGACGGCGCGCCTTAGCTGCCGCTCAACATCTGTCCGCTTCCAGGTACGGTACAATGATCAGATTCAGCGCCATCTATAGGTTCCCCCAAACAACTTGACTTGGGCGCTTGGAGACAAGTGGCTGCTAAAGACTCGCCCCTGGTCACGCTGTGCTTTGCACTCAGTCTCCTGGGACGCCGCGCGTTAGCGGCTGCTCAACATCTGTCCGCCTCTAGGTACGGTACAATGATCAGATTTAGCGCCATCTATAGGTCGAAGCAAGCACATCGATACGGGCACAGCGCGGCGATGACGAGTGACTACTAAAAACAGTCTCTCTGTGCTTCGCGCTGGACGCCGGGCGTTAGATGCCGCTCAACATCTGTACACTTCAAGGTACGGCTCAACATTTAGATTCAGCGCCATCTATAGTTTCCCGCAAACAACTCGACACGGGCCCGGCGCGGGCTGGTGAGTCTGCTTCGCGCTCAGTCTGATTCTGCGCCATCTACCGGGAGTGGATAGTGCACTGCAGCGTGCGTCGTGGCGCCGGGTGGAGGCGACGAGCTGCTGCCAAAGACTCGTCGCTGGTGACGCTCTGCTTCGCGCTGAGCTTGCTAGGACGCAGGGCGTTAGCGGCTGCTCAACATCTGTCAGCTTCCAGGTGCAGTATAAATGATCAGATTCAGCGCCATCTATAGGTCGAGCAAGCAAATCGATACGGGCGCGACGTGGAGACGGGCGGCCGCCAAAGACTCGTCATTGGTGACGCTGTGCTTCGCGCTTAGCCTGCTAGAACCTCGGGCGCTAGCCGCGGCGCGACATCTTTCCGCTTCTAGGTACGGTACTATGATCATATTTAGCGCCATCTATAGTTTCCCGCAAACAGGTCGACGCCAATCTACCAGGAGTGGATAGTGCACGGCAGCGTGCGTCGCGCGCCGGGTGGAGGCGACGAGCTGCTGCCAAGGACTCGTCGCTGTTGACGCTGTGCCGCTCAACATCTGTCAGCTTCCAGGTACGCTATAAATGATCAGATTTAGCGCCATCTATCGAGGTCGAGCAAGCAAATCGATACAGGCGCGGCGTGGAGGCGAGTGGCTGGTAAAGACTCGTCCCTGGTGACTCTGTGCTTCGCGCTGAGCCTGCTAGGACGTAGGGCACTGGCCGCGGCGCAACATCTGTCCGCTTCCAGGTACGGTATATTGATCAGAATCAGCGCCATCTATCCTTTATGAGTCGTATTCCTCATTACTGAGGCTCGTGATCATTGCATGAAATAAAACATACAACAACTCTCTTGGCAATTTTATGGGGTGGTTTGCCATTGCCTTCTCCATTTCACACACTTACTCGTAGTGATTGTGTGTGTAGGTTTCCACACGATGTTTTCCTTCACCGTACAGCTGGCATGAAATTACTTTAAATGCACAATATAGATTTTTGATAATCCAGAGGTGCGTGGCTGACCAGATTTGAACCGCCGACCTCGCGGATAACCGGCGCTCTTACCACAAGGCTACCGAGTCGTAAGCGCCATCTATAGGTTCCTGCAATAAATTCGACGAGAGCGCAGCGCGCTCAAATTAACAATGTATTTTAAAAGCAGGTTATAATATTATCGCAATACCACTTGATTCCAGCGTGGAGTTCTTCCTGTACGGGCTGCACTCGCTGTTCAAGGGCGACTTCCGCATCACGTGCGCGCGCGACGAGTGGGTGTTCACCGACATGTCACTGCTCCACTCTGTACTAGCGCCGGCTATAAGGATGGCGTTGAAACTGCATCAGGTTCGTTTTATATTATCAAGACTTTATTTATTACCTTTCAGATGTAGTTCACGTTAGCTAGTTACTATTTGGACTCCTCTCGTTAATAAATAGGAGATGCGTTGTGGTCATCCTTGTCTTGGGGGTAGGAATAGGCCGTGTGAGGTGCTCCCGGTGCTTTAAGTAGTACTGCTTTTGAAAAAGTGTCACAAGGGTTGACCACTATCCCTCATTAAATAGCAATGGGCTTCAGCTTCAGATTTGTTTATATTTCAGCGGGGGAAATGCCTTATCTGCCATAATGTTACCCTGGTGGGCAGTGGGACAGGACTGTGTGTGATGCTCCCGTTGCTTTTTTACTAGTTTCCTAGGGATTTACTCACTAAACCATATCGAGCGTATCTTTGGTATTTATTCAATTTGTAATTTTTGTGGTCCTTCGAGCTGGTTCTATCAACGATGCGTTTGCTTTGGTATCTTAGTTCATTCTTAACATGTTTATCTCCCCTTGCAGGACCACTTCATGTTCCCGGAGGAATACTGCAGCAGCTCTGCTTTGTACGCGGCCATCGCGTCTCACGCGGCGCGGCTGGTCATCTGCCACGAGGCCGCGCCCGCCTGGCGGTACAACGTGCTGAGGGGAGCGCCACATTTACTTGCGCTCAGGTAGGCACGCGGCCCACGGGACACACGGCGTTCATGACACATACGACACACGGCGTCCATACGACATCCGGCTTATCCCAACTAATATTATAAATGCGAAAGTAACTCTGTCTGTCTGTCTGTCTGTCTGCCTGTCTGTCTGTCTGTTACGCTTTCCCGCTTAAACCTCGCAACCGATTTTGATGAAATTTGGTACAGACAATCTTTAGACCCTGAGACAGAACATAGGCTACTTTTTATTTCGAAAAAAAGAAATCCACGCGGACGGAGTCGCGGGCGGCCGCTAGTATGACATATACGACACACGATACGACAAGCAAGAAACTCACGAAGTACTCGGCACATACGCCGCACACAGCACACCTTACGTACACGTCACTCATGATACACGCGTTGCATATGACGCACATAACATACATTTCACCAACGACATGCACGGGTCAGAGGCACATGCCTCATGTCACACGATGTGCACGCTGCGCAGGCACACGACATACATGACTCACAGAACCTACGCGGCAGAAAAGATACACGTTCGTAGTACACGGCATAAACGCTGCATGCACACTGCGCAACGTAACTCACACGTAGCGAAAGACACACAATACAAAGCTAACGCAGATTAAGATCACTGAAATCATAACAGTCATGTCAAAAACAAAAAACATTTTATACCCCTTGATGTAATAGTGTGGGTAATCTCAGGGTCGAAAATTTTCTTCTAAAATGAATAAAATCCAAATGCAGTAATAAGATTGTATAATATAAGCAAACACTCTTCAAATATTCACTCTCCATTTCAGGCACGTAATGGACGAAGGCAACGACGACTACAAGATAATAATGCTGAACAAGCGCCACCTCGGCTTCCGCGTGATCAAGCTGAACCGCGAGTGCGTCCGCGGCCTGTGGGCGGGCCAGCAGCAGGAGCTGGTCTACCTGAGGAACAGGAACCCGGAGCGAGGGTCCATACAGAACGCTAAGCAGGTAGGTCCACTCATCATCAGCCAGTTGGAGTCCACTGCTGGGAGAAGATCGCTCCCACTTGGGATTATTGCCCATAGTCATCACTCTGGGCAAGCGGGTTAATGACAGCACAATGTTTAACGATAAAGCACAAGAGTACGCTGCTACCCATCTCCCGTTACGTCTAGGGGACTAGTCGCTTCTTACGACCCCCATGGGAATAAGGGGGGTAGTACTATTCTAGGCCGGCACTACACAGCATACTGGACTTCCGCGTGATCAAGCTGAACCGCGAGTGCGTCCGCGGCCTGTGGGCGGGGCAGCAGCAGGAGCTCGTCTACCTGAGGAACAGGAACCCGGAGCGGGGGTCCATACAGAACGCTAAGCAGGTGGGTTTATTCTTCATCAGCCAGTTGCAGATCATAGCTGGACTTAGGATTCCTCAGATGAGAGGTTATTAAGCAAGTGGTTTCACTCATTATTATCATCAGCTGGAGCTTATACACATAGTCACCACCCTGAGCGGACGGAATTGACAACATTTAATTTTTTTCATGTGCTGTTTTTATTTTCTATTCTGAAAGATTTTCAAAAACTAAAGCTTACGTATTTTTTCTTTTTCGTTTATTTTCTTTCCTTTTTGTAAAATAAATTATTTAAAAACGACTTATTCTAAAAGAGCGTAAGTCAATGTCATGGGATGAACGAACATTTTATCTTTGCTATTTTAAAAAATAAACTCTAATGACGGAAGTTCACACAATTGTTGCCAGTAGACTCTAGGGTAAATTCATGAAAAATGTTGTCCAAGTACCTAAAGTGCCACTTAAGTACCCAGTTCGTACTTTAAACTAACGTAAATAATGTTTAAGTAAGATTTCATAAAGCTATAAAATTAAATCTGGTACATCAACTGAGTTATAATTTTGTCGCAATATTCAAAAACATGAGTTTTTCCCCGATTCGCCAGGAGTTTTGCCAATCCGGCAACACTGTATGATTAATGTATACACACATGCACAGTTTTCTGTCAGTTTGACAAGAAACAGTGTCAAACTTACGTTTCTTTTTTTTAATTCACGATGGCCAATGCGAGACCAAGATTGACTGTGTGTGGATCCGACGAGCATTGAATTTGGAAACTTTTCAAAATATCTTTTTAGTTACTGAATGAAAAAAATTAAAATCATTTTTTTTGTGTCAATTTAGCGAAAATCTCGAAATGGTTTTTGAATTATAGTACCTTGTAAAAAATTAAATGTTGTCAATTGTGACTGTAGTAAAGTGAACGCCGCTGCCTATCCACCGGTATGTAATGAAATGAAAATTAAAAATAATTTATTTTAATAACACAAGTAGGTACTTAGAGTAAATAAATTTTTGAAGAATCCTTTTAAGCATAATTATAATTATGCCTGTGCCAGGAGGCCTCGCGCCTGCGCTTCTAAAAAGCTCTGTAGGCCTTATACCGCGCTCTGAAGACGGTGGACGGTACTTGGATAGATAGATACTTATTTAGTATACATAAACTACACGATAAATAAAGTTTTTTTACCAAACCTAACCTAACTTTATTCGTATCTCCCACAGGCGCTCCGCAACATTATAAACTCGTCGTGCGACCAGCCCATAGGCTACCCCATCTACGTGTCGCCGCTGACGACGTCGTACGCGGACACGTCGCCGCAGCTGTGCTCGCTGCTGGGCGGGCCCGTCACCGTCACCGCCGTCAAGCACCGCGTCACTGCGCTGTGGAGACGGTGAGGGGAGATATAAGATAGATATAGATACTAGATACTTACTAAAGAAGTGTAATCTACTCTTTTGGGCCCTCAAGACGTCTGCAACACGACCAGTCAGAGAATTCACTAGTTTTAGTAAGTAAACTCCGCCCGCATCCGCGAAGGTGGGATCAAAGGTTGGCTCTTTTTGGCCTCCACGAAGCTTTCTACACGCCTGCCAGAGCATCTAGGGTTGTGGTCAGCAAACACCGGTGAGAATAGATGTTAGATAAATAGATACTTGTGTGGTGTTAAAGGACTTTGTTGGGCTCATAAGATGTCTTAGATCAGGTTAGTCTGGGAATCTACGAGTTCTATTAGGTAAACTCTGCCCCTATCTGTGAAAGCGTTTACAGCTTGCTCGGTTTGACTCTCACTTTGCATTCTACACTTTTGCATTCTGTCGGATTCTCTTGGGGTTTTGGTAAGTAAACTCCGCCCCTTTCATATCCCCTGATTGCATGGAGAAACATAAGCAACTCGTTGGGGAGATGTAGACTCATTCAGAAGTGGTTTCGTTGAATCATACGTCGTTGCCGATATGGTTTGTTGGAGAACCTAGTGGTATTGATTTAATTCTGCCCGTTTAGTAAAAAAGATATATTAGTAATAAAGTATATTTAATTATTTAGTGGGTTGCAGTTTAAAGTGACTCCCATACCAGAGAAAATGAAATTAAGAACACGGCGAGTCTCAGTTTCTCGGAGGGATATCTCGGCTACCGGCTCGAACTCCAAACTGAGCGCTATATTTACAATCACGCCCGCATCAACACTGCAGTAAACATATAATGATGATGTATCTCTCCTCAGCATCCGGCGGCGCTGCGGCGAGGGCTGCTCGTCTGGGGGCGGGGGCGCGGGCGCGTGCGGCGCGGCGGCGGCCGAGGCGGGGGCAGCACGCGCCGCCACGCCCCGACACAACGCTAATGCGCTTCATCTGTCCCGGACTTCGCTAGGTAACTAGAGTAGATTAACGCACTGCTTCTGACATATTAATCATTCGCAATAAATAAAACAAAAACCAATCATTTCATTCACATAGATCTTTAAAACTACGCAACGGATTTTGATGCGTTCTTTTTAATAAATAGAGTGATTGCATGTACATATATTTAAACTTCCTTAAAAGTTTTACTTGTATAATTCATGCATAATTTAGTAGAGAATCTCTTGATAATTTTATAATAACAGGTTAACAGATTCATAATACATGCACTACTAATACACTAATATTTCTTTCAATACTTATATTTACTGTTATTATGGGTATGCTTTTTCACCATCTAGCGGGTACGAGAGGCAGCTTAGCTAGCGCGGGTAAACCCACGTCGTCGACGCTAGCTTCCCTGGCAGGGTTACTGCGAGAACATTCACACGAGAGGACCTTGGAGGAAGCAGGTGAGTGCATTTGTAGATTTATGTTACCAAATAAAATAACTGTGTATAAGACATTTTTGTTTAACAATTGAGTTGCAAAATGCAAAATTTTGGCCGAAATGGTCACCTCCCTTTTTCATAAGGCATTGTGCCTCCCTATAGTTCTCTTTCACAAGCACCATAATGTATTTTGTCATTAACATTATAATCCCAAAGTGAAGTGTTTTGGCAGTAATTAGTATCCAACTCCAGTTTGAAATCATAAATGTAAAGCGTATTTTCTTCTCCCCCCATCTCAATTCTGCATTTATGTATGTCTCACGTTGTAATGACGGTTACAGCATACGTAAGCACAGCTGGACCGGAGGGCGGGTCGCCACGGCGGCTACGCGAAGAGAGGGCTAGTTCGGCGCCAGGAGCAAGGCGCGAGCGGCGACACGACAGGCACCCGCGCGACGAGAGGCATGACCGGCATGATAGAGCCAGGAGCATCGCTAAGGACCCCGTAAGACAAGTAAGTGATCACGTCATCGGCGTACGGTAGGCGTGTCCGGATTCCCGACACACCCACTACGCTATACACCCACTGTCGGATTGGTATCAATTAGTTTGGGTGGCTTTAGAATAGCGTCGTCAACATAAGTAAGCCCGATGGATCCAGAGAGTGAGAGACATAATAGAGCCAGAAGTATTGCTAAAGACCCTGTTAGCGTGTCGCAGCATGGCTAAGGCGGTTCTACGCTGCGTTCGGCACGACAAGAACGATCTAGCGCGCCGGTAAGACAAGCTAGTCGTATAAAACAGCGTCGTAAGTCTACGAACGTAAGCACATCTGGTCCGGAGGGCGGGTCGCCACGGCGGCTTCGCGAGGAGCGGGCGAGCTCTGCGCCCGGCGCCAGGCGCGAGCGGCGACACGACAGGCACCCGCGCGACGAGAGACATGACCGACATGATAGAGCCAGGAGCATCGCTAAGGACCCCGTTAGACAGGTAAGAGAGACATTGCTAGAGTCACTTGAAAAAGCGTCTTCGACTTACGGTAACTAGATCGCTTGGAAAGCATAGCCAAGAATCCTCCCAGGCAGGTGAGATTAAGATCTCATAAAATCAGCATCGTCAACGTGCAGTAACAGGGCGGGTCCAGCTCGTCCGGCGACTTGAAACACAACCGGCACGATTGACACGACAGAAACGATTTAACTAAACAGCGTCGTTAGTGTACGTACGTAAGCACAGCTGGTCCGGAGGGCGGGTCGCCACGGCGTCTACGCGAAGAGAGAGCTAGTTCGGCGCCAGGCGCAAGGCGCGAGCGGCGACACGACAGGCACCCGCGCGACGAGAGGCATGACCGGCATGATAGAGCCAGGAGCATCGCTAAAGACCCTGTTAGACAGGTAAGAGAGACATTGCTAGTCACTTGAAAACAGCATCGTCGACGTACGGTAACTAGGTGGGTCCAGGCGCATAACACGACTGGCACGACAGGCACGATCGCTTGGAAAGCATATCCAAGAATCCTGTCAGGCAGGTGAGATTATGATTACGTAAAAGCAGCATCATCAACGTACAGTAACAACGGCACGATTAACACAACAGGAACGATCTAGCGCGCAGTATATCCAAGAACTCTGCCATGCAGGTAAGAGATCTATCTAGTTAGTTGTATAAAACAGTGTCGTTACTGTACATACATGAGCACAGCGGGTCCGAGGGGCGGGTCGCCACGGCGGCTGCGCGAGGAGCGGGCTAGTTCGGCGCCAGGCGCAAGGCGCGAACGGCGACACGACAGGCACCCGCGCGACGAGAGACATGACCGGCATGATAGAGCCAGGAGCATCGCTAAAGACCCTGTTAGGCAGGTGAGATATCGCGTCATCGGCGTACGGTGGGGGGTTGTGTCCGGACGCCCGACACGCCCACTACGCTATACACCCACTGTCGTATATGTATCAATTAGTTTGGGTGGCTTAAGAATAACGTCGTCAACATAGTAAGCCCGACGGATCCAGAGAGTGAGAGACATAATAGAGCCCGAAGTATCGCTAAAGACCCTGTTAGCGTGTCACATAGCACGGTACGGAGACCCTAAGGCGGTTCTACGTAAGACGTCTAGCAAGCTAGTCGTATAAAACAGCCTCGTTAGTGCACGTATGTAAGCACAGCGGGTCCGGAGGGCGGGTCGCCACGGCGTCTACGCGAAGAGAGGGCTAGTTCGGCGCCAGGTGCAAGGCGCGAGCGGCGACACGACAGGCACCCGCGCGACGAGAGGCATGACCGGCATGATAGAGCCAGGAGCATCGCTAAGGACCCCGTTAGACAGGTAAGAGAGACATTGCTACGGTCACCTGAAAACAACGTCGTCGATGTACGATAACAACGTGGGCCCAGGTGCACAACACGCCTGGCATGATCTTTGGAAAGCATAGCCAAGAATCCTCCCAGCCAGGTGAGATTAAGATCTCGTAAAAGCAGCATCGTCAACGTGCAGTAACAGGGCGGGTCCGGCTCGTCCGGCGACTAGAAGCACGACCGGCACGATTGACACGACAGAAACGATTTATCTAGCTAGTCGTCTTAAACAGCGGCGTTAGTGTACGTACGTAAGCACAGCTGGTCCGGAGGGCGGGTCGCCACGGCGTCTACGCGAAGAGAGGGCTAGTTCGGCGCCAGGCGCCAGGCGCGAGCGGCGACACGACAGGCACCCGCGCGACGAGAGACATGACCGACACGATAGAGCCAGGAGCATCGCTAAAGACCCCGTTAGACAGGTGAGACAGAAGTTTCTTATAAATAGCCTCGTCAAAGAACGGTTTGGAGGTGGGTCCAGGCGCATAACACGACTGGCACGACAGGAACAATCGCTTGGAAAGCATATCCAAGAATCCTGTCAGGCAGGTGAGATTATGATTACGTAAAAGCAGCATCATCAACGCAGAGAAACAACGGTACGATTAACACAACAGGAACGATCTAGCGCGCAGTATATCCAAGGTGTCATGCAGGTAAGGGATCTATCTAGTTAGTTGTATAAAACAGCGTCGTTACTGTACATACGTAAGCACAGCTGGACCGGAGGGCGGGTCGCCACGGCGTCTACGCGAAGAGAGAGCTAGTTCGGCGCCAGGCGCAAGGCGCGAGCGGCGACACGACAGGCACCCGCGCGACGAGAGACATGACCGACACGATAGAGCCAGGAGCATCGCTAAAGACCCCGTTAGACAGGTAAGTCATCGCGTCATCGGCGTACGGTGGCGGGGCGTGTCCGGACGCCCGACACGCCCACCACGACACGAGCACGACTCCGCGCGAGGATCGCCAAGACCTTGTCAGATGGGTATCGTTGCTTGTCGTCGCGTCGTCTGCGCGTAAAAAACCGTCTTCTACGTACGGTAGCGAGACCAGTGTGGGTCACGTCACGACATACACTTCTACTGATTTCTCTTTGTAAACAGTCATCTTTTTTATTCCTAGTTTACTATTTTTGCCAAAAAAATTGAATTGTAATAAATATATACAATACATTTATATTCGTCGTAACAGGCGAGCGGCAGCAGCGGCAGGAGTAGAATGCGGCGGGAGCGCGCCATGCCGGCGTCGTTCCGCCTGCTCGCCGCGTCCGACAACCTGCGCGTCGAGACCGGCTCCTGCCAGGGTCACACCGACGATGCGCAGGTAACTGCAAGTAACTGAGTCGCACCAGAAGAGGCAGAATATAAAAAAAAGAAACACACTTCCAAACTGGACTTAGAAAGGAAAAAAGTCAATTGATTTTAGCACAAAAAACCAAGGGGCAATCGATTATAGAAATCCATATTAAACTTGAACATACCAATATACCTCCTAAAAATAAGTATTTTAATGCAATAACCGATACGATATGCTTTATTTCAGGGATCGGCAGGCAGTGGTTGGGACGGTGCTTGGAGAGACCAGCCACGGCGAGCAGCAAGTGCAAAGGTATCATAATGATTCCAAGAAAGAAAGCATTTCCGATCATAATTTCTTGGCCAATAGGAAAAAGCGAATGAAGGTGTTAGCGATTGAAAAATTGCTAAATGGCAATGGGTGCGTTTAGCAGAAAAAAGTGCTAGGAAGCGCTTGTAAGCAAAATGGCGATTGTTAAGCAAAATGGCGGATTGTGTCAGCGCAACTGAAGTTAGCAAACACGTCCTGGCCGAAAACTGTACAGTTTGTTTTTCAGCGCTAGTAAGCGCTCGCAAGCGCTTTTTTCTGCCAAACGCACCCATTATGTAGGCGTGAGGTCTAACTGCTATGTCATTGGTGAATTTTGACATATCTGTCAATGTCATGTCTAAATTCACCAATCACACATCAGTTAGACTCTACGCCGACCTACTGCCATCTAGCGGATTTTTCATTTGCGAAAACCCTCATTGGTTTTATTCGGGTGTGAAGGAATTTAGTGGGTAGTAGGGCTAGGGACACACACGGTTGTTGTTATATCTTATGAATTTCGTAACCTCAAAAGTTCGATAAGCCCTAAAAAGTAACGTGAAATGTCCATCTTAGGTGTGCGGCGTATCCGGCGGCGGACGCTTACCCAGCGCGGAGTCATCTCTGGAGGACCTGGCGCCGCTCGGCCTGGACCTCTCGCTGCCCGACTGCAAGATCATCGCCAACAGGAACGCCAGGCAAGAGAGAGACTTTAAAAGGTACACCCCACCACCGTCATGGGTCACCGCCGAACGTACGACCGATACTAACCCTGCTTTTGATACGCGCTATCTTCCATCTTTATGTGCATGGTCTTCTTTTTTTGGTCGATGGTATAAAAAGTAATTAAAGATAATTATTAGACAGATATGTAAAGTCGTACATAATAAAATAGCAGGAATATAACACTGCTAATCGACCAAATTTTAACAGAAAAAAATTACTTAAGTTGTTATGAAAAAAATAACTTTGCATGGGAGTAAGAAATTAACATTTTGAATTCAACATAAAAAGAATATGCTTTCTTAAATGTAAAATCAAGTATCATCTCTAAATCATGATCAATCCATAACTATTAATTTATATTTTACTACAAAGGTATGCCATACTTAAACTCATTAAACCAATTCACACCCATTCTCCATCTCTAAAAAACAGCCTAACGCTCTAACTAACATTATAACCCTCCTTGTAACAACATAACAACACCCTCAGCTTCATAACGCTTGCGGCTCAGCTGATTTTGTGGTCGTTGCAAGTATTTCATAAACTAGGGCACATCTAAAGACTATTCTAAACCTACTCACTCATTTCCCAATAGAACAAAGCATAAAGCCTTATATACTAATACCACCATTTAGCACCCAACCCCCTTTACCCCACTTTTAACACTCCCAGCTTTATAACCGCTTGCGGCTCAGCTGATACCGTGGTCCTTGCAGGTATTTCATACGAGGGCACTTCTTAAGACTTAATACTAAACTTACTCATTAATTTCCGAATAGAACATAGCATAATGATGCCTAATACTACTAATACCACCATTTACCCCCCTTTTAACACTCCCAGCTTTATAACCACTTGCGGCTCAGCTGATTTCGTGGTCGTGGCCGGTATTTTATAAACGAGGGCACTTCTTAAGACTTCATACTACACCTACTCACTCATTTCCCAATAGAACAAAGCATAATAAAGCCTAATACAACTAATACCACCATTTACCCACCCCCTATAACACTCCCAGCTTTATAACCGCTTGCGGCTCAGCTGATACCGTGGTCGTTGCAGGTATTTCATAAACGAGGGCACATCTAAAGACTTGTCTAAAATCAGCAAGGAGATCCGTCACGAGAGAGAGAGCTACCGCGAGCTGACCGGCCGCTATACTGAGAAGCCGGAGACGATACCGATGAAGGAGACGCACTATTCGGACCTTTCGCATAAGGTGGGTTTTTATTTTTATTCTGCTGGTTAAACACATGAACTTATATATATTAAGAGCCTGCAGTTTATCTAAAATAGTAATGAATGAATAATAAATAAAATTTAATGATATCTTGAATCTACTTTCATCTTACATCAAGACTGCCATAATCTAAAACATTGCAAAATATTACCAGTGCCCACTTTCAGCAATATTTTGGATTATGTCTACTTAAAGATGAACAATTTAATCAAAGCCACTTTCAAGAAATACACGCCATTAATACCTATTTTATCTGGGGAGACTGAGGAAAGAGGCGCTCAGTGTGTTCTGTTCGATTTGAGTAATATTCATGTGCGTAATCGTATATTTTCATTCTTTTAATTATTGTTTAATTTACCATATTATCATTATATATCATTAATTAATGTAATTTATCAGCAAGGAATATTGAACATGTGAAAATTTTATTAAAATCTGGCTCCAGGGACCAAAAATGAGTAATGGTCCTTCGAGGCGGATTATAACAAAAATCATTTAATTCAAGTTATCGAAAAAATAAAGAAATTAAGAATTTGATAACATCACGCGTGACAAATGTTATTATTTACATCCAATTCCCAGGAATCCGTCCTCAAAAAAGAAACATCCAAAAAGGATTCCAAACCCAAAGAGATAAAGACTAAAATCAAACGTTCCGAGTCGGGCAGCGCGTCGCTGAAGATGAACGTGAGCGTGGGCAGCAAGGTGCTGATCACGGAGCCGCTGGGCGTGTACGACTGCATCAACCTGGGCCGGCGCATCGACGTGGCCTGGCCCAGCGACTACACGCGCGCGAGGGGGGGACGGAGCTACTGGGGCAGCTGGGTGCCCACTGCTGGGATGGATGGGCTGGTAAGTGTTTTTTCTTCAGATGAAAGAATACCATATAGCAGGAGGGTACCTTCTGCCGTATTCAATAGGGTAGTTGACACCACCAGTCATATGACTTTCTTTTCTTAAATGCCAAAATGATTCCAAACTATTAAGTTTGTATGGGAATAGCAAACTATGACGTCACTATTTTTAAAGTCAATTGATTAACTATATAATTTTATTTTATCAAAAATACTAATGTTATATATAAACGAAAACAAATCAATACATTAAGTGAGAAAATGTGTCTTCTTTTTGAAGAAAAGTGTTGTGAAATTAATTGTGATATGTGTCAACATCCCTATTATACGGGGCCCCCGGGCCACGGGGCCTTATAACGTTTTCTTAAATCTGTAACGGTTAATGTACCTCTGCACTTTACAACCCATTTCAAAATTCCACCCTGTATATAACTATGTGTAGGGAAAGCGAATTCCGCGGACGAAGTCTGTGCGGCTGCAAGTTGTTGAATTTATTTATTATATTTTTTCATAGGTGGTGCACAAATGGACGCCCAACCACTGGGACCCCAAGCTGCGGTCGCACGTCGACAAGAGCATCCTTCTGATCGAGATAGACGACAAATTTGTTCCTATAGCCGAGAACTGCGTGCAGGACCTCGGCGACGAAGTCTGAGGACCGACGACGCTATTTACGAATTTATAAGGTTACGAGATACATATAACATGATTAATTTCGGAATAAAATGTCAAGCAAGGTTTTTGAGTGTCGATAAAAAAATATGGCGTAATGTTAAGTGGGGATTTTGATAGTGTCGGGAAAAAACCGTTTTAACCCATTATCGACATCCAGGGCTAAATTATTTATTAACTCTTCTTTAAAATTTTGGGATATGAAAACTCTCCTGACACTTGAATTCTAAAATTAAAATCACAAGGATTATTTAAAAGAACTAAATGGATATCGTCAGTATATCGATATTTATAAATTAACGAAGACCTTCGACCGAACTATAAATATTACCAAGGTTCTGGGTTTAGAAACTTTCTAACGTGCACTTGGCACATACTTTTAAGCATTCAAAATTCCTTGTATCTCTAAAAAAATATTTAGTTCAAGCCAATTCATTCCCTTAAATTATATCCTATTCTGACGAATCTTCGTAGATCAGAACCAAATATATCTACAATGAGTAACTTGTATCGCTAATATGTTTAATATTGAATGTCTAAATGAAGGAATTTTTGAATGTCCATTTATTAAGGCTGTACGGAATTTCAAGGAAGTGTCAAATATGAAATGTTTCATTGCACGATAAATGATAAATACTGGTTTGGAGAATTCTGAAAACATTTTGAATTTAACAATACAATGAAATTATAATGAGACCCTTTTTATACTTGGGAGATTATTCCATAATAAACGATCGTGAGTACGATCTGCGTTAATATTGTAATACAATATCCCAATACAATACACATACATATAATAATTGTATGTGAAACGACGTCCCACAAGTGAACTCGTAATTTAGGAGTTAAGTAAGTTCCGTTTTAGTTAAGTTAGTATTTGTACTAGTGTGATTTTGTTGACTGCCTGATTTTTATATGTTTTTTATTTTATTTTTAAAGTTCCTCTCTTTTATTGTCATTGCATAATCTTTCTCTCTTATGATAGTACAGATACAATAATATCCTACATCTTATGATAATTTTAAATTGTGCCAAGGATTTCGTTGATAATAATCCAGTTTCGTCACAAAAATACGATATTTTACTAAATCGTTATTTAAGTATTGTTTGAAGTCTTTGCAACTCAGTTATACTCAGGTAAAGTGGGTCGTTGATAAGCTTTAGAATTATGAAGAAGAAATCTTACTCTGATTAATTGATTACCGTATTCGTAAGTACATTTCATGTACATGTAAAGTCTTGTATGTAAACATAATCGATTGTAATATAAAATTCCTAATTACCAAAACGTATCGTTACTGTTTAGTTTGCGAAACCCAAGTCCACGTTGTACATATGAATAAATGCTTTGTTGTGTGTGAGTAACTAAATATAACCACTTTGGTTCACTTGTAAATATAACTGTATATAATGTAATATAATATGTAAACAGTTGTATATTTATCTCTTTAATATATCAGAAACGCGTATACTTCATTGTGGTAAGTAGAGTTCTTTTTTATTTTTGTTATTTTTTTCTCTAAATTTAAGTAAAAACTTACTCCCAAAAAATCATAGTCTTTCTTCGACACCAAATGAATCTTTATCTATTATTGTAAGTCCTTTAGCTAGGCCAAGTACATACGGTCGCCTTGTAACATAGTGTCAGGTTTTAAAGTCTTGTTTGCCTTACATTATCTTAACCTTTAGAAAGATCGTGTGTACGAGGCTGAAATACTTTATTTAATATAACTGTTGTTTGTTGAATATGTATACTTGTGATGCATTTTATATCTATGTATTGTTTATGGTCGGAAAAGAAAAATTATGGCACGTTGAGTTTTATGAATTTAAGGGGATTTTAAATTATTGATGTTATGTCATATGTAATCGGATGCGCAACGCTAGCGTTGTATGTCGACTAGTTATGAGCACACTTAGTGAACTAAACAACTTTTAAATTTAAAGACAATACATATCTTCCCCATGGATCGGCCTCAAGGTCTGTTTTAACCTAAGGTTGATGATGGCATTAAGTCAAATTTTTGTGTATTTCTTATGTTTCCTTTTTGAACGGCAACGCACTTTATAAGTTGTCTACCCTTAATGTACCTCATTGGCCGGATAGTGAAAGAAAGCTTTATCATTTGCCTTTTATATGTTATAAAATAGATATTTTAATCTTATTAAACGGATGTTTTTAAACAAATATGTCGTAAGTTTGGCGCTCGTTTAATGGTAGTCTTGAGTGTGCTCATAACTTAAATAACGC
This sequence comes from Nomophila noctuella, assembly GCA_958496325.1. Classification (NCBI taxonomy): domain Eukaryota; kingdom Metazoa; phylum Arthropoda; class Insecta; order Lepidoptera; family Crambidae; genus Nomophila; species Nomophila noctuella. The sequence continues at coordinate 4,559,047 of OY292496.1, read as the reverse complement.
TTAATCATAACTACTTTTTCCTTAAAAGTTATTCACATTGATCTTCCCCTACATGTTGAAACGTAAACATTATAAATATGTATGCAATGCACGTTTTATTGTGGGTAAATGATATCGGTATCCATAGATTTTGTTGTCAATGTACTTTATTAAATGTAACTTTTTTTTAACAAGTGGAAAGGTAATTTCCTTATGTGACCGTAATTTCTAAAACTAAAACTACTATTGATGAAGTCAGACTTGAATAAAAAATAATTTAGTCACAATATTCTTTTACAATTAAATTTTAAACTGATATCATTTACCCAATACGACACGATACTGGCGTAGCGTCCCCTCGCATTTGCTACCTACCCTCATTCCAAGATATCCAGCATAATAATAACATACATTCCTATAGCAATTTATCACCTGCAATACGAAGATATTGAGTATTGTTGAGCAACTAATCCATTTCTAGTAGGCTAATATGCATGAAATTATACGACTTCAGAATCGATTGTTTTTCTTCTTATTAGCATGTAAAAGCATTAATTTTATAAATGGTCAATTTAGCAAATATAAACTATTGTTTTGTGAAGATTACTTCAAGGAACTTTCTCCTTAAATAGCTAATTAAATAATGAGGTAGGGTTGAAACCCTTTACAAATAACATACATATATATATATCAATAACTCAATAAATTTTATTTGTGATCGAAACTAAGCTTTTTTGTCTGGCTTTAATCTGATTTAAAACTGGAATATATGTATGAAAAAGTGTCTTGAAATTATTAGCTCTTATCCTGAAAAGATTTAACTTTATTTTACACATATTGGTAGCAAATGCGACTGGGTATCATGAAAAATGAGTATGTATTCTCAAGTTGCCTTAATATATTTTAGACTGATTTTTTATAATCGTGAGCGTATCTAAGCCGATATTATATATGAATAGATTTATTGTTAAGGTATAGTATTGCGCTCTTGAATTAAATTATTTAAAATGTAAGGACATCGCAATGTACTTATGCTCCACTTAAAGGCGGTTTTACACTTCTAGCTCCGAATCTACCGGATGTTTTGTGGCGATCACTTTAATGTTCTTTGATGTTTCATTGTACGTAGTTTTAATTATTTGTAAGTAAAATGTATAAGGCTTAGTGAAAGTCAGTGTTATCTTTCTCAATTTATTTCAAGTCATGGAATGATCGGTACATTTAAATGTTCTGTAACGTTGGTAGTAATTTACTATAGGAAGCACAATCCGTCCACAAAGATGTGTTTTCTGCATATGCGAAAGTTCTATTTGGATTATCCTTATTTTTAATGGCAGCTGTGACATTGCTTCATTATATTTCAATGATGTTTCCTCGTCTATCCTCAACTAAACATTGGCAATGACATTCAGATGTTTTTATTTGCAAATGTCTGCCAATGCCATGTGAAAGATTGAGGGTTATTGAGTTACATTTTCTGGCATATGCAGGGAAAATTACGTCATGAATTCCATTAGGCATCGAGTGAAAACCGCCGATATAACTGTTGACTTGTGTTATATTATGAATAACAAATATCCTGATTAAAATGGTACTTGGAATAATGGATTTTTTTTTAACATTAATTTTTCAACATTTCAAAAAGTTTTTAAGTACTGATTGACAAGCGAAACCTGTAGGTATACATAAATTAAGAAAAACTTTTATCATTTTTATAAAAAAAAACAATGGTATTCAAGAAAATATTTTATTTATAATATATTTTTTTACAATTCATAGATCACTTTGACAAATATAAAATTAAAGTCAATTCCATTTTCCTATAGTCTTTCCTGTGTAACATGTTACATGCTGTGGCTGGGCAACTAATTCATATTGATGAGGTAATCTCATCAAACAGACAATGTGTCATAGTTTACATTACATGAGTGATGTAGGTATCAGGCTAAATATCTACTTAGGTACATTACATAAATTAGAGTTTAAAAGTGAGTTGCACCAATAATTCCCATTGCTTACTTAAAGTAACATACAAACATTTTCTAAGTTTCGATCTCTCACATCTTAGGTAGGTCCTTACTTACATAGTTTATAATGTACGTGTACGTATTACTCAATGTGACATCTTAAGTCGATTACTCAGTAATGTTAGTATTATTTCCTTATATTGAAACATTTGAATGCAACTCGCTTTTAAAGATGATAATTAATACAAAAAGTTATTAGAGCTAACATCAATGATAAGAACTCTAATGCAGCAGTAGTGATTTTAAATAACTTCAAAGACCTATGCTATGGCGTGTAGATATAAATGAAGTTTCTATTGCAATTTTTATGATTTAATAACATAAAAATATTATTTGTGCGTTTAATAAAAAAAAATGTTAAGAATTTTAAATACATGTCTGTTCGGTTTAATATGGTTTTAATCTTTTTATCTCATATCATCATCTACACTAAAACGACTAAACACATTGACTATCTACACACGTCACATCAATAGGTAAAATGGACCCCAATATGGTCATGCTTTGGACACTATTCTAATGTAAGCTCGACTACGAATACACGAGTGGGTTAACACGTGTTACTACGATACGATAACTTACTTATATTCCAAAGGATTTTAGGCCGTAATGATTGGAAGATAAGAATGTTTTTTATACGACACTCCCCCAAAGCACAGATATAAATAGAAAAATCGAAGTTGTTTATTGACCCTCTCACGTGTACTATAAGCAAATTATAAGGATCACTGCGATACTACGCATAAGCTATATTTGAACTATAGTTATGCGCATAAATTAAATACTACATTGTTTAACATACACGCATACTCTTTAAGGGTCTATTACAATATGAATTCGTATTAAACTTGTCCGAATCTTGTATTTCCAATACATTCGACAATTTTTCACAGGCTTAACACTTTAACTGTTTTGGGTAATCTGTAATTCCATTTCTTAATGAATTACTTATATTAAATCAAGTTCACATATAAGTTGGTGCTCCCATGTTTTACACGATTTCATAATTATCCACCCTGTACATTTCTCATTATTATCTTGTCTTGGATGAAATCATCATTACTTTTGAGTACCTAAGCTCCTAAGCTCAAATTTGCATGAATCTCGCGTAAGCCTTATTGCTTTATTTATACAACAGCAAGGTTAACCGCGTCGTTGAAAATAGGAAGTTGACGTGTCAAGCAAAATTAGTATGAACGGCAAAGAGCATGATGCCAATTAAAATTTTTGTATTTTAAATTTCAATATTAAAAACCGACGATTATATGATTTGGTTACTATAACTATGTACAATGTTTACAGTAACAGATACACCTACAATACTGCAATTTAAAATGTTATGTTCTTACAAGACACCTTTATTTTATTTGATATCTTTTTGAACAGAAGAATTTATTACTTTTATGAACAAGTCACCATGCTTTTGCTGTGTGCAAATTGACATGCAAACTTAAATCAATTACAAAGTCCATTCATAAATATTAACTTTCTGTGGAGTTGGGCCTCACATTAATGCAGCTTATTCATACCATATACATTAACATGTTTCATAACTAATAATAGATACGAGTATAAACATTCGCGCATATAATGCATACCTTCAGGTAAGACTTAGGACACAAGGATGGACTTAAAGCACCTAAACTTACGGACGCTATTAGTCTTATCATAAGTTTACTGTCTGATTCTTAAAAAGTATAGGTTTCGGATGAAACCGTTTTTAATGGCTTGTTTTAAGGTTTAAAATTAAAAGTATGTTAAAATTAAGAAAACAAAATTACTAAAAATATTTGAAAATTAATCTGGATAGTTGTGAATTCTTTTTACCCTGTGAAAAATAATCAGTTCTTTATATCCATCATAGAAATAAAAATGTTGATTTAGACACAGGTGAACCTCATTAATTAATAAAGGACGCCTCATTAAGATAATGCTAATGTCTTCGATTCTTTAACTCAAATTTACATTCGATGTGTATAAAAGACGCCTGTTTAATATTCACAAAGTTAAAACGGTAACATTTGGGATGTTTGCAAATGGGCAAATTTAGCTTAATAGATACAGTTTCAACGCGATAAACAAAATTCCAACAAAGGGTTTATTATTATTTTATTCATCACATCATGACTGTGTGACAGTTTCACAAAAGTTTATCAGTTTAGTATCACTACATAGTATAAAACAAAGTCGCTTTTTCTGTCCCTATGTCCCTTTGTATGCTTAAATCTTTGAAACTACGCAACGGATTTTGACGCGTTTTTTTTTAATAGATAGAGTGATTCAAGAGGAAGGTTTTAATGTATAATTATACATGCATAATATAGTTCAGAAACACTAATTAACTTAGTTGCACCCGTGCGAAGTCGGGGCGGGTCGCTAGTTTGATATAAGTAAAACAATTTAATCAACTTCAAAAGTTTAAAAGAATAATCAATGTCTTCTTCAAATTGATGATACTGTTTTAACTTTCAAAATAGACTAAATGTATAAGAAAACTACAATTATATAAACTACAATAACTCCTAAGAATTCACAACCTGTACTGATGATTAATGTATGACTTAATCGATGAATCAGACAGTGTAACTCGACCATGCCATCCTTAAGGGGATAATATCCATATTTAAAAGCTATTATAATAATTTATACATGTATATATTTACTTATCTTTACTAGCACAAAGATATTTCGTATATCTAATGTCCAGGGTACAGCGAAGTATACACATTGATCGGAAAGACTTGGAACTTTATTAATAGAATCAATAGAACACTCTTCATTAGACTAAAGACTTGATATCTATCTACATTAACAACCTTATCTAACTATCTAATTAGTGTTATAGAAAAGGCTTTAGAGCAGTTGAGTATAAAACTGTAAAGTGAAACGTGTAGAAAAGCTTAAGAATGTGTCAGTGGCGTAGCTTGTAAAGGGTGCATATTTACATTCACGAATTATACATTCATAATTCGATATTTACATTAATGAATTCTACTGCCATAACTCGATATGATACAAAGCAATTCTATAAATGGTGTAGTCGTAGGTTCTTAGAAAGGGCTAACAATAACAGCCAAATGGTTTCTCTTAATAGTAAGCATTGTAATATGTGTATGCACAACACAGTGTGATAGAGTTATGACCCCAAAAATATGTTTTTCTTCGGACCTTAACTATAATGATAAAACAAATTCAAATTATTCTTTGCCCTGCAGTGGGACATTTAACTTAGACACAGTGTTAAGTAAGCGATGTTTAACCATAACACCAAATCGTTAATATAGCATCGACAATGGTGTAATGTTAAATGTTGATTTACGAGTAAATCGTAAGTGTAGATAAATCAATGAATTATCTACTTTGTCAAGAGCTACCTACTTACAATACTACTTACATTAAGCTACGCCACTAAGTGTTCATTGAACTAGCTAATACATTACTCACAAGTGCATCATATTGAGCCTCAAAAAATCACCTTTGCAATCTATACTAACTTTGAGCACAAAATATTTAGGCAAATTATAGAAATATACGTTACATAAATCGTTAACAGCTAATGGCATAAGAATTGCACGTAAGACACGATTACTACTTTATCACCTGATTTCTGAAACAATTTAAGGAGCTAGGCTAGTTGCACAGTGCGATAGAAAAATTTAAAGTATCAAAGGTGGTTAAAACGATAAAACATTTGAGATTAAATCTCGTCACGTCATATTTTCTATCGCAAAAAGTACAAGAAGGCAGCAAGACAAATAAGGCAGGCTTTAGCATGGGAAGCCGAGATATGTTTACACCGCTTAGGAGGATTTACAATCCGAAAGCTAATATAGTTTGACAAAATCTGAAATATCATAATTATGTTTATGCCCGGTAGCATCCTTGGCCATTGGCTTGAAACCCAGGATACGCTTCAACTATGATCCTGAATTGACAAGCCTGGTAATTACATTGTCGTTAATTGTGGTTGTAGCATTTTTAATATATATTATTAATGTTAAAAATAGCATTAATAATTCCAACCCAAAACGATTGTCAGGATGGAAGAGAGGGGAGGGACATGACATTCAGATTTTTGTCATACTATATTTTGTATTCACTAAAATAGAACCTATGTCATTCAATGACCCCTAAACTTTGTCCAATCATCTACAATAAACATTTATTTTCATTAAAATATATGATCCCATTGATAATAATATTAATTCCGCGCAATAACTACAGTATAAGCCACTAACCAAGTTTTATAGTCATTAATGTAACATAATAGGAACTAACTTATTGAATGGCTGCAAATTAATCATGAAATACGTAGTTTCAAACTAAAGCAATTAAACTAATATTTGTTAAACGTTGGGAATAATACATCTTAGTTTAGTCCCAATCATACAATTACTATTGTATAGCGCTCTTTGATGACGGAAGCCAAAGAAAAAGCAGTATTTTAAAGTTCCTACATAATGTCTGTCCAAAATCCTACCATTTAAGCATTTCTTAATTTTACAAAAGAATCTTTTTACTCAACAAAAGCCACAAGATTAACAAACCGACAATCGGAAGTAGGCATCCAATTTTCTATTAAATAATTATATAGAATCTTTTATATTCCAATGACACAATATTATTTAGGTCAATGGATCGATATTTGTTTAATACAAATTAATTATTAACGACTTGCCTGTGTTACCACAATCGTTATCCAAAGCCATTCAATTCAATTCCTTGCTTGGACAATTAATAATTTATTAATATTAATTGTGTAGGCCGAAGCAAATAATTCCTTGTGAAAAATAAAAGAGCGTATTGGCTTCCTTGAAATTGTATAACTTTGTATTTGCATTTATTGTTATCTACTCTATAATATAGATAAACACTTTCAAATCTGTGGGTTTGTCATCAATACCATGTTTATAATATTATAATAACAAAACAGTCTATGCAAGACTAGCTCTCATACATTATTTGTCATCGTCATATCATTTCGGGATTCTATAAACACCAAGGAAAATCAGATAACGATTCTTTAATAACATCTTCAACAATATTTTATTGCTCATTAGGTTAATACCAATCCTTAATTTGATAAAGTAAACTTAATGAAATAGTAAATAACAATAATTGTGATATAATTAACCTTCATCCTACTACTATTATAAAGGCGAAAGTTTGTATGTGTGGATGTATGGATGTATGGATGTGTGGATGTATGGATGTATGGATGTTTGTTACTCTTTCACGTAAAAACTACTGAATGGATTTGAATGAAACTTTACCACAATATAGCTTATACATCAGAATAACACATAGGATATTGGAAATCGAAATCCACGCGGACGGAGTCGCGGGCGGCCGCTAGTAGATTATATGATAAAGAATGGATCCTGGAACCTTAATTATGGGCACACATAACAAACACATAAAATCATCAAAGCGAATGTAAGTCTACGAACACACTAGGCTGAAATTACGCGACCTAAGTTGCGACGACAACGCGTTTTCTAAAACTTACGCGACGTAATTTCGGCAAAGTGTAATGTCTTTATTTGTTACTAGCGGCCGCCCGCGACTCCGTCCGCGTGGATTTCGATTTCCAGTATCCTATGTGTTATTCTGATGTATAAGCTATATTGTGGTAAAGTTTCATTCAAATCCATTCAGTAGTTTTTACGTGAAAGAGTAACAAACATCCATACATCCATACATCCATACATCCACACATCCATACATCCACACATACAAACTTTCGCCTTTATAATAGTAGTAGGATCTTTTATTTAAAATACAGCATTGCAGGCATGGTCACGACGAACTTTGGTCGCGTTTTTTCCGCCTCATGTGTTTCTATACTAACAATTATAATTGCCGAGAAAATATCTTAATTAAATCTTGGCAATCATCACCGTTCCTAAAAGTGCTCGTAGGTATTCATAGAAGACCAAATACTTATAATAGGAACTTGTGATGTTATAGTTGCGTTCCGAATTCAAACCAGCGCATTTTACTTCACCACTAAAAGTTGTAAATAGTTATTTACTGTCGGGCAAACTGGACACTTTTATGCATAGATTTCAAACGTTACATAGTACAACCCACTATGACTCAGGCTCTGAAATGTGAAGCGACCGTCGCTCCACTTTGCATACCTTGGTAACCAACGTTCGTCACATCACTCAAAATATTGTTAGTTTTATGGTGTCCAGGGCACACATAACGATTTAATTAAATCTTGTATGTATACCTTTCTCTTTATAAACAAATTCGCTTTGCGGATTTTACGATTCCGTATTCTGGATATATGTAGGTACATGAGGTTCCGTATAATGAAGTGAGATATTGGTATATAATATGACGTGACCATTATCATACAAAAAGGAGTGATGTTTTTTTATATAAATGTGAATTTTAACCATTTTACAATATTCTAGACTAGCTGCTCTAAGTGATGTCCTAGAAGTACTAACCTACTGATTTTGAAATATGAAGGATCCAAAAATACTGTCTGAAATAGTAGTATCAAAGACTTAGTATTTAAGATCTAACTACAAGTTTGTGAGGCCCTTAAATTCTACGGACGAGTTGCTATCGTAAGATATTTCATTTATATGCTTATTTATATAATTTTTATTACGCTACTTTGTATAGAATAATCATTAGGGCTAAAATGATGTGAATTTGTGAGTATAATGTGTCGAACCACAAAAACAATATTTATGTTTTATTTAGGTAAAATAAATATTCGATCAAAATATTCAAGAATCTTTCCAGTATATTGTCAGTTCTTATTAAACTTATAAAAACATATTACGAAGAAAAACAATATTCGAACCAATGAGAAATAGTATTCTTGTAATGTATGATCAATCATTTACCATTTATCGATATAATTCATTTGCGCGAGAATGTTTTGAACGTTCCAGAATTGGACATTAAATTGACAACATTTAAATTTTTTCATGTGCTGTTTTTATTTTATATTCTGAAAGATTTTCAAAAACTAAAACTTACGTATTTTTTCTTTTTCCTTATTGTAAAATAAATTATTTAAAAACGACTTATTCTAAAAGAGCATAAGTCAATGTCATGGGATGAACGAACATTTTATCTTTGCTATTTTAAAAAATAAACTTGAATGACGGAAGTTCACACAAATGTTGCCAGGAGACTCTAGGGTAAATTCATGAAAAATGTTGTCCAAGTACCTAAAGTGCCACTTAAGTACCCAGTTCGTACTTTAAACGAACGTAAATAATGTTTTAGTAAGATTTCATAAAGCTATAAAATTAAATCTGGTACATCAACTGAGTTATAATTTTTTCGCAATATTTAAAATCATGGGTTTTCCCCGATTGGCCAGGAGTTTTGCCAATCCGGCAACACTCTACGATAAATGTACACACACATGCACAGTTTTCTGTCAGTTTGACAAGAAACAGTGTCAAACTTACGTTTCTTTTTTTTAATTCACGATGGCCAAAGCGAGGCCAAGATTGACTGTGTGTGGATCCGACGAGAATTGAATTTGGAAACTTTTCAAAATATATTTTTAGTTACTGAATGAAAAAAATTAATAAATTTTTTTCTGTGTCAATTAAGCGAAAATCTCGAAATGGTTTTTGAATTATAGTACCTTATAAAAAATTAAATGTTGTCAATTGATAATACTTACTGGCTCCTAAAATACGATTTTCCAATAAGTCAGGGCCATATTACTTTGTTCTATTTTTGTGAAATAGTTATTATCGTTCCTATTCTATCTGTGAATGAATTCGTTAATTATTTACGTATTATTTTGTGAATGGTGAGATAAGAATATTGTTAGGCCACCCACCACTTAGATAAGTTTCTGATATGCTGTCAGAAAGTGTATCTAATTACTATACTATGCTAACTTGTGGTAGGCAATTTGACAGATAGTAAATCACATTGCATGTCCCCATTTATTGACTTTTTGGGATATAGTAGTTCAATTTGGCATTGATATTCAATTTTGAATATCAATGACAATGAAAGAGATTGGGACCATAATCGATAGAAACAGTATTCGTATTGTCGTCATGGATCAAATCAACACGTGTTTCTCTGATCAGGTCATGAACGGCGTATTTCTCAAAAAACACTATAATTTTATCAGGTAGCTCTTACTACATCTGTCCATTCTCCTACTTAGTTATCAGATTATTACAAAATGTCCATATAAGTTATCAGAATACTACATCTGCCCATCCTCCGATATACCAATACCTCACCAATCAAATATCGTCTATATAACTTATCTAGCAGGGTTGATAATCGCCTACGCGCTTTCCTTCCTCAGGGCTCGAATATACCAATATCTCACCACTCAAATATCGTCTATATTACTTATCTAGCAGGGTTGATAATCGCCTACGCACCCTCCTCCTTCTTCTTCCCAGACATACGGTCTATGAGGCTGGTGATCATGTCTGCGTCGACGAGGCCGATGAACTTGTCTACCACCAGGCCGTTCTTGATCGCTATGACGGCTGGCACCGCTTTTACCTAGAAAGATGTAGACGGAATGCAAAAAACTGTCGATCATGTCTGTGATTGCGAAGTGGAGTGAAAACAATAATAGGATAGGTATTGCTTAGTTATTAAGTTACAAAGCAAAGTTTGCTAATGTTTGTGGCCATCCAACAGGGCAAAGAGGATTGCTTGTTCACCTCTCTCGTAAATAATGATTTTTATTATTATTTTAGGCAAGCAAGCAAGATTGACGCTGGTCCAGGGAACAAGGTACGAGTGCTTCCAATTTGCTCTGTTTAGATGCCTACAGGCACCAGCAAACTTTTGCTTTGCGATAAAATAATATATACCTGTTCTAATATAATTATGTTATCTGTGTCTGTAGTAGAGCTTTGAATGATTATCTTTGGGATACCCCTTCCGACCTTTTTCGACCATGGCGGTCGATCTTACGATCAGCCAGATACGTAGGATATATTATAGGTACTGCACAAGTGAGTTCGCAAGCACAGATGCACTCCGTATTCACTCACTCTCATGGTTCGGTGGTATGGCTAGGCGCAAGAACAACGACTTAACGTGCCTTCCGAAGCCCGGAGGAGCTCGAGATAAAAAAAGTCAGTCACCCATTCAATGACTGGCCTCGGCTAAAGTTGCTTAACTTAGCAATCATAGGCCGAGCGCGCTAACCACTGCGCCATCGAGATCCTCAATTTTTCTTCAGAATTATAGCTACGATTACAAAAAACATTGCAATTTGGGAACAGTGGGAGTGACATAACCCAGATTTTATATGATTGAACAGAAATTATTAACAGCCACCTAAGTGGGTCCGGGTTGGCTAGTAAGATATTAACATCCCACAATATGTAATTGGACAAAAAATAAACAGACCTGATGTTGTACACATTACATCAGAAATTGTTAAAGAACAAATGCGAGTTCGAAGGAAATATTGCTGATCTATTTGAGAACCAACTTGTTTCATTACGTTGCATAAACATCAAAGAACGTTATGCCAAACCCGAATCCAAACAGTTCCCTCGTTTATTTGTTTTTGTTCGGAACTAGTTAGTGCCGATCGATGTACCTACTTTATGTAGTTATCTAGCAAAATTCACAGATATTCTTAGGTCTGTATTGTTTTTGAACGTGTTCAAAGCGTTGCATACTAGTTTGTTCACGATAAAAGTATTTGTAGCCACATCTAAGAATGAAATGTAAACTTTTCAGAAATCAGTTCCCACCTACGAATTATTTTTACTGTATTAAAACCCTTAATATGTACAAAGGCACGTATGATCTGATCTCTCTACGGTCGTTTCAGATTGCTGTCCCACCGAACTATGATAGTGGGGGAATAGGCGCACTCAATTGTGCACTATAACATATCCTGCGTACCTGGCTAATCGTAAGATCAGCCGCCATGGTCGAAAACGGACGGAAGGATATTATAATGTACGTACATAGGTACGAAGAAATTAGTCCTGCTAAGCAGAGTTACAAGCAGAATCAGCAGGGTTAAAATGGCGAAGCAAATTCTTTCTTCGCCAACCTTTAGATCCCAGTAATAGGATTTTTTTCTTTAAATTTCATTTAAAGGACCCATAAGCAAGCACTATTTACTGCCCGAGTTGCTAATATAGAGATACAATAATATTCTATTATCCAGCTTTTTTAAAGATAAATATCCAGAAACATACTTTTTTTTTCCGAAAAAATATCAATATACAGGCTCCGTTTTAAGTAAAATTAAACAAAAGTGAATTATATTTTTTCCACCATAATAAGTTGACGATAGATATTCGAGTAGCACAGTGTCTTACTTCAAACGTGTGCACCAAGTCAGCATTGTCTTCTACATCGACAACGGCCAAGTCTAGATTGCTAAGCGGCTCAATCAGCTCCTTCAGCTTGGGAGTGAGGATCTTGCACGGCTCACACCACTCAGCATGGAAATTCACTATCACTGCTTTGTTACTGTTCATCACCTAGTAAAAATATTTCACATCATCACACACAGTGTTAAGTAGTTAAAGCACTTGTGTTACAGACATCAGAATCAACAGTGGTATTACAAATATACATAAATAGATACAAATAACACCCAGACAGGACAAACAGACATGTTCATGCACACAAATGTTTGTCGTGTGCAGGAATCGAACCCGCGACCTCTTGTACAAAAGGCAACATCTTGGCCATTAAACAAAGCGGGTTGTCAAAAAAGTTTGTTTTTACTGTTATACTAATAATAATAATATTTAAAATCTGAAAGTTTGTTTGGAATAGCCCAGTCGATCCATAATGACCTAGATAATTATTTATAACAAAATGCATTTGTGTGAATAAGTGGAGTTATGAATAAAATGAACTAAATAGGCAATGAATAGTAACCACAGAATATTTTTTTTAAATAATACATTAATTACCTTATTGATAAATTCCTCATTATTCTTGACTAGTATTGTCTCATTGTGGACTATGGATGTGGAGATGGCCTTCGCTCTCCTCAATTTTGCTAAATTCCTGATTGGTGATCGCAAACTCTGACATATTGTATTTGACATTTTTCTGTAACAAAATACTACTTTAAGTATGAAAGATATATCATCCACTTACAGTATGGGATATTCTTTCTGTTACTTAAAAAACATATACCTATATTTTATTTAATATTTTGCGATTGATTTAAAATTAGAATGTTGTTAAAGGTAAGGTTCAAGGTATGAAGTGTTAGATTAACAATGTTTCTTAAGAGATTCTGTTAAGGTAAAAAATTTAATCAAGCTATGGAATATTTGTGTTGTTTTCCTATCAGATACAATAATGAATCCATGATCCAGATGGAGAATGTATCCTTAATGAATAAACATGCAAGAACAAGCTCATGACGAGAATGAAGAAGTAATAAATGGTGTGAGTAAGAAATCTAGCAAGCACAAAAGCATTCCTTTTCTTAATATAGGTACCTACACTACAATTAATTTATATTTTTGTTCTGTAATGAAAAGTTTCCATAATGATTTATTTTGTATGGTAATATTCAAAATGAGTGCTTTTTACACATTAATTTTTCAATTGGTCCAAAATTATTATATTGGTATAGGTAAACTTTACTTAATACCACAGATAATAATCACACATTTAACACTAGTATGCCAAATGTCAGTGATAATGATAACAATTCCCCATTGATAGTACAAATTGCTTATCATATAACTCTTAAAATGCTCAATAATATATGAGAGACACAAAAGATATGTCTTTAGTTCAACCACATTTAGGAAGCCAAAATAATATAAATTGACTGTTGTTGACATTTTGTACAATAAAGTTGTAGAATAAAAAAAATCTATTTCATGTAGGTGGTAAAAATATGCAGCAATAAAAACAAAACTTGTATTACCTTTCAAACAATGCTTATAATTGGTTAATAATGTAACAGGTTTAACATCAAGATGTGGTTAAAATACCTCAATGATTCTACTACGACTATACTATGACTAACTCATTACATAAAAATAGTAAGCTTAAATAGTTTTAAAACCACTTCAGGAATATCTGGATATAATCGTAGTGTAAATATATGGAGTGTACGTGAGACGCATCACAGCTGATAAATATGTTTGCGTAAGCTTCTTGATCATAAGTTTATGACAATATTTACATGAGTTACACTCCACTTATCAATTCATCATTATATGAAGTAGTAATTATAATATGAAGTACTCAAAAAACTATTGAATATTGAATGAATAACAGGTATTGTTTGTGCACTTTTATTGTTGCTATGAGTTAAAAACTATATTTTCAAAGTTTTTATTCAAGTTTTACACAACACATATAAATTACCATTTGAAAGCAATACAAACAGCAAACAAAACTGTACATAGCAACATAAACCTGACTTACCAAAGCGAGTTATGAGTATAAATGATTAGTTTATGGAGCCTAAGGCCTTGGCTTTGCGAGTTTCATGCGGCGCGAGGCACACGTGAACGAAACAAAAGACGGAGCCCGCGGCGCCGCTGGCCACCAGCAGCGCGAGCACCGCGTACCGAGCCACGAACAATCGGTCGTAAAAATTGGCAATATCAACGCTCCCCGCCGCCCCTCTTGGCAACGACACCAGCACGACTGTTAGCAGAACAGATATGCACACAGACAACTTCCCGACCCAATGACCCGTCCGGAACGACACCCAGCACAGAAACAACGTAACCAACCACATCACAGTCAAGAAATACAACCCCACACCGAAGAAAGACATTGTAACAGAGTCCAAATATGAGGAATGTGGATGAGATAGAGATGTTAGTTATCAGTAACATGCAGCATCATTTTGGTATTTACGGTTTTTATCACAGTGTCGGTGGTAGTTTATCCACAAACGACTCCTTGCGAAGCGGTTCAAACTTGTTTGTAGATAAAAATACGAAACCTTGAAATTTACACTAAACTCACAAGTTCACAACCCGTCACGTACGAAAATGCCAAACCAAACTGAATGAACGACTGACTGACAAACAGACAAACACCAAAGCAGACAATAGCCAGACTGACGTTTATCGTTTTTTGTCAATTTTGACATCTGCCATTAGATCAAGGACTCTTCACACCCACCGTTTTTAGGCTTAGCAATGTTCATAATTATTTTCAAACAACTTACTAGATCTCGCTACCATAAGTCTATTTTCATTGTTGCATGGTAATTAATGTATTATTTGTTAAAATTTAACATTCTATCATTAAAGATGAAACGGGGTGACACTTTTTTCCATTATAAGAAATGTCTCCCGGGCAATCTATTCAGGGGCCTTACCATCAAGTCTTAAAGCGATCTTTAAACGAGTGAGTAAAAGGGATGCCGCTTTACATGATGTAAAGCGGCATCTCTCTTACTCACTGGAATCCGTCCTGCTATAACGGCTGGCAGTTAGCCCCCAGTTCATAATATTAACTTCAAGTACTAAAAGAATTTGATAAAAAAAATTATCGCGTTATTAGGGGAACTGGAACACCCAAAATTTATTGGTTTTGTTTTAATTTATGTGTGATAATCCTAATTTATAAACATGTATTAAGACATGACGTATATTAAAATTTCAAGGCACATCTACTTATCATAAGTCATAATCATAAATCATAAATCGTTTATTCACAATAAGTAGTGTCACAAAGGATGGTACAAATTTTGTGGTAGTTCTCCAACCTTAGCCTTAAAATTAAAGCATGTGAATTTTACAAATAGAAATAGAAATTGTACAAAATATTTAAATAAGTACAAGTTTCATTAAACTAAATAAAAACTAAATAAACTAGGCACACTTAACTATATTAACATTTGACAGGCCCGTTGGTCGAGTGGCTAGAGACCCTGGCTACAAAACCAAGGGTCGCGGGTTCGAATCCCGCTAGGGGCAAATGTTTGTGTGATGAACATCGGCATTTGTACTCGAGTCATGGATGTTTATAAAAGTATTTAAGTATGTCTATCCGTTTCTTAGCTTCCATAGTACAAGCTTCGAGCTTAGTTTGGGGCTAGGCAATTGGTGTGTTAGTCCAAGGCATTTTTTTTTTTTATTTTTTTTTTTTATTATTATTATGTACTCGTATCAAGCCAAGCTCCAACATAAGGTTCTTAAAGTTTAAAGTTTCGAGATATCTGTTTCAACAGACAGAAATAACAAATGTATATATATATAATAACTCACATTTCATTAATTTATATGTATATGTAATTTGCTTTCATTTAATCACTCAAGAAAAAAATTTACGTTTTTGGAATATTAATCTTTGTTTTTCATTATCGACAAAATACATAGATAAATAATTCCGGAGTGAGTGGAAGCAGAAGACGTGTTGCGCCGACCCCGCCTAGTGTGGGATAAGGGCAGGAAGATGATGATGACATAGATAAATAATTCCAGCCTTGTCGCGGTGGGTGGGCGGCCACTACTAAAAAAATTTCGAGTTACCCCTTCACCTACCAGTGGGTTAGATTGGTGGGTTAGCGGGTCATTGCCCAAAGAAAAGTCAAAGTCAAAGTTTTGTTTATTGCAAAACCATAATGTACAGAAGGGTGTTAAAAAAATGCACTGTGTAAAGCGTCCCTATTTTAGAACTTAAATCTTGATGAGAAATATTTAGGAATAAAAAATAATGTGAAAACTACAAAAGCTTTAGAATAATTTGAAACAATTTATTGATTTTGGATTTTTTTTCTAGTGAAAACAATGAATCCACAGTTTGTTATGAATTGGCTTTAAAAACGAAACGCTTTCAGGCATGCAACCTTATTTCGTTGGATAAATCAAACTTCTGTCTGTTTCTGTTGTGTTGTCAGCATTGATATCAGCAGTGAAATTTCTTGTGCTGTGTGTTGCTGTCAATTTTTATAGAAAGGTAAGTGTTTTTTATTTTTTATAGACTTTTTCTCGTGTTTTATTGTTGAATTAACTCAGATTTTTAGTTGTAATACCTTCAAGGAGTCTTATTATAATATGAAAATACTTCAAAACTTAAATAAAATACATATTCGAACGCCATTTTCAGCTCGACATCAGTACCTACTACTGTGAATATTTTTTTCTTTTACCCATAATCGCGATGACTAGCTTTTTGATCGCTTATCAATTAGAATCGGATTGAGCTAAATATTAGGAAATATACGAGTTAAACATTAGAAAAACATTATTTCACTGACAGCTACAAACTTCAATCTGTATCTGAACGATGACTAATGCCATTTAGCAAGGTCTAATAATTGCGGACAAAATGAAAGGCTGATCCACATTCTTACATTATAGTTAAGTCATTTATCGCACGCTTGATAATAATGATGATACCAGGTGGAAGTTTCATTTCAGTGAGAATGTATTGTTACTCATTGTTTTAAGAATGTTCAAAATATAAAATATCATTGGGATTACAGTAAGTTCCAAATTGTCTTCATAATTTCTGAGTAAATATCTAAAAAAAAGCAACTAATTTTGTGTTTTTTTGGTATAAGTGAATAACATTTTAGATTTAGAATAATATGAATCTACCCCGCCGTTATGTTTAGTGTCAGGTTTTTACTAAGAATTCTCTTAATATAAATTAATTTATTTATGTTCAGTTACAAATTACAATGCATAGATTAAAACCATGGAAACATGCTTATTATGTCTTTATTTGTTGTTAAATCCTGCACATTATGCATAACAGGTCATAAGCATTATGATTACTATTTTTGAAAATACCTCTAATGTTATAATTTTGAGATCTGTAATTCATTTGAGTATCAGATCTAGTAGAAACATCAGTTTTTTGGCTCCGCTGCACTTGTGAATGTAACTTTTATTGTTGTAAGTACATGGCAGTAACAAATAACAAACACAATATTATAAAACTTTGTCATAATATCTACCTTAAAATTTTATTTCAAATGCTTTCCTTTGTTTTTATTAAATGTTATATCAATTTTAATATTACTTGTTGTGATACTTTTTATAATGGGTTTGTTGAAATATGTATCTTTTGCTTTCCTATTATGAGGAAGGTAAGGTATAGTGCGCT
The DNA here is from genome assembly GCA_958496325.1 of Nomophila noctuella. NCBI lineage: Eukaryota > Metazoa > Arthropoda > Insecta > Lepidoptera > Crambidae > Nomophila > Nomophila noctuella. The sequence goes on along the minus strand of OY292496.1, from coordinate 4,540,991 downwards.
TATATGTAACATTTACATAATTGGTACTTGTGGTTTATTGCTACTTTAACAAATAAAGTGCTACTACTACTTAAGGACAAATATCACTTGTGCAATGCTCAGAGTTTAGCTTTATCTAAGGACATGTTCTTAATAGAATGTGCTTATGAGAAATACCATCATTAAGCTTATGTCTTTGGAAGTAACTGGAGTGTAGAACTATATTTAGACACACTTACTCTGTCTTTTAAGTACAACCGATTAATTGTACTTTTTGGTAGACTAATAACAACTAGTATTTGGCCTCTAGCCCCTTAGTGCCCAGAGTGGTTTTTATAAATAACTTAAACATAGAACTATTTAGATGTTATTGGTAAAGCAGTTTGGTCTTTTCTCTAGACACGTCTAGTATATTAATATTGGTGAAGCATTTTGCTCTTTTCTCTATACACGTCAAGTATTAAAATCAAATTTTTCCTATGCCTCATAATAGCTAGTCATCCTAGTCTAATGCTAGGTCTCTTTACGTTGAGTATAGTATAGTATAGTGCAAGCAATGAAGCGGAGTAAATCTAGCTGTAATACGGCTGTGCGCGCCGCGTCCTCTTAGGTTCATGGTCGACCGCGCGCGGTGCACCATGCAATGACAAATCCTTTGCATTGCCGTCGCCGCTTTTTTATTTGACGAAGGATATCAAAGGTCATTGGCAAAAATTTAATTTTTTTTCTCGCGTTCTAGCCTGTCCCACTCGGTTCGGACTGAGCTTATAATAGCTATACTGCATTAGCAAATATCGTTTTTAATGACATAAAGATATAATATTACCATGCGTGATCAATGGACGCGAGAAACTTCCCATTGGAAAATGTATGAAGCGAAAAAAGTTCAATCCTGTCTCATTTATTTCATTAACGGCCTCAAGAAATTATATCTTACCAGATTTGTTTAAAGGACGCGAGACTAGATAAAACAAAAAGAAGCCAACTCCCCTACAAAAATCCGCATTGTCTTTTAAGTGCAATGGTGAAGCTAGCTAGGCCTAACTTTTTGCAGTGCCTGCAATTTCCTTTGCTTCCGTGGGTGTGGGAATCTTTCCGTACCGGGACCGTATTGGTAATCGCCCTTCTACGCTTTTGTATGAATACGACAAAGTGCTGATTACTTACTCACTCAATTTGAAATAGCATTATAACAGAACTCTCCAAAACTAAAAAAATAATGAGCTTCCTACGTAGAAACATTTTGTACAAAAGAATTAACTTATTTCATATACCGTTGTCATATTAGCTAGCATACTCTAGTCTAAGCCTCGTTTGTGTTCTTTCACTTACCCATATTTAGTAAGAAGACAGCGATTAAAACAGATGAAGGATACTAAAGGATACCCTTTCCTTGAATTCAAGATGATAAAGTGTCGGTATTTTAATGTATTTAATAAAAATATGATTTCATTATCAAGATTATCGAGTGTTTTACATTGATAGTGAAAACGATTGAGAGTGAGACTTTCTAATATATTCCTAAGGGCGACGGACTTAGTTAATCGGTCAAGTAGAACTGATAATGAAGTACCTACTCTACAACCGCTTATATCGATAAGCTCGCAAACATTCCAAATTCTTTCTTAAATTGTGTAAGAGTCGCCTACATTAAATGTATACAATTTGACTCTTAAGTTAAAGCAGTACAGTTTATATTGAATTGTGTGCATATTAGTGCTCGTGACTGTACAAAGAAATAATTTCGATGAGGTATTCGGACGATTTATTCTTTGTTCCACTAGACCGTATTACTTTGGTCAACGCTCGATCGGTTTAAATAAAACATGTTTTTGCCGCATGCGACATTCTCTATTCGTTAATTCGGTCTTTCGTCGTGGTGGACTTTTTTCTCTGCATTTCAACGTCTGGCGACCGTCCTTCGCCTTTGGGTTATTGCTATGTGCATCTGCGGTACTTATTGCATCGATGTGCATTCATTTGCCACTGTATAGCCCTTTAAAAAGAGTCGCAAATAGATGGCGCCATATTTTATGTTTTTTAAATACAGATAAGTAAGACGAATGCAAAATAATTCAGCCAGCACTGTTTAACGGGATAATTTATTTGAAATATGTTGTCTTTTGTGTTTTAAAACGTTCACAAATAAATAAATAAATAAATATTTCACAACATCACATACATTGATCTGACTCCATTTTAAGTAGCTTGAGCACTTGTGTTACAGACATCAGAATCAACAGTGGTATTACAAATATACTTAAATAGATACATATAACACCCAGACCAGGACAAACAAACATGTTCATGCACACAAATGTTTGTCCTGTGCGGGAATCGAACCCGCGACCTCTTGCGTAATAGGCAACATCTTGACCATTACGCCAAGCGGGTCGTCAAAATGTTCCTTTCCTATTGCGAACGCCTTTGCATGTGGTAGAAAACATCGTTTCGTTATAAAATAATTCGACTCTATTCAACTTTGACAAATTCTAGGTACCCATGTCGTGTCGTACAGCCGGTAAGAGCTAAGCTAAGATGAAATTATCTGTGAAACGACTATGAAACGTTTCACAGAAATTAGTCATAAATAATCTTTTATATTACTTATGTACTTTAACGACATTTGAATTGATAAAGTACATTAGTACAATATGATAGGTAGAAATTACATTTATAATGATAATGATATCATGGGAGGGAAAGCCATAAGTACGAATAGAAAGGCTTTCAAGCTAGATCCAATTTCTCCGGCGAGCTTCTAATTCAATTATCTTCCTGCATTGAGGCCGCCTTGTTCACTTATTTGTGCAGTCTTTATCAAGAATTATTCGGACATACCAGTATCTGATACCTATAGGCACCTATTACGATTATTTTTTCACTGAATTTAATTAACTGATTTCAGGGTGTTTACACCCTAAATGGCCCACTTGGCCACTGATGGGCGGAAACGCCTTAGTACCCAAAGGCGATTCCGCAGCCCTCCAATAACGGGGGCAAGAAGAGCCTTCAAAGGCAACGCTGGGTTGGTCGCGGAGTAAGGATTACTGATACCCGTGGCCGCCCGTCAAGGCGATGACGGGGTACCGCGGGGTTTAGTGGGTAGACCCCTGGGGTAGCATTCCCAGGAGCAGTGTCCTTTTGGGCACCGGGAGCCCCACACACGGCTTTGTCCAACCCCTAGGACAATGCTACGGTGCGTAACGCATTCCCCGCGAAAAAAAAAAAAAAAAAAGGTACCAAATGTTAACAAAAGCAGTAAGTATCGTTTTCTACTTAATTTTTTTTAACTATGTCCATAAAAACCTTCATATGATAAAAACGTTTTTATTATTATAATAATATCCATCCATAACGAAATTCTACTGCGTAAATGTATTTCATGTTTCTTTGTATTATTGTTGCAAAAAAAATCCACTAAGTTAGGACCTCACTGCGGAGTGCAGTTAAAAAAAGAACAGTAGTTTGGAAACATAATTTGTTTATAATATCAAAACGATCCTCGACTATTGTAACTTGAATGTAGGATGTAGGGCTGTCATGGGATTAAAGGAATTTTAACGATTCCTGGAAATCTGAATGAACACATTAGTTGCTCGCAATAATAACAAGAAAAGTGATCGCATGGATTGGATGGAAGTCATCGCGTTTTCTGCATTGCATCGCCCTCCTCGATCACTTAGGACGTTGGAGACAATGGCCAATAGTTGGCGCCAACGTATCTGAATCTGACTCATAGTTAGAAGAGACTAATTGAATCTTCACCGAAAAGAGAGTTCACCTAGTGTTGTGAGTCATCGATCGAATTTATTGTTGACGTTTCTTTACATTGGTTTGCATTACCGTAGGTAGGTATTTGTATACGGAAAAGCTAAGTAGGGTTAAACATTTTTAATAATTTTACTTGGTTTAAATTCTGGAAGTGCTTGCTTTGTAATTTTTCCGTATATTTTTCTCGCCAGCATTCAAATCAGTGAATTCTACCACCGTTAATAATTTTATCTTTTATATTAATAATTTGTAGATAAGTCTTTTTTTAATTGAATAACGTATGTATTAGGCAGTTGCAGTGTACGATTTCGACATCGCGAGTACTCGGGATCATTTATTTTAATCGAGATATGCGTTACGTGGTTATTTTGGTAGACAGATGACCACTCAAAGATAAACCTTCCGTTCATTAAGATGTATATTTTGTAACTAATGATGCAGTATATGCAGTAGTTGTGCAATCTGTCTGTCTATGAAAGTCTTTCGTTCATAAATCATGTTCGATGGTGTTTGATAAAATTTATTTTGTAAGCTTCGTATTGTTCATCATAGACATTCATTTTAATGTTTCGATGCGTCAAGATGTACAGATAAAAGATCTTATTAACAAAGAATAAGTTATTCCATATATGTTGCAATGTATTAGGTTTCATGACAAACTAATGATATGCAACTAAAAAGATGCTCTGTTGAAACTTAGGACATGATCGTCAGCCAAGTATTACATTATGGTAGAAGACCTTTGGCAGATTAATTAGCGGATATTATAACAGAAACTTGAGAGATCACTGGATAACCTTACAGGTGACTTTGAGCATTCTTACGAGGTTGATTATAATTGCGAACTGGCAGACTGGCAGACATATCGGTGTCACATGTATACTTGGACACTTTGAATTTTATTTAATAGATCAAAATAAAACGAGACGTTGACGATGAATTGCTTGTTTATGAAAATGAAACATTAACGAATTCGTGGTCTTATTGTTTGCATGCTACATGAACTCGTTTCATTGTAAGCATGTTAATATAATGACGAGTTAATTTAATGAACTTTTATTTTGTTCACAACATGTTTGTTTCAACAAGAAGTTGAAAACAAACTAACTTCTTTGTATGTTATTATATACTTTTTTTGTCGTTACCTAATATTGTGAAATTGTGATCTTGTAGTATTTGCTTACTGCTTCAAATCGTTAAAAAATGTCGTCTTAATAGATGTCAATGCCATCAAGCGTTAGTCAATAAACAACCACTAAATGAGTATGGCTAGTTGGAAACCGGTTCGTTTTTCCCTAGTCTACGGTCTCAGAGGGTTATTAGAGCCAGCGACGTAGATTACTTCGATGCATTAAGCGGTGGTCGTCTCGAATAAACATAGAAAATAAAAAGCAAGATGACCGCTTATTAATATGCTTATTTGCAGGCCAATGACTGTTCGATGTAGTTAAGTTATCCTTAAATAAAAAGGTTATACTGGCAAATGTGAGTCGTTTATGGATATCAACCAGGTTTGAAGAAATAGATCATTATTATTTTGTATGATCTGGCCTGATCCGGAATCGAAGGACCAACTTTGATGAGAATGTTAGTTTTTTTGTAAAATTAAATTTACGTACGTACAATAAGCCCTTCGCAATAAAATGAGTACAATTATAAGCTAGAACAACCATCATTTAGTACCATTTTCACTTAACGTTCAATTTAGATCGTAAAATGTTTTAAATGATAACGCAACGTTGAATGAATGGACTGTATAGAAATGTCTTCTTACAGGACTACTCTTTAAAGTTATAATGATGGCTTTCAATAAGGCCTTTGCCCTGCAGTGGTATATTTAATGAGTTTTGGGTTACATGTGTAAGTAATGGTTCTGACAATTATAACGTTATATTGCTCTACATTTAAGGATTGGTGTTGAATTGTTGATCTTATAACATGTTTTTTTATACTCGTTTGTTGTTTCCTTCGAATTGCATCCAAAATTCTCAATCAGTTACAGTGTTGGTACAGTCATTGAAATCTGAAGTATGTACTCTACAATTTTAATAACTACGGTACGAAGCCCGCCCTCTTTTTAAATATTCCGTAAAGTGTAGAGAACGGGATAGTCAGCTATGTACATAATTTCCTAGGCTTATAGGATGGCCTCTTGTGTAGTCCGTTTGCGAGTTTCCGCAACGTATGCCATAGGGAGAAAGGTTTTAGTCCCCAGCCCGACATGATGGATGAACTACCGTCTGAGCCGAGTCGGTCGTCGGAATTGATTAATTCGTTCGTAATTGTTGTATGTCTGATGTCGTCGTAATGTGTGTGGATAATATGTAGCCGTATAATATTTTTTATCAGTATTGAACTTTTAATACTTATAAAAGATAAGATAAGGTATGGTAATCCGTAATGTATTTCGTACGTACTATTGCATATCATTTGGGAATATGAACTAGACCAGAGTTTTGTTTATTTCGGTTCTACGGGGAGTAAACATTACCAGTTCTTGTTTTAATAATAGTTTAGGGGAAAACATATCTTATAACGCCATGAATGTATTTAGTCCTGCTGTACAAAAGGCATAGAGTCCTTTTAGTGTTTTAAATAAGATTTTCTTGCTTTTTTTTAATTCCCTCCTTAATAAATTGCATGACCTAGTTTATTATTCAAAAAGACATTTGCTTTTCATAAACGAGTTCAGACAATTTTTACTGTTCAAGCATTACGCCATCACCATTAACTATTATGTTTATAAACGTTCATAAACATTGTTTTTGTACTGTATAGATAAAATCTAATTTAACAGCTGTATATCGCGGACGTTTCGTTTTACGTAACCGCAAAAACCATTGCTAAAGCAGTATAAACGTCGTTTCTGGCTGGATAAGCACATTAGGGAGAAGCATAGTGAAGCGAGGCAGATTACGCCTGTAAGTTCTTTACGTGACACCACTGATAGAGTTGAACCTCACATGTCACAGAGTGTCCCGAACACTTCTGCCCAGAAGAAGATCGTCAGGACGAGGGAAAGATTGCGACTACCGAGCATTTCCGACGCCACTTGGAAGCGACACGACATGCACTTGGCGGTAAGACTCGACCTGCCGGGAGCTAATCAAAGCGTAGAGGATCATGTTAGTCATTTCCAAGATACAATTTATGAATACTTTGAGGAGGTGTACCCTATTCGTGACCAGAGCTGCCCGACTCGCAGAGAAAATGCCTTCAAGGCTAAGCTACGAAGGAAGAAAAGGGAGTTGATAAAGCAGCTACGTAAAGCTAAAGCAATGGCGGATGAAAGGCTATGCCAAAAATTAGCAAGAGTCCTAAGGTCTATACTTAAACTTATACAGCAAGTATCTATGAACATTATGGAGGCTGCTAATCAATTTCAAGAAGCTCAAAATGTTGCTGCTTTTGAAAAAAACCCGTTTGCTTTCTCAAAAAAGCTCTTTTCAGAAAAACAGGGCAAAATCAGCGTGAGTGACGAAGATCTACTCAACCATTTTAAGTCTACGTACGCCTCACCGGGGGGAAATGTTAGTTATACTGATCCATCATCACCAAAACCTATGGTACCATCAGTGCCTTTTAACGAACTCCCGCCTTCAATTGAGGAGCTTGAACATCATATAAGGAAGAAACCGAATGGTTCCGCCCCGGGACCTGATGGCATTCCATATATTGTGTTCAAGAAATGTCCATCAGTACGTATGCATATGTTGAGTATTTTTAAAAGGATTTGGATAAGTAGAGATGTGCCACAGTGTATGGGTAAAGCCATATTTATTCTACTACCGAAAAAGAAAGAAGTGACTGATGCGAAAGATATTAGGCCAATAGCACTTACGAACACAATTTCTAAGATATTCTTCTCAATTATACAAGCGAGACTACTTAAGCATATGTGTATCAATGATTACTTGCCGAAGAAGTATCAGAAAGGATTTCTTCCAGGAGTCGCAGGCTGTCTAGAACACAACTCTCTTCTAACGGAATGCCTTAAAGATGCTAGAAGGAATGAGAGACAAATTACTATTACTTGGATAGATTTCGAAAATGCCTTTGGCTCAGTTCGCCATGAACTCTTGTTCAAGGCGTTAAATTGGTACCATGTCCCACCTCTTATATGTGAAGTTATAGCTTCTTACTACAATAAGCTCTCGTTTGTACTACACCTTGGAAAGGAAACTGGGAAGACAAATGAAATTGATTTCGGCATAGGTTTGTTTCAGGGTTGCTGTCTGTCTCCAGTAGCATTCAACATTGTCATCAATATTCTCATAGAGTCGATTGTAGCAAAAGAGAATAAATGGGGGTACAGATTTAAGCAAGGAGATAAATTTGCAGCATCTGTCCTAGCATTTGCAGACGATGTGACACTCTTGACCCGGAATCCTAAACAAGCTCAATCTCTTCTTAATGTAGTAGATGCATTCTGCGAGTGGACAAAAGGAATGAGGGTGAAACCAGGTAAGTGCTACTGTTTAAGTCTAGGAAGGAAAGGTACCAAGTTTACGCCATATGATCCAGGATTAACGGTAGCCGGCTCATCGATATCCACAGTGTCACAAGAAACTCCCTTCAAGTTTCTGGGGAAAAAGATAACGAGTAGAGGTAAAGATAATCCAACTGATGACATAGTTAAGGAGTTTGATGAGAAATTAAGATTGGTAGACACTATCTTCCTTCGTGGTACACAGAAAGCGTGGATTTATGACAATTACCTGACTTCTGCACTCAATTGGCCGTTTCTCGTTTATGACTTCACCAGGCAGGGCTTAACCAAATTGGATGCATTAGTAACTAAATACTTAAAATCGTGGATAGGCCTAGCTCATCCAGCTGACCCATCGACTTTATTCAGAACTTTTAACAGCTTTGGTTTAAACATAAAAAAGCCGTCGCTAATCTTTCAAAATGCAAGAATCACCAAGTACTGTATACTAAAGGAGTCAGAAGACAGTACCATCAACGAGTTACCGCAGTCTTGTATTTCAGTAGAAACTGAGTCGAGATTGGTCTTCTATAAATCCTTTCAGGTTGGTACCCGTACTAACAGGGCAGGCCTTGGGCAGGAAAAGAGAAAGAGCGACAAGGAGATTTTAAAGGGCTTTGCTGTAGAAGACATGAACCAGAACTTTACACTTCATGCCCTAAACCTAGAAATGCAAAATGACTGGGTAAAAATGGGTGAATTCTGTATCCCTCCAGCTTTGAAGTGGAAATCCTTAATATATAATTGGTCTCCTGAGTTACTCAAGTTTTATCTCAATGCAGTTCAGGCGACGCTTCCCGACCAGAGCAATCTTGCCAGATGGGGCAAGCAGGTAAGTAATACGTGTCTATCGTGTAGAGAAGGTGTCGGCACAGCGAAACATATTCTATGCGGTTGTAAGGTATTACTCGATGCGGGACAATACTCATTCCGGCACGATAAGGTCCTTCAAGTGATTCGGGAAGCCATAAGTTTATCCATAGCAAGAACAAAGAAGGGGTTAACTGGCGGTAATTTTCAGGTAGTCAAGTTTGTTAGAGCTGGTGCCACTAAGCTACAGAAGGGAACACCCAAGCCAATTTCAATCTTAGGTGCAGCAACTGATTGGACACTGCTGATGGATACATATGAAAAGCATTACGAAATGCCTTCGGAGATATGTACCACAGCCTTCAGACCGGACATACTTATTTACTCGAAAGAGACAAGACATGTAGTGCTTGTGGAACTTACTGTACCATGGGAAACAAATATCCCTAAAGATCACAATTATAAGTTAAACAAGTACTGCAATTTAGTCGACCAGATAGCAAGAAGGGGATTCAAGACTGATCTATTTGCAGTGGAAGTCGGTGCTAGGGGATTACCTGCGAAGTCGGTCTATAATTTCTTTAAGAATCTAGGATTGCCAAGATCTGCAATAAGCTCATTTATGGATAGAGCTTCAAAAACTGCTCTGGAGGCTTCTTATCGGATTTGGATAGGTAGGGAGAGGGAGGTTGAGCACGGGACTGGAATTGCTCCACGTCCTAACCAATCGCAGGTTAGCTGACGAGGCTTGACGCGAGCCGAAACGTCTGGCGCTTAAGTGAGCAACGGTGGCCACCGCTAGTCTCGTTCTCAATAATCCCTCTTCCTGTCTTGCAATGGGCCCGGATTTGCTCGGTGAAGCCATTGACTGCTGAGTTCTACACCTACCTAATGAGTCATCTAACTCCAAAATTAATTAAAATAGCGCGATTAAAGTTTCACACAGACCAATGACTCGGAAGTCACTGGATTCTGTGATGTTCGTCTAGATGTTTATTTCACACCTTTCTCTTTTATAACATAATAAATTATTGTCAACTATCGAGTTGAATGGATGCATCAAAGTCGTTTAGTTTATATTTAATCATTTAAATTGTTTCGCCTTTGAACGTCCGACAATGATTTGACGGATTAAACTTCATTTGGTACTGCAACTACTGGAATTGTTTTTTTGGTGAGCCATAAATGTTTATTATTGCGTTTGTTTTGTTAAAGGCCAGACTAGAATACATTTGGTTATCATAAATTTTAGCTAAAACATGTTTCAATAATATGTAAAGTAGGAGTATTCTATATTGTTCTTTAGTTTATAAAACCTTAGTCAAAAGAAAAGTTTGCAAACTTATTCGATTAAAATTATACTCCATATCATTTCTTTCATAATCGGTAATAGCATACTATGAGACCTGACTACTGGATGGATGGATGGAATAGTGAAAGTAATTTTTTGCTTGAACAATGTCTGATCTATGTGGGAAATTATAGGCAATGAGAAGGTTTCACTTCCATTGAATCACGACTGAATAAATATAATCTACGTATTACCAGCGATTGTGACTATAAAAAGGTTTATTCATTTATTTCCGTACTTTTAGGAATATCATCACATTTCTAAAATAAATCAGTTTATTTTTCATTATGTATTTTTACGACCGACCTCGACACCAATTTTTTTATCCCTTTTGACTGTCTGGTCGATATTTACCTCTTACATTATTCATAGTATCAACATGCCACTCACTTAACTTGATCTCGGGTCTAATAGACACGTGCTTTACATTTTAAAACCATTATCGTGAAATGGCTGCAGAAGGGACCCAGGGTTACAATACCGTGTCGTGTTGTTGTTGTTCATGTTGAGGTTTTTCAGATCGCAATAGTCAGCGAGTATGATCGCGGTAAAACTCAAGAGTTTCTAAAACCAGCATAGCCGTTGGTTCTGCGCCTGATCTCTTTGTGGTCGTGTCAAATAGCAGTTTCACCATGCGAAAAGAGTGAGGAATAGGAAGTGCACCTAAATTTTAGTTTAGAACTGTGCATTATAATGCATTCATGCTTCGTTTAGGAATACTAAAGATGGCTGTGGTGTGGCCGAAATTCTTGTTGTTCCGTTGTTTTAGATACTATACTAACTTATTTACTTTTAAGAGAGTTACAGCTTAATAGAAATTCTACTCGAATGAGCCCTCGTCTGTGGAAGTACAGAAGACCACATTGAAATAGCTCAAACTGTTTCGCTATGTTTCTGCCGGTTAGTAGGTAAATTCGCCACAGCTCAGTTGGGCAGGCAGCGCATCTGCGACCCTTGTGCGGTTGTTGATGTCCATGGGCAGCGGTGCGCCCTTATCATCAGGTAACCCTATTGTACGTTTGCCTCCCTATGAAATAAAAATAAAAACTTACTCCAATGGCTTAGCGACCCGAATTAGATCTTGCAACACGAGTTAACGCCACCGCTCCCTATCCTGTGCAATTTCTTGCTCATTCAGTGACTAACTAGTTAATAAAATTGCATGAGGAGTCTTTACGTCATGTCCGCTAGACTCCCTGGCGTCTGTGGTATTGATCCACCTGACCTTGTACAGCGTTTATGTAACTTCATTTGAAGGTTTCCTTCCCATCTCCTTTATGTCTTTCTCATTTATCAGGCTTTTCGAGCTGATTTTATCGCGTGAGCGTCTGAATCGGTGTAACTTTTTCAAACTTGCCTGCGTTTGCTAAGTGACGTAACGTAAGTGAAACTGGGGCTTAGTCGGTAATTAATTGTGTCTTTGAACTGATACATATTTTGTTTGTTATAAAATAGAATTGCCAGCGGTAATTCTTTAGTGGTTATTCCTACTACAGCCATAATAGAGATGCTGCATTTAATTCAAAGTGAGTCTCCTGTAATGCTCATAATTTTTTAAATTATCCGTTTGATAATCACGCCAGCGACTCACGTTACAATTTGCGAACTATTTTAAATTAAAATTGTTTTAAATGTTTTCTGTTTTTCTACACTGCTAAGCAACGTTGTCTTTTCTTAGGTAAGCTTTTCTTAGAAACTGAAAAGTTCTTGTTCTTGTTTGTAGTTTCTTCCCTTCGGTTATATCGTGTTTGTTATAATAACGGTTGATGGCAAATCAAGTCGGGGGGTACGTTCATTGAATTTATAAATAAACTAGGTCGATCTTCGGTTTTTATAGGTTTTGGAAAGAATTAAAAATTTGTGAGCTGCATAATAAATAGAGTCACGTACGAACTGTATTAAATTTCTAAAAGAAATAGCTAATGAAAATAATTTCAAGCCATTTTGCCAGTGTGCGCAGTTGCGCACTGCCTATAGATAGATGCACTTAATGAATTTGTTTATCAAGTCCTAGCAATAAGCATATTAATCGCTATACAATGGGTATATTGCATCGGCGTAGATTGCGAATCTGTAATAAATGCAGAATTAGCTGTTCTGTAACATTAGGGCTGATAATTTAGGAAATAAATCAGTCAGAGTGGATACTGAGCATAGAGTCTACATACGAGTTATATTTGATGATGCACTTAATTAATTTGTTAATCAAATCGCAACATATGTATATTATTACCTCCTATACTTTGTTTTATTAACTTTTCTTATTATTAGGAGCTTTTAATTTAGGAAATAAATGTATCGTGGTGGATAACGGTAAAGAATCATTATTATCATCTAAAAGTATTACGTAATGAACAAAATGAACTAGCCATTTCGCCGACACCGCCTATAGATAGATGCACTTAATGAATTTGTTTATCAAGTCCTCGCAATATGCATATTAACCCCTGTACTACGCGTGTGTTGCATCGTAGCTTGCACAAGTGCGCATGTGTGTTGCCGTGGGTCGGGCCGCGGTAGGGGTAGCCACCCCAGTTAACGCGATTGGAAAATAGGGAGGTGCGGTCTTCCGCTAAACGGGACGGTTTATTTTATTTTTATTTAATTGTTTTAAAGCAAATTTTTGATAAATGAAACATACATGCCAGTGTTATGGAATATTCAATATTTGTAGCAACAACTTTCGAAAAATGAAATAAGTTGTTTGTGTCATGGATTTGCTCTATTTTTAGGGTTCCGTAGCCAAATGGCAAAAAAACGGAACCCTTATAGATTCGTCATGTCTGTCTGTCTGTCTGTCTGTCCGCCAGTCTGTCACAGCCACTTTTTTCCAAAACTATAAGTACTATACTGTTGAAACTTAGTGAGTGGATGTATTCTGTGAACCGCAACAAGGTTTTCACACGAAAATAGAAAAAAAAATAAAAATAGTGGGGGGTCCCCATAGTCAGAACTAAAACCCGAAATATTTTTTTTCATTGAACAATAACGTGTGGCGTATCAATGGATAGGTTCTTAAAAATTACATTAAGGTTTCTAATATACTTTTTTCTAAAGTGAATACTTTGCGTGACAGACCCTTCCAAAGTGGAAAAAAGTGTGTCCCCCCCCCTCTAACTTCTAAAATAAGAGGATGAAAAAACTGAAATAATTATATAATGTACATTACCATAAAAACTACCAACGAAAATTGGTTCGAACGAAATCTATTCAGTAGTTTTTTTTAATTCGTCAAAAATAGAATTTGTACGGAACCCTCAGTGCGGGAGTCCGACTCGCACTTGGCCAATTTTTATTATTTTCTTTTGTTGTGTCAGTCTGTAAGTTGATTCGTGTTGAGGGTGGTTTTGGTTGTTGATATTGTTACTAAAATAGTGCAAATCGTCTTATTTCGATTTAGAGTGTGTGATGTTAGCATTAACTTAATGAGTTGAAATGAAAATGATCGACCAGTCACCTACCTACCTATGTGATTTTAGTGACCTTATATGCATTAATGGTTTGATTAGTAGGTATCATTGTGATAGATAGAAATAGTTTTAAATAGTGTAAAAACATATCTTTATTACATTGATTTCACTTTTTATTTGAAAAATATATAGGTACATGGCTTGCCTACAACAAATGTTAACCACAATGTTTTGGTTGACGAAATTAATTTGTCGACTACATTCTTTGTTTATTTTAAATTCATAGGTAATTTTTACTGCAGATATTATATCTTATAGTTGTTTCGGTTACAAACTGGTATTTATTTAGTTCAATGAACATTTCTGTGATTGATTTAATTCGCGTAAAACTTATTGTATATTAATCAATCTCATAATATCTGATTAATTAATTAATCTTATTGCTGTAATAATCACTTTCCAATTAAAGCCATGCGTAAAACACTTTCATTCGGGTGTGTCCGGACTCCGGATGTATACAGTTATTAATGTAGGTGAGGTAATTAAAGAAAAATATTTTGTAATATTATTAATATTGTAGTTTGAAATTCACCTGTCGGTCGGTGAGTTATCGACTCGATAATGGTAATCGAGTGAGGGCGAATGCGTGCGCCGCACTAGCCCACTAGTCGATTCACTTCAGTACGCATTTGTTAGCCGTCGCGGGCGGACGTGCGCTGGTAGCTCTCGAGAGCCGGCATTAAAATAGCAATTTTGAAATCGTTTACGCGTCCATTTGTACAGCCGTCCTGAATACTCTACAGTAAAAAAGTTTAAATATCTGTGTTTTTCAACAACCTGGACACCTTGGAAGGATTGTCAATATCTTTTATCAAATGTTTTGTTAATGTTCATCCAAAATTGATGTTGATACAATAGTTTTTTTAGAATATAAAGGCAAGCTCAAATGTGAAGTTGCGAATCACGCTTTAAAAAATAGAAACGTTATTGCGTGTTTGTAAACGAGGTCTTGTAAAATCGATTACGTACCCACAGAGAACTATGATGTGGCTTCGGAAAACAACTGGAATGCCAGTGTTTTGTTATTATATGTATCCTTATCCATTGTATTTGTTTATAAAGAATGTCCGGTCACCTAGTCATTCCAATCAATGTGTGAGAGTACTTTTTTATCACAACGTTGCAAATCTGATTTCTCCAGTCATGTAATTAAAATTCCTTACAACGCGTCGATTGTTTTCCATTATAGAGGTTTGTTAGATGATAAGATCTATAAAGAAAGCTTCTATTTTGATTTTACTTTTACTTTTAACTCGGTTGGTACTTTTTGCAAGATTGAAATTTAAATTGGTCCTCTGTCGGCCGGCTATGAGATAAGCGCTGACCTAATTTATTTGTACCACCACGACGCCAGCATCTCTATTTTCTATTGTGTTATAAATTGGTTTAGAACGTTAAAAGAAAACAGACCGGTGCAAATATTTGTGTAAATAAAAGTCCTCCAGTCATTAACATTTCATCGCAGACATTCCTCACACTGGAATGGATAACGGTAGCATTTTGAACTTTATTTGGTTGATGAAAAGGTGTATTTCTTCCGTTTTAATGAACAGCCTGGCTGTCGCAATCCATTGCACGTTATTTAATTTTTAGTTCATTATCATCGTATAATGGTTAGTAAAACGAAAAACCTTCATTTTATTAAGGCAATATTGTAACGAAACTATTTTATTAGTAACTTATTCCTAAAGAAATGCTTAAAAGATATCATTTTGTGCCGATGCCAAAGTTATTTTGAAAACATACATTGCAATTCTTTCGTTAGATTTAGGTGTCAATATCATCCTTAAGAACCGTCCAATGATTTCTAGCTTATTTGGATTCACTTCATGAGAGGCACTATTATTATCCAAGAAGGGATTGAAGAGCTTTCCTACGACTTTCTCACACTTTTTGCGACAAAGTTTCCGCACAGCGTATCCGTATTTATTTGAAATACCGTATTCCATGTGCTGTTAACTTCACTGTGTGTTCGTTCCTGCTTCTAAATGTCTTTTTTATCAATTGTACCAGTTGCACCGGTGCAAATGTAAAGTATCGATGCAGGGTCATTGCCTTCTCCCATTTCATTAAATATTCATAAATTTCTGTCTGCAGTGCTAAATGAAATCACGCAGTTACCGGAATCAAAGCAGAATGCTGTTTATTTCTACGATTTATCAACGCATGATTACCGACTAGTCACGCGTTCTTTTCATTTTCAACATTTCTGTAAAACATTGACATCTTTTTTTTCTGTCTACTTTTCTGGCTCTCGTTGTATAAAATATGACTATCCAGAGATAGCCACTATAAAGTATAAAGCCAAAGTATTAGTCATAGCGCATTGCGGTATCCTTTCTTATTTACGAACATTTTTATTTTTCTCTTTAGATTTATGCTCCTCATATACTGGGTAAGGAGGATCGTTTTGAGCTCAATGAAGTACCTACTGGTGCCTCTACTAGCATAGATTCTATAACGGAAACCATTTTATAGATTTAATGATAATGAAGTAGACGACGTGCCCTGAACTTGAGCTCAAAATGTCTGCGCACATACAATTGATATTAACAGGGTTGATGGGAGAGCGAAAACAAAGCAAAATAACATTGTCAACGCATGATCTAAAGGGATCAACGACACAGCAACGGCGGCGTTGCGTAGGAGTTGTTCTATTTTAACTTTTCAGTTTGTATACTCGCCTCTCTCCCGCGCACGGGAACCGTATGGCCCTGTTTCGCACTCCCCAGGAATTGTGCAACAATTGGCACGATGTTTATTTCTTTTTAATCTGTGCCAAAAACACACGTGGATGACCTGTGTTGATATAGATAAGTCTTCCTCAATAGGTTTTTGGCCTCGTCTACAAATAAGAAATTACGTTTGATAAGAATTACATTTACGCAACTTAAATAACCAGTCAAAGGAATATTTCGTAAGATTATGGATGAGTCGATCGTTCTCCTCTCGAAAATATTTATTAGTCATGAAATTAACACCATAACAATGAATCTATTAACATAACTTGTAGTTGTATCCTTCCAAGGTCGTCAAGAAATAACGTTACTTACTCATTTAAATATTTTTTTTTAGTTGACAGTTGATGACTATTTTCTAAACTTTTACTTACTACGTGAAAATATTGTGTGATAAAAATGCCGTTCGTTAAGTTGTGCTAGTGTGGTGAAATTCTGTTAGCTGTTCACCGATTGTATAATGTCGAAGACTTTAAACGCGTACAGAATGTAAGTATGAAGTAATATTACAATCTAGTTCATTATTCATTGTTTTAGTTTAATATTGTCAGACCTACATTTTGTTCCATGGTATTATTTCGTAAACGAACTATAGTCTTCCTATTTAAATTCTTCTACCGGATTCGTGCTGAAAGTAGTTTTTCTTGCCTATAACGCGTTTTTCGAACCATTTAAATCAAGCCAAAGTACAAAATTAATAAATTTTCGTAAGTATTCGTAAATCCAGTCCTCAATTTCGCAAATGATACTATAATGATGAGTACTTAATTAAAACTTAAAATGAAGGGAGGGACGTACCGCGTTTTAATCACTCCCCTTATGTAAGCTTGAGGGTCACCCGCCGTAGCAGCCTATTAGTGTTATGATCGCGTGTTATTTTCAATTTTAGACAAAGTTTGTGTTTACGTTGAAACAAAATATAAATAAACATTATTGTTCATCAATGAACGATAGAGCTGATATTCATATTCAACATGATATGGCGCAAATGTCCACTGATCTGACTAGATTGTGAAAAGGGGTTGGAGTGGAGCATTGCTTTCTCTTTTATTTTAAGTAAAATAAATCCTCCACTATTTACCAATTAACCTTAAATTGGTGCTTCTTGAAATGCTCTCCAAATTCTGAATTGCTCGGGGACATATTCGATCGATAAATCAAGTTAACGCTTTTCAATTTCGCTACCCATTTCTATAAAGCTGACAAAGCCTTGGTCCCGTCCTTCAGCAAAATTCGTAGCCTTGACCTCGGCGCCCTTTACGAATCCCTCATCTAGAGAAATTTTCGGCCTGGCTGCTCTCGAAATCTTTTTCTGTGGTAAATTAAGTTTACCCAAGCACTTGTACATTTATTAAAGGACCATATTTTATACATATGCATACGCTAACTGTTATCGAGTGATAATATGGTCTAATCTGTTTAAGTATGTTTTGAATATTGTGTTTACAAAATAAAAACAACTGTGCCTACCTACGTACTTCCCGACTAATATTATAAATGCGAAAGTAACTCTGTCTGTCTGTCTGTCTGTTACGCTTTCCCGCTTAAACCTCGCAACCGATTTTGATGAAATTTGGTACAGACAATCTTTAGACCCTGAGACAGAACATAGGCTACTTTTTTTTTCGAAAAAAAGAAATCCACGCGGACGGAGTCGCGGGCGGCCGCTAGTATACTATAAGGATTAGTCATACTCTCCAATACGAACAAAACAGAAACTGGAAATATATTCCCTGTTCTGCAGTATATTTTACGCCGCCTGCTCTGCAGCCGTCATCTCGACGCCTGTGGATTCCGCCATATTTATGTGCTTTAAAATTCAACGCCGGGTCAGGTTTTACAGTCGTGCCTGCCTTTGTGTCTAGACGCATCGATTGGCTAGCCTTTGTCCTTATATCAACGCCAGTAATTGCATTAGGGCTAACTCTGTCCTTTGTCAGTGTCGCTATTGTTCTACCTGGTGTATCATCTGTTGGATCTGTCATTGAATCACTTATTGAATCAGTCGTTTGTGATTATCAGTTCATATGTTTGTTTATTTTGATAGGGTATTTTTGGCTGGCAACAACTGTTTACGTTTACATTCTGTTCATAAGAGATACTAATGTTGATAGTAGGTATATAACTTAGCAGTTCCTCAGCTTCGATAAACATCCGTAATTTTGGTATCTGCATCGTTACTTCCTTTACAATCAGATCATAGACTACCCTAAGGAGTCATTGAATAGGTCAATTTCTTACTTTGTGTATATAAATATTATATATTATTTGGCATAATAAGATCTTTTGTCACTGAATATTTACTTAACTTTTTCTGGAGGCATTTAGGGCGTCATATTGCAGTACAATAGCATATGTGTACCAGTTGCTTCTGGCACGTGGCCAACGAAAGCCTCTCATTTCATGCGCCTTAACAGGAAAACGAGAGACGGAAAACCCTCCCCTATATCCCGTTTCCGTAACCCCGAACTTATTAGATGGAGTTTTGTTTTATGACGGAATTTATATCGTCTGGGATGAAATGTACCCAAATTGCATGGACGTGGTTTTATACGCGTCTCTTTTTTAGACAAAATGTTGTTGAGTTGTAATGCTTCCAATCTGACATGTCATGAATAAAATTCACCGGAGTTTTTGGGAATACATTACAGAAAATGACAATCTTTATATTACGTCGACACACGATACACACGAAACGTTTTTTAAAGGGGCAAACTAATTTCATCATCGCACGCATCGTGAAAGTTTGCATCACACATAATTATCTGGAATTCAACTAAAATGCACTAAACCCGTTAGTTCTGCTGCTGCATAGCTGTATAATAAAAATAATGCTGATATGTGCTCGCACTTGAATGCAGCAATGTAGGTTAATCCTTATGGGTATGCTACGGCCATTCGGTTCTCATTTAGTCCTAGGAAGCCTGGAAATGGCTTATATTATCCTTGAGCGATTAATCTTGAAATACAGCATCACTTACTATACTACTAACGTTTAAAGATATCAAAAGATAACGAGGATTACACATGATTTTATAATATAACGCTCACATGCAAATACATAATAGCTTGACCCTTAAAAAATAAGATCGGTGGATCGCCGACATGTTCTCATTGAATATGTCATCATTGGAATACAAAAAACAAGAGCCAAAGAGCAGAGCATCTTGAAACAACAATGAGAAAACACCCTGAAGCATGGTGTGTTTACTCAAAAGTTAGAGGGTTCAAGTATAGGAAGGTATACACGTGAAGACTAATTTTTCCTCCTCTAGGCCATAACACGTAGTAGGGGGGTTGTCGCCCTTGGTTGCCATGGCGACGGGCATTTCATGCGCCCCACGTCGCCCGGTCTGTTTCCCCGGAGAGGGGGTTGCGATGAATTCGGCGAGGTTCAGGCCAGCTCTTGATTATACGAACTAGTGAGTTGATCAATGCTTTGATAGACGTCCTTTGATTTAGAAAGGATTCGTAGGTATGTCGAAGTCAGTCCTTTTATACCACAAAGATAATCTCGCGTGAAAAAGGTATTACGTGGCGTATTTTTGGGCTGAACTGTAAATGTGTTGTCTATCGAATTTAACGGTTAACTTGTAAGGTACTCGTAGTTGTAAGAATTTACAATTTTAACGACTATTTGCACGTTTTGTTATGTGACCGTATCATAAAGATTTGGTAAGGTCGTCCAATTTAGACATGCCGTGATAACTATGTTGTGTAACATGTGTTTTTCCGTAATCGTAAGATGATCGTCACCTGTGAATTTATTACATTGTTGAGTTATCACTATGTCATGATGTTTTCTGTCTGTCTAATCTGTTTATTTAGTTAACTATTAAAAAGAAACATCGTAGAAGCTTTCCTATAATAAATATTATGTGAATTTATCTTAGTCGAAGTAGATATTCCCCAATGCCGCGTCATTCCTTTGTGAACCTTTCTCTCAAAAAGCTTTTTAGGCTATGGTCGGGCACGCAGAGATAGGCTGCTAACAAAAGCCGAATAAAAAGGTTATATTTTTAAAATCTGTTTTCATAAATTATTGTGTAAATGCTAAAAATAATAACACATATATTTTAAATAGTATATTTTGGAACTTATAAAACCGCAATGTTAAAAGGTTCGACGACAAACAGCGTAAACCCTTCTTTAATGTTTCTAAGAAGGCTTTTTTTATTTAGTGTTACTTTATATGTTACAAGTGTTACGAAATATGATTGCAGACAAACGAAAATACTTTAACGGTCATTGCAAAACATTAAATTAACAATACGGTCAGTCAACGCGCTTTATGATGTCTGTGCATTAAATAAAACTTTTTTGCACGTCTAACTGTAACGCTATTATGATTCAATAACCGTTCCAAATGCTAATAACTTTGCCAAAACTGAAAACTAGTACGAAGGAAGTACTCATTCTCCAAAATTAAATTCTAGGCATCATTTGACATACGGTCACGTACAAATGTGTTATTAGTATTCAGCCGGCACTAACTATTAAAAATATCTGCAAATCCTATAGATTATATTGTTAACACTTGCTATGCTGTTAAACTTGCCAAACAATGTTTTGATCGAGTCCGTGACTAGAATAATGTGTTGTGGCCAATTTAAGATAGAGCTTACCTTTTACGATGCATTTTTTTTGGCTTATAGTTGTAATAATGTCTGACATTTGGCCCCCTTAGTAGATGAACTTTACAACCGTGTCAGAATCAAAATATACTTTATTCATGTAGGTATCTGTAAGGCACTTATAAACAAGTTATATTGAGCAATCTAATCAGATTGAAAATCAATCGATTTTCAATGTATTCGGTCCAGTTGTAATAAAAAAGTGTTTAAGTAAGACGTTCTGCGCACACAAAGGTTTACTACTCGTAGCGAAAGTCCCAAATGAGACATAGCAAAAACAAGTCGGGTACAGCTAGTTTATACAAAAACGATTCAATTTTCTTTAGTAACATTGTGAAAGAGGTTGAATTCACTGGCACAAATGTGCTCAAACTTTTCATATCATAATGACTTGGGAGAGGCCAAGGAAAATGATAAATGCTAAAAACGCGAGGTCCTCGTTACCTACTAAATATCTCATTGAGGTCCCCGTTCCCGTAGCATTAATTAAAAGAAACCGTGAAGAAAAAGAAAAAAAAAACGATTTGAATGTTGTCGGCTCAAATAGCTTACGTGACTAAGCTGTGTAATTAGGTTATATGTATTAGGAGTTAATCTTGTTTTTTTGCTTAATTAGTTTACTCGGTTGGCTAAAAGATTATCGGGTCCGTACTAACTACTAAAATAATGCTATTATGACTTTCCCTGATTGAAAGTGGTTTTGACCTAAAATAGTTCGGGAAACATTTTTCTTTATTCAACACTCATAAGTTCGTCCAGATACGTGTTTTAAAGCGCTGTAGAACTGACAAGACAGTCAAAACAAGTCTTGAAAAAATGAGGTCTTTATCTCGTAATCATAGTACTTGGAATGCCCTAGTTTGAGGCCATATGGTTGTTGTAATGTCGCACGCAATACACATCTACATGTGTTACTACTGGATTAATATTCAGAACTGCTCGATACCATTTCAATATTGGTTCTAAAAAGGTGCCGCTTCTATTCATTGATACGGCTCTTATTTTACGCACTTAAAATCGGAATTTGCGCCAGAGGACCTGGGTTTGAATCCTGGGTCGGACCAAAAGTATTCCTGTTGGGTTAATTCAAAACCGGTCTGGGGTTCGGAAATAGGCTGTGTTTATTTACAGTTCGTCCTGAGCTTGATCTCCCTACGGTCGTGTTAGATTTCTTTCCCACCGAGTTGAGGGTGAACTGCACTTAGGCTTCCGCAGACATTTGTGGCCCTAATATCCTTCGCACCGGGCTTATCATAATATTTTTCATCCGTGGGCGAAACGTCTGATTGGGTATTAATACTCGATAATTCCATTTCAATATCGACTTCTAAAAAGGTGTCGCTTCTATTCATAATACTGTTATTGTCGTTGTTATAAAAGAGGTAGAGGTAAATAATGTTATGATCAGAATCGATGGTGAAAACTGGGTCGTCAGTCGTCGTTGTTCGCGTGTCAGTCATAATCGCGTGCTGATAAAGGATGTCGGAGGTCGATCAGAGTTATCCCTAGCGGCTCTTCCGTTCGTCGCAGTTTCTCACGCAGCGGCCCATGTTTGCTATTGTGTGTGGATTTCAACTAGTTGAGTACCGACGACATGGTAAGGCTTGCAGAGATCTTTGATGCTAAGGTGAACTACACTAATTACCATTCTTAAAACCGAACTAGAAACATATCTACTACACAGTTCACTATAATATTTCTTTATGTACTCGTATTTATACGGTGAAAAGTATTTTTAACTGCTTTCAATAAATTCTGTGTAGGTACATATTTCTCTTTTATGAGTATTGAGTATTGACTGATATATTGTGCGGCCTTGAGTTTTGTATCGCTATAAAATTCTTTAACTCTACCAATGGTATTTTTAACTTGCTTTTTTTAGCTTCGTAAATGTATAATTGGTAAAAATTAATGGACGTCGACAAAGTCTGAACTCTGACCTAAAGAAGACAATGAAAAACCTCATACCAAACATACATACTTTAGGCGCTTGTATGAAAGGAATAAACCTCAAAGGAAATTATCGCTCATTGTGTTAAACCAGCAGGCTGATTTAGATTACGATTCTATGATTTGAACTGCATGTAAATAAGCCAGGAGATGTAGCATTGTTTAGAATAAAGGCAGCACAAATCCTCTGGTACTGGTAGGACTCGGGTGTGTCATGTCAAATTATCCGTAACGTCAGGTTTCCGTGCCGTTGTCTAGTACGAAAACAGACAGGTAAAACTTAGTGGAACTTACACTCGAATGAGCCGCTCGTCTGTGGAATTACATCCACCTTACAGGAGACCATAGTGAAGTAGCACTTCGTAACTGTTGTAGTCTGTTTCTGTTGGTGATTAAGGTCGCCAAACCTCCGTTGGGGAGGGTATGGGGACTTAAGGGCAGGCAACACATTTTCGACCCTTGTGCGGTTGTTGATGACCTTGGGCAGCGGCGATCACTTCCCATCAGGGACCCTCTTGTTCGTTTGCCTTCCTATAACATAAAAAAACATCCATTGCCGGCGATGTCGGATAGCCGGCGCACCCGGGCTTTCGCAATATCCACCTATTTGTTTGTCAATAGCGTTGCGTGCTTCCGAGCCTTCGGCGTTGTTAGTTACGTATGATTGACTATTATGCATTTTGTTATATGGGAGTTTGTTCACTAGAGAGTGACTATTTCGATTAATGGTTGCCATGGTACCAGCTAACCATTATACGATGTTAAGCGTTTTATATTCCTTGGCATAGTCGAGGTATGCATTTTTTAAATATTGTTGTATGATTTGAATACCGTTTTTACAAGTAATCGTGAATCGTTAAAAATACTAATGCCCATTAAAATGGTACCTATGTATATTAACAAACTTTTAAAAGAACCAGATAAATCAATCTCAGGACAATTTCGGGCGTTTTAAATTAAAGTAGAGATTAGTAGAGACTTTAGGATTAATTTCTTAAGTGGTATTCGTAGTCCTAATTCAAATTATTTAGGTATTCCGTTTATTTAACGTTTAAACTGTTACCTTTCTCTTACTCGATACTTTCATTTCTCATTCTGTTTACTTTGTGTACTTGTCAAGATTGTCTGTTAATTGTGTTGCTTGAATAACATCTGCTAAATTTACAATAGCCAATACTTTGATTTTATCTTAAAGTGAAATTATTATTGCTACAATACTAACATACTTTCTTTCTATTCTAATCATGGCATCAATAAACTGATATTTTTATAACAATATTGATGAGAACCAAGATAACCTATACGATGTTGATAGGGATTATTATCTTTAATGTTTTTTACTGCCGTCGCCGTCGTGGCGCAGTGACGTACCTACTGGTAAAAGTCGATAAAGTGAAGCCTTCTTCCTAACTAGATTCCAGATTCAATCGTTCCTACGTAAGTCGAACGAACGTAATTTAAATATCTCCGTCTACAGTCCGCGGTCAATTCGTCAAATTTATCAAAGTCACACAATCACAGAATGATTGTAGGTACCACAATATTCGGAAAGCAGTTTCCATCAAGGCGCCTTATGAGACGTTTTATTTATTGACACTGTAACTCTAACTTTCATTTTTCCTTGTCCACAGAAAGAAGATCGAATCCCTAGGCAGGATGACGGCGATGACGCAGGAGGAGATGGTGGCCGGCGCGCGCACGGTGGCCGCTGGCCTCGAGGCTCTTCGTGCTGAACATGCTCAGCTACTAGCCGGGCTTGCAGCCAACACTGACCATGAACATGAGAAGGCGTCCCTGGTAAAGAAGAGCATAGATGCCATCGAGCTTGGACTTGGAGAAGCACAGGTGAGAAACGCTCTTGAGTTAGTGTAAATAAGGTGTATTTTCAAATGACGGTGGCCGCTGGCCTCGAGGCTCTTCGGGCTGAACACGCTCAGCTACTAGCCGGGCTGGCTGCCAACACTGACCATGAACATGAGAAGGCGTCCTTGGTTAAGAAGAGCATAGACGCCATCGAGCTTGGACTTGGGGAAGCACAGGAGGGCAACCAAAGCGCTGTTCTATAGCTAGTATGAATAAGGTTGTTTTTTCGAATTATGGTGGTCGGTTTTCGCAGGGTGATTCTAGCTTTGAGCTAAGTCATATAATTTGTTACCTGGATTAGTCGGATTTCTTCGAAACTTTCCAATCGACTCAATGCATTCAATATGCAATTTCCTTCATAAGCTGTTAGTCAATAAAATTAAAAGGAAACACCAGACTTATGGCTTCATTTTGTACCCATAAGAGATTTATGTAGGTACAAACGGAAAATTGATTACTATATTGAGTGATAGTTAAATTGCTAATCAGTGGCTTCTTATGCTATTCGAGAGCCTTTTATGTTTACATGCATAATCTTGTAAATGTCAATAACCTAAATTATGATGGTTATCTTAAAGTCAACATCTGAAGCAATCTTTAGATATTTTAGTAGGTCGGTGTAACCCACGCTCTAGCACATGTGCTTGTGAAGTAAACATTCGAGTAACGTGACGTGCGGTGAGGGATTCGATTCCAATGTACATACGGTGTGCAAGTGTTATACTCGTACATACTAAGTATAACTTGCCACGTGCAAATGGGTCATGTATCATGAGGCTAGCTCTGTGGTTACATGCACATGTCATGTTGCTTTAACTTATTTAAATGTATCTTTTATTGAAGTTTATAAAACCTTGGTAATATAGCAGTTATGAAGGTATGGTAAAATATGCTATTTGTTTAGTAAAAAATGGAACTCTCCTTCGTCGAAGTTTTGATATATGTACCTATTTTAGTATTTGTTAAAAAAATAAATATTCAAATTTTTATAGTAATCAATAGAGACATGTCAGGTGAGATACGTCAAAACATTTTGTTACTAATATTTACAAAATTAGTTACGTAAATTCACCACTTACTTTTCTGAACATGGAAGATATTTAAATTATCTATTATGCTTGATGACCCGAGAGACATTGTAAGACTCGCTTTTACGAGTATAGAGGAAGCAAAGGAATTAAATATTAAAATCTCGCCAAGCGTGGGTAGATGTTGAATGTTGATATAGAAGTTTTTTCAAAGCAGCCGCCTTGGGTGTATGCCCTAGATCCAGTCAATGCCTTAAAGGACTCGCGGTAAAGTATAATTTAGGTCACCTCGTCTTTTTGCCTTAGGAAAAGTCTCAGGTTAAACCAAAGGTAAAACGATAAAAAAATACGGAAGCAACTACGCAGCAGGAAACCAATCAATTCCAATAAGATTTTCTTTTCCTATTTGTTCTTTTTAGGTTCCAAATACGAATATATTTAAGACAGCAATAAACTTGTTTATTTTGCGGATTCGGTAATGATATTAGATTCGCGCCAATCTATTTTTACGGCAGTCGAAGCGAAAAGAAATTCGGCCATGAACAAACGGTATAAAATTCCGTGATAATATGATTTGGGTAAAATCAGAATGAAATTCAGTCATAATTTGGATAAGAGCGGAATAAATACACTGATTTTTGAATTATACTCAGCGTTTTACTTCCAATTTCTCAGTAATATAAAGTAATCGTTCCGCAATAATCTTTGATTTTGGTATGTTTTTGTTGTCAAATTATGCTGCGGCTTTTATGTTCAGAACTTACTATCGAGTTAATGTAGAACTGGGGGTTTAAATATACACTTGTGTCCCAAAAAGTACGTAAAGCCGTTGGTTCAGCCCCTGATCTTTCTAAGATCAGCTGTTATACCTCGTTACAAGAGTCAAGAATATACATAGAATGCACCTGTGCTTGCGCACGAAATTTCATATTATACAAATTGCATAAAGAATAGCAATATATCCGAAACTAAGCTCGTTACTTACTCGTAATGAAATACAAAGGTAGAGATTATTCGATAAAACATTATGTAAACTGTTTCGCCACTATCTAAACACAGCACAAGTGCACGCACCGCTCCATTCATAGTGCACAAAGAATAATTAAGTGTCACTACATTATGCCGGCGTTCAGGAGCTGTCACAAAAGCCATGCGACACCCCTTTGTGAGACTGATGTGTGAAGAGAGGCGAGGTGCAAGTTACAAGCGAAGAATGGAAAAGAAAGTTCTTCGTGTAGTATTGTCAAGGATAAGGTCTGTGTGTTTGATATGTGTGTAGTGTGAATAATAGTTTACCTGCCGATAGCAATACTGAGACATTAATTTTGGAAACACAAGTTAATATTGGATTAACTATTAAGGTCAAAATAAAGAGTTGGAAAATCGTAAAAAAACTCATCTCTGCATAGTGCCAGAGATACATAATTAATAAATAAAATAAATACTAATACATTTATTTACTCGTAGATTTTTTTGTTTAGTTATTAATCATCAGTTCGCTTATAATCATCAGAAATATTAGTAAACTTTTCTGAAATCATGAGTAACATTAATGACGCTGCATATTTCAATTTAAATCTGATAAATGATCTAATACTCGAACACTTAATTCACAGGATGTATGACTTCATAATGTTACTGCAATCACCACAACTTGCTTTTGTTAGTAAATATTGTCATCACTAGCAATGTGATTTGAACTACTTGAATTATTTACTCATTGACTTTACGTATTCCTTATTTCTGCGAATGTGCTAAATACAAGTGTATAGAATACTAACCATTACAAGTGTCATTGAATTTTTCCAACCTTGTTCCACAAATGTGGAATCAAAGACATATGTTTTCCTTCCCCTAAAGAGTTTGTTCTAATTATGCTCCAAGTATCTGTAGCTTTACTTTTTTTTTCTCATGGCGTAGTGCATATTTTGTAGAAATTAAGATAACAATGGGGAGTACATATTCTGTGTTTTCGTCGAAGGACTTTGCAACTTTGCTGGTAATGAGAAAGACAAAGTGAAAACATGACATGTCGAATATTTAAAACAAGTATCATGTTTAGGTTCTTGAAAAAAAAAATGTGATTTACATAATACAGGTTATTACGTAATTATAATGAGTCGTCGAAAAGTCATGTTGAAGATGTTGATGTCCACGAGCATTGGCAATCGCTTACCGTCAGGTGACCATCCTGCTAGTTTTCCACTCTCTGACATTAAAAAGGACCATATTAAAACACGAACTCCTTAACATTCCAGGTGATGATGACGCTCGCGTCGCACCTCCAGCTGGTGGAAGCTGAGAAACAGAAGCTCCGCACGCAGGTCCGGCGGCTGTGCCAGGAGAACGCCTGGCTGCGCGACGAGCTGGCAGCGGCCCAGCAGCGGCTGCAGGCGTCCGAGCAGCGCGTGGCGCAGCTGGAGGAGGAGAACAAGCACCTGCAGTTCATGGCCTCCATCCGGTGAGTGGCAGTCCGCCAGGCATGCAGGGGTACTGTGCCAGGAGAACGCCTGGCTACGCGATGAGCTGCAGTTGCAGTTCGTGCAGTTCATGGCCGAAATCCGGTGAGTGTTTACTGAAAGTACTCCAATCAGCAAATCAATCTCTCCAATCTGCAAATCAATCTGCCAATCTTCAGAGTTTGTCCCACTGAGTAGTCTTAAGATCACGGAATCACGGTAAAAAAGCGTGATCAAATAAAAGCTGAACTGAAATTCTATAAAAGAAGACAATTTTTAAACGTATAAGAATGTCTAGTTCGGTCTTGAAGCCGAGTTAACTTTCTCAGAAAAAATTGGCCAAGTGCGAGTCGGACTCCCGCACTGAGGGTTCCGTACAAATTCTATTTTTGACGTATTAAAAAAACTACTGAATAGATTTCGTTCGAACCAATTTTCGTTGGTAGTTTTTATGGTAATGTACATTATATAATTATTTCAGTTTTATCATCCTCTTATTTTAGAAGTTAGAGGGGGGGGACACACTTTTTTCCACTTTGGGAGGGTCTCTCACGCAAAGTATTCACTTTAGAAAAAAGTGATATTAGAAACCTGTATATAATTTTTAAAAACCTATCCATAGATACCCCACACGTATATATTCAATGAAAAAAAAAAATTTTCACTTTCAGTTCTGACTATGGGGACCCCCCACTTTTTTTATTTTTTTTCTAATTTCGTGTGAAAGCCTTGTTGCGGTTCACAGAATACATCCACTCACTAAGTTGCAACAGTATAGTACTTATAGTTTCGGAAAAAAGTGGCTGTGACAGACTGGCGGACAGACAGACAGACAGACAGACAGACATGACGAATCTATAAGGGTTCCGTTTTTTTGCCATTTTGGCTACGGAACCCTAAAAAATGATCAAAAATATTCAACATGTGCAGAACTGAAATTATCATCGAAGGTAATTTTTCAACAAGAGTATTTTTCAAGTGCGGCTTTATGTAACTGATTTAAAACTTAGTGTTATTACGTAGCTTGCGTAATAATGATTACCAAAACACATGACTCAGTCATTCTTGTAAAATTAAACAAAGCATCTTCGTAAGGTCGCCCATGCAATGTTTATGTTTGCTCGTAGCAGAAACTTTTTAAATGATTTTGTTTCTTATTTCGTCGTAGCATTAAACTTAAAATTTAAGCAGCAATACAAAGATTCCCTAAAGGTTGTTGTGACTGCTTACCTTACAATAAATCCGTGCCTCTGCTAACTGAAGTGAACTGAACATGAAGATGTAGTTCGTACCTTATTTATAGGAACCTCGTTGTTCTAGTTTTTAAAGAACTGAAATAAACGCGTTCAAACGAACAAACAAACTAATTCTTTAGCTTTTTTATATTAGTATACATGTGAATTGGTAGTATTCATACTACATATTTGTTATTTCGTATCTTTTTTTTGTGTTGATTTTTGTACATCGTACGGCAAACAGTTGCATGCATACAACAGACTCACGATGCTGGTGATACTTTCTATAACAATGTATCGTATGTTTCCAGCAAATACGACAGTGACGTGACCGAGGAGTCGGACAGTGGACGCAGCGGGCAGACGGAGAGCAAGCGCGACGACCCCATGGTCGACCTGTTCCCGGACGACGACCACGACGACAACAGGAATAACAAATGTGAGTGGAACGACTTGTGTGGACGAATAGCACAAAACTTTATCTGGCAAATACCTTCAAACGATTTTACACTAACTGTCAAGCAGACAGGTGAATATAAATAAAGACATAGCTTTAATTCAGCTTGTTTTAGTTCAGCTGCGCTTCACGGTCTCGATTATTAGCGCGTATGCTCCTGCACTGTGTTCGTCTAATAAGTGAAGGTACTTTTTGCAATGAGATATTCCCTCGCTTTTCTTCGAATGCATGTTTAAAAAAAACTGTCATCTCCGGCCACGCCAACAACGCCGTAATCCCAGTAAATAATACCTTTCTAAAACTAAGTCTGAATACTTTATTTACCACCAGAAACAAAACTTAAAGTAATGACGATTCATAAGTACCTACTTAAATTTAATTTGAAGTGCTACTTCACTGTGTTCTTCTGATACTTGTTACTGATACAAGTTGAGGTACTTTCCTCAATGAGATGTCACTCATTGAGGAGAGTACCTCAACTTATCACACACACTCTTGCTTTTCATCGCCCACGTCAAATTAAAATATTATTTCTCCCACCTCCAGCCATGTCGCCGACGCCGCAGTCGCAGTTCGCCCAACAAGTGAACTCGGGTTACGAGATTCCCGCGCGCCTGCGCACTCTCCACAACCTGGTGATCCAGTACGCGTCGCAGGGCCGCTACGAGGTGGCCGTGCCGCTCTGCAAGCAGGCGCTCGAGGATCTAGAGAAGACGTCAGGCCACGACCATCCGGATGTGGCGACCATGCTGAATATATTGGCTTTGGTGTACCGGTTAGTGTCTTGATGGAATTGTGCACTTGCGTTTGCGCGTACGTTTGTGCACCCAAATATATCCTGCGCACTAGACCGCTTTCATCATCATCATTGATGGAAGAATTAGTAGGAGTTTCCGAAGCTAGCCTACCTTCAAATTCGTCGTCTAGTAGCGGGCAAGACAGAAGGGTTCGTCAAAATAAACGACATCTTAGATGTCGCATCTTTAAGAAGTCTAACATAATTGTTTCAAGCTGGCTGTTTTGCCCGTGATTTTAGTTACCGTTCCTTGGCCGGATTTCTTTTGTCAAATATTAATACAGGGCCCATAGCCAAGATGCCATTTTGACGAATACGCCATACGCTTTCGACGCGACTTATATTGCCATCCCGCACACGAACTGATTATGTGAGAATTCGCCAAAGTGGCATCTTGGCTAGCCTATCTGAGGTGCGATTCATTAAGCGCAAATATCATAATCTCACGCCTGTGTAATCGTTGATAGTGTCAAATTACTAGTAAATTACTACTGTCGCCGTTGACACAGCCGTGATATTATGACATTTACGCTTAGTGAATCGCACCTCTGATCAGATTTGAGATCGGTCGCGCTAAGCCACTATTCATCACGTTACATGATAATAAAAATAAATAAAAAATAAAAAAGCCTATATTTCTCACAGAAAATTTGAGTATACATGGATTGTTAGTATTTACTTATTCTATCTATTACTTAACTCGATGATTTTACTAATAAAATGATTTATGCTTTCTAGTGTTAGTAATTTTAATTTTTGCTTAATTTGTAATTGTAATGCTTAATCTAAAGGTAGTCTGCAAGAACCCTTTTGCAGGTGAAGGCCTCCTCCAAATTTTGCCAATCTTCTCTGGATATTGCAATTTGCATCCAATTTGGTCCTGCTGTGTTTATAATTTCGTATAATCACGTTACATGATATCAGATTTCAATTATGGATGTTTTTCTCTGCAATGCGTCACTGATACTAACAGTTTCGTTTAATTTACAGGGACCAGAACAAATACAAGGAAGCGGCCAACCTGTTGAACGATGCCCTGTCCATCCGTGAAAAGACTCTCGGCGAGAACCACCCAGCCGTCGCCGCTACGCTCAACAACCTGGCTGTGCTTTACGGAAAGCGAGGTGAGATAATATTTTGATGTCATTGTCATTTGGTATGAAACATTCTGTTATAGTAATAATGAATGGCTTCTTGACTGTACGACATAAATGTCTAAAATTAAAATTAAAAATACAAAATTACTTAAACTTATTTGAACACTTTTGTATTATTTATTTATTTACATATGCTATCATAAGAATGGCCTTAACCTAATGATGACATGGACCCTGCTAGGGTATTGCAAATGATAAAGATCATGGCGCACTTTCTTAAAGTAAGTTACATTAAGCTTAACTATTCATATACTAATAATTTTAAGCCAGTAGCTTATGTATATATCTTATCGCTTCATGTTCTCCTCGGATTGGACCGAAGAGCACACGAGTTTGTGCAGTTATCAGTGCGATACCTTCCTCATATCCTGTGTAGTTGGCGGATTTTGAAAATTTCTATGCAGAAACTGAAGTTCGACAAGGAGGTCGAATCAACTAATATTATAATGATAACCGCTTGCGACTCCGTCCGCGCGGAATTTGGGTTCCTCACTTATAGTGTTTCATTATAGCTTAAAGTTTTTTTTCGACCACTGGACTATCCAACGTTCGAACGTAGAAAGCTTCTGAGATCAGCGCGTATTAGTATGATCAATACATAGTATAAAACAAAGTCGCTTTCGCTGTATGTCCGTATGTATGCTTAGATCTTTAAAACTACGCAACGGATTTTGACGCGGTTTTTTTTAATAGATAGAGTGATTCTTAAGGAAGGTTTGTATGTATAATACATGTAAGTAAGTACCACGGGCGAAGCCGGGGCGGGCAGCTAGTTAATTATGTAATCCGGTTGTCGCAGGCAAGTACCGCGAAGCAGAGCCGCTGTGCAAGCGCGCGCTGTGCATCCGCGAGGCCGTGCTCGGGCGCGACCACCCCGACGTGGCCAAGCAGCTCAACAACCTGGCGCTGCTCTGCCAGAACCAGGTACACATCGACTTCATCTCCTGTGGTTGCTCGGGGAGCTCGATAGCTCAGTGATTAGCCGCTCGGCCTGCGGTTGCTAAAGTTAACAGTTGGGTAACCGAAAAATTTCACTAATATTATTTAACGGGACTAAACGTGATATTAATTATGTAATATATGTATACTACTTACTGCTTGACGTTTCGGCTGCGTTACAACAGCCGTGGTCGCAAGCGGACTGGTGATGCGGGGCGTCGTCTGCTCGGGCGCCGTTGTGAATTTTCTTCCGATACCCCCAACTCATCCCTTATTAAATTGTCACCCACATTTTCACGGCACACAACACTAACAGTATCAGGTTTTGGTCTTGACGAAGAAAATCGCGGTTGACACCTGCTAATCACTGGATTCCACGCTGAAAAATTTCATCTCGAGCTCCTCCGTTCTTCGGAAGGCACGTGAAGTCGTTGGTCCTACACCTGAACTCTCTACGGTTGTGTCAGATTGCTGTCCCACCGAATTATAAGAGTGAGGGAACTTGCGCACTCACTTGTGCACTATAATATATCCTGCGTACCTGGCTGATAGTAAGATCGCCCGCCATGACCAAATATGGCCGGAGGAGTATTCATTCGTTTCTACGGCATGCCTTGGAAGATATTTCTATCCACATGTGCCCTAGACAGACAAGCGACGGGGAGTGTTGAGACTAGGTTTATTAAGAATGCATAAATTTAGACATCCGCGGATGTAGATGCGGATGCGGAAGTACGTGCAACTCTGACTCCGCCCACTTTCTTTACATGTAGTTATTTGTTGATGTGAATCCGTATCCGCAAAACATCCGCATTGATTGGTGCGGATGTGAATGCGAATGCAGATGTCTGAATTAATGCGAATATTACGCATTTACGGATGCGGATGCGAATATTCGTAACACCCCTGATTGAGCCTTATAAAACTTTAAACTTCATTGAATTTCAAGCATTGGTTGTGTTTACCGATACCTTTTTCATCATCAACCTATCACAGTCCACTACTAGACATAGACCTCTCCTAGGGTTATTTATCCACACAGCGCGATACCTTTTTATTACACTTCATTTAAAAAAGCATATTTTATGTTATTTAAATTTGATGTCTGTGTACAGAATAAATACGAGGAAGTGGAACAGTACTACCAGCGCGCGCTGGAGATATACGAGACCAAGCTCGGGCCGGACGACCCCAACGTCGCCAAGACCAAGAACAACCTCGCCTCCTGCTACCTCAAACAGGTAATTAAATTAAATTAAATCTTTATTTATTCAACAATCATTGGGGGATAAACCCGTAGTCACCAATCTGGAAAGTCGGTTTAGTGGCTTTAACCACATTTATGCAAATAAATGTTCCTATTCTGATTCTTATTCTTCAGTATAATGAATAATATTTTTTTCCCAGAATGACCCTAAGTCGCTTCTTACAACATTCACGGAAAGAAATGAGATAGTACTATAATATGCCGGCAATTAACCGGAATTAACATTATCGATATACGTAAGGACAAAGCCTTGAACTCGAAAAGCCTCCATCATTTACTCATGTTATTGATACTTAAACCAATCTGGACAGGCGGTTTAGTGACTTTAACCACATTTATGCGTCACGTTGTTCCCAACATTACTATTAATGGGGAAGCTGTTGAAATTGTCAATTCGACAGTGTTTCTGGGAATAACACTTGATTCTAAATTGCAATGGGGCCCTCATCTCACTGCTTTAGCTAGGAGACTTAGTTCAGCTGCGTATGCAGTAAGAAAAATTCGAATTCTGACTGACGTGGAAACAGCTAGGTTAGTTTACTTTAGTTACTTCCACAGTATTATGTCGTATGGGTTGCTTTTGTGGGGCTCGGCTTCTGACATTAACAATATATTTATACTGCAGAAGAGAGCTATCCGTGCTATTTATGGCCTCAAGTCTCGTGATTCTTTAAGGGAAGTATTCAAAGAGATAAATATATTAACTGTACCATCACAATACATCCTTGATTGTGTTATGTATGTTCGCAAAAATCTCGAACAGTTCTCAAAAAAGTCGGATTGCCATAGGTTTAATACAAGAAATAGGCATAAGCTTGCTATCCCAAACATTAGACTTCAAAAGATTGGAAATTCCTTCATTGGATTAAGCATAAAAGTATTTAATAAATTACCTCTAGATATTGTTAACTTACCCTTACATCAGTTTAAGTCTTATATTAAATCAAGTTTAATGAAAAAAGGGTATTATAAGGTTGAAGACTACCTGAACGATGGAGGACTGCAGCTACTGGTGTGCTGGCCTGTTTGCCATTTCTGCTTTCTTTTCACGCTGACATTATTTTTATGTATGTAATGTAGTGTAGTTTTGTGTAGTATATTGTTCCAATTTTGTTCTTTTTAATTATTTCTTTTTTATTACTAGACAATGTTTGTTTTAACTTAGAATGTTATTCTATCTGTAATATGTAAAAATGTTCTGTAAACAAAAAAACCGTTGCCATTGTATAATTTTGGAAGTATTATGTACCTTCACTGGGTTATATAGTGTAGTTTTAATTTTAATTTTGGCATTCCATTTGATGATTGGATGGCCTGGGTCTCAGTAGTCATGCTCACTATAATGTCTCTGGGGTGGTGGCACTATGTGGCGGGTCATTTCATTCCCTCTAAAATGGTTGAGTGAGATGATGGCTGACACATACGTCAT
Source organism: Nomophila noctuella (assembly GCA_958496325.1). NCBI lineage: Eukaryota > Metazoa > Arthropoda > Insecta > Lepidoptera > Crambidae > Nomophila > Nomophila noctuella. The sequence goes on along the minus strand of OY292496.1, from coordinate 4,505,166 downwards.
ACTTGTGAACAGGTGCCGCCTTCGGGGACTGGTCGACTGGGACTCAATCTATTCATGTTAAATATATATATATATATATTTTTTTTTACTTGAAGGATTTTACTATATGACCTGGTACACGTACGAGCATGCTATTATAAATTGTACAGACAAAAATTGTAAAAATTGGCGATTGAAAAGAGCAACTATCGAGTTTCTTGCCGCTTCTTCTCGGTAGATGACTGCATTTACGAAGTCGGTGGTCGAGTCATTCTATTGCAATATTATTTTATTGACGATTTATAAGTGCCTTGCAGAGACCTATATAAATAAAGAATATTTTGAGTTTGAGTTTATGCAAATAAATATTCTTATTTTTATTCTTGCAAAATCTTTAATTTTAAATCGGAGCTGTGTGTGAAAAATATGATAAACTTCACCCAACCCGAGAATCTGATATTAAGTAATGTCCTTATTACAAAGCATTGTATCTATGACGAGTGTTCCATCAATGTAGTGCCAACCAGAATTAGTCTATTCTGGTCATTGCCTAAATCCATCATGGTATATTTAAGTAAATAAAATTGTTATGAATCAATGTGATATAAAAATTTATGCATTATAGGCACCGTGCTTAGCGATGACTCTGCCATCTCTGACTCATATTCAAGACTTTTACTCTCAATGTCGGTAATTTTACTGTCAAACCACGGAAAAACACGGTGCCTTATTCTGTCATCTAGTGACTCATAGTCGAACCTTTTACGCTAAATGTCAAATTTTACTGTCAAACCACTGATTTTAGCGCCCTCTATAGTTTCTGCAGGGTGCCTATAAGGAGAACTTAATGTTATCAAAACTGTTATGTATTTCAGGGCAAGTACAAAGAAGCAGAGACGTTATACAAACAAGTTCTCACAAGGGCGCACGAGAGAGAATTCGGAACTATCGATGGTAAGTGATATTTGCATTATATTACTGTCTTATTGCGATTAATTACTATCTTAACTACTTCAAACTTGTAGCATTTAACAGCAAGGGAGGAAATAAATAAGGTAGACATTGACTGATAGAATTAAACAGTCTTTTAGTTTCTTTTAGTTCTTTGAAGCGATAAAATGTATTTTTTTGAGTTGAAAAGGTCATTAGGTCTGTGTACGTACGTATTAGAGGTTTTAAACATTTTGTCCCTTGACAAAATTTTGAGGTTTTAAACATTTTGTTCCTTGACAAACTTTTGAAGACATCTTACTTGAAGTTAAATGCTGCAAAAGATTAAACAAATAACGACGCTGATTTATTTTCAATTTTTATTTACTAATTAGTAACTTGAACGGGTAAATAATAATCTGTAAATATATAAAATACATGTTCGTTCGTATATTATTCTGTCCCGTACATCATGTTTCTGTTTACCGTTTCAGAGTATATAGCATCATTAAAAAAGCCCAAAAAATAACATACACCCGCACCTTCTGTTTAGTTTAAGTCGTCTTCGAATATCTTCTAATTTACGCGAGGAAGAGTTCGCAGAAACAACATTCCGATATCGTAGACGTTAAGAAACAAACGTTTAGTTAATGAGTGCATCTCTAAGTAACGTTTCCTTTCAAACACATGCCCTACTTTTTATTTTTTATATAATGAGGGTATTTGCGATTGAAAAATCCGCTAGATGGCAACACGTAGGCATGAGTAGACCTCACTGCTTCACATACCAGTTATAACCTACGCCTACCTTCTGCCATCTAGCGGATTTTTCATTTACGAAAACCCTCATTAAGATGCAATCTTTTATCCTGTAGGAACTGTTTTTAATAAATGGTAGTCACGTATGCGGTTGAACGGTTCTGTTCTTATAGGTTCACTCAAACGTTTAAGAGATATGCCCTTGTTTGTTATCGTTTCGTCGGATTATGTTTATAATGACCAAAACAACAAATCGGGGCTGTACTCAGGAGCATGTCGTAGTTTTATATTTATTTAGTAATTCTGTATGAATGGCAGATGCAAGTTTTCATATGAGTCGGGAACAATTGAGTAGCACGTAATATTTGTTATACCATTTTAATCAATGAATCTGCCAAACATATTATTCCATTAGTTATCGAAGAATTTTTAAGTTTTTACAGTAAAAAAACTGCTTTAAAAACCTTTATTTGGGGAAATACTTAACATGTTTTGATTTGCCCATATCTGTTATTCATCGGGATTATTACAAAGATTTAAAAAATTGACCAAAGCACAAACTGCAATAGTTTTGCTGCATAAAGTAACTGTAATGTGTTTTAATTATTAGTTAGGAGAGCTTGATTTATTTAAGAAGAATAGTTTATTATTTTTTGACAAAGCATGTGTCGAATTTAGTCTCGAATCATATTTTTTGCTTATGAGGAAAAAATTATAATTTATAAAAAATTTAAGCATTGAAATCAGTTAAGAAAACAAAAAAAAATATTTGCATGGCTTATATTTTTTTAAAGATATATTTTTTATAAGTTTTTAATGTTTTGTGCCTAATTCTTGTTGCAAATTGTACTTGTGTTCGGCTGGTTTTATGATAAATGTAGTTACAGTATATTCTTTTATATCTTATTTAATTTTTATACAATTATTTGAAGTTTTTCATTTCAAATTAATTAAAAGTCCCATATTATTCAAACTAGTGATAACAAGTGGAAATGGCGCCTAAACGGCTTGAAACCAAGAATGATATTACATATTTTAAGGTTAAGTTCTTATTGTTATGAGTCGCGGTTATATTTTAAAGCTATTTTCTCTCAATACGCAGCTATTTTACTCGCTAGTTAATTTACTTTAAGTATTTGAAAGAATAGTGTTACCAAAAAATATTTATTTGTTATTATATTATTTTATTATACTTTCCGCCGAGATCTCCATTGCATTTTATGTTAAATATGAAATTTTGCTTCTGATGAGGGTTTTAAAACATTTTTGTTACCTTTCTAGCTGTTTCGAAAGAGTGTTATTTCGTTCAAATGCTGTGTTATATATAGTTCCTAAAATACGGAAACATCTAGCATGAATAAAATAACTTAAGTTAAGATAATTGTTAACATGCGAAAACACTTCGCAAAACAAGTTGTAAAATAACTTGAGAATCCCATTGGATTGAAAAGATTTCAAATGTGGTTAGTTGTTGAGAGTAATTACATACAATTCGTGTTTGACTTATTTTATTTTTCACATTACCACTTATGTTTGTGAAACTTGTTAACAAAATACCAGCACAACCAATTCCGCAAAATTTTATTCGGAAAAACGCTTTATAAAAGATAAAGTGTTTTCCAAGATTGTTGACAAATGTTTATGTTAAATTGTGTTGTTTTCGCATGTTAGATATACGAGTACTTGCCTTAGTAGATTGTGATTGAATACGAGAGGCCTCGAGTGATGTTTCGATACTAATGTGGCTTGACTATGAATTGACTTTCATAGAACTAAGCGTTGACTAAATTCCACCCTCGGTCGATTCGCGCACTCAGTTGCCTTTTGTATTTGAAAGGGATTAGGAGTGTTGCAGTTTTATAAAATGCCTGTAGATTTAAATTAGGATCGACGTGCAAAAAGATACATAATATAAGGCTTTTTCTATTATAAAGAGTTTGTCAGACTTATTTATTAGATAATATTACATATATTTATTATATAATATTGAGATAGGTTTTACGAAACGTGTCAATTTTAGACTTTGTAAAGTCGCATGCCGTCCAGATTTTAAATACATTTTGAAGTAACAGTACCAATAATTATATATATTACATCATATCGCTTATTTGAAAGAGGCCTTAATAAAATTAAATGGATAATATCTTTTTGCGCGTCGATTTGCTGTGTTGGTGGTATGGTAAATAGCATGATTTTTTAAACTATCCGTAAATACAACCCTTCTCCCATTTTTATTTGAGGTTTCTAGGAAACCAAAGGCTTACTAATATATACTATTTATCATACGACCTTAATTTTATTTGATGACGCTTGTTAAAGTAGCAATAGATTTTGAGTTAGTAGGTAGATTTTAAATATTCATATTTTTAAGTAATGATTTTAACTGCTATAAAACATGCCAAACTATTTGAAACGTGTCGCTGAATTCTATATATTATTTATAAAGATTTTATATTTACAATGTTTCCTTTTTTTATTAAAATTATAAGCAACATGTTTTTGTTTATTTTACTGATCCTTACCCTGATTATTCTTAAAAATCAAGAACATAAAATGGAGTTGTCAAAAGTGAAGCATATTGTTCTTACTTTTTATGGATAAAAGGGTACATTTCGAAACAGTCGGTGCGAATGGTGTTGTTAATAGGTGAGTGACACAAGTTTGGATATAGTGTGGCACAGGTAGGAAAGGTAGCAGAGTTTAGGTATACTCTGGTGGACTACTAATCGTCTTTTATGTTAGCAGACTTTGAAAAAAAAACACGCGTTGACATGAGTTTATATTGTTTGAAAAGTTTAAAAGGTTAAGGTTAAAAATTTTTTGTTAAAAAAAAATTCTAACTGTATTTCTAATTGGGTTGTTACTTTATGAGGCGAATTTTCGATGGGGATTATTGTTGTTTTAACAATTAATTATTAATTATTTATTTGCATAAAAATCCATAAAAAAAAGTATTTAAAACAACACAGCGTTCTTTTTTTTCAAAAGTTTAGCAACTATTCTTGACGATTTTTTGTTCCGCCAGAGTATAAGCTTTTTTGTCCGTTTATTTTTCATTTTCTTTTAATTTGAATGTTGTGCGACTCCCGATTGTGTCACACCTTCCCGACTTGTGTCACATGTTATATTTTATTATTCTTGTTTATATCTGGGCTGTATGAGATTTGTGGTGTTGGTTTTCTTATTGCTTCTACTCATTCTCGCTTCACTATTACTCATTTAAGCTTAATTCTTTCCCGATTAGCGGCATTTTACTATTGAACTTTTAAGACGGATGTTTGAAACTGTATTTTATTTTTATTTTAAATACATTTAAGGAGGCGGAGTTAAATATATTGCAACTAATAGAGTAGGACTCCAGTGGGGGATGTTTATATGACTCAAGTGTGTAACTCCTCTAGCTGTAATAATTCTTCTTATACATGTATACATATTTTCTAAATATGAACGCGTTCATCAAAAATCATATTTATTCCCTTTTCGTCCACTCTCATGCAATATGTACAGTCGATAGCAATAAGAACTAAATAAGAATTTATTTTTGTTTTATACCTTTAGGCTCAATATATACCATTTTCAGTTTTCTTTATGTTGTTGACTGTACCGCAAACATAGCATCAAATTCATTTCTAGTGATTTCTGTATTTTGCACAGACGGCTTGTATAATACGCTCTTGTTTATAATATCGGAAATAAGTTAAATTGCAACAAACATATTTTAAAAAAATAGCGTATTATACTTCCGTCTGCTATCTTAGGCTCGTATTAATAAATCGCACTCAACTCTGAGCTCGATCTTGAGTGCGAACTAGATATGTCATTCTCATACAAAGCAGCACCTCAAGTTCGCGCTCAAGATCGAGCTCAGAGTTGAGTGCGATTTATTAATACGAGCCTTAGAAACTAGCTATAAATAAAGTTGTATAAACAATATTTTACAATGTGTTGTGTGTGGCAGGTGACAACAAGCCGATCTGGCAGGTGGCTGAGGAGCGTGAGGAGAACAAACACCTGCAGAAGGAGAACGCGCCATACGGCGAGTACGGCGGCTGGCACAAGGCTGCTAAGGTATGAGATAATTATAATACATACATTTATTTATTTGAATCAAGTAAAATATAACTAAAGCATAAAATACATACGTAATGGAGACGGTATTTTTAAAGGGTACACTTTGAACTGTCAATGTTTCGGTGGCCATGCTTAAAATACCTACTCCCATGCTGCTGAACTGAATTGTACAAATCCTTGCCTTGGCTATTATTTTTGGTGCTCATTTTTGCGCCTAAACAATATCTCGTTATTATGTTATTGCCTAATGAAGTTTAAGTAAGCGTTTAATGATTTACGATAAGATTTCCTGGCCTATGCGATGCTATTTTTATTTTTTAATTAATTACCTTATTCTTACTTACTTGCCACTTACCACGGAATCAGATCAATGTATGTGATGTTTTTTGTATATTTATTTTTAAGCACTCTCATGCAGAAGTTATTTTCACTGCATATTTAAATTTCTACATTTATTAAGTAAAAAATAATGAAATCAATTAAATCTCTCGCTATCCGGACGCGGGGTTAGTTCGCTCGCCCCGGTAGTGAGAGGTGTCTGGTGGGCTAGCCAACATGCCATTTTGCTAGATTATATCTCTACCCCACACACGAAGTATTTGTGTGAGTGGGATGAAGATATGAAAGCGATATTTTCGCTCTCGCGAAAAAGCATCTTGGCTAGCGCATCTGTTTCAAATCCGGGCTAATGCCTTTGATCAGACGCATCTATGTTTAAAATTAAAGTAAATGCATTTGATGTTGTCAGATATTTATTTTTGTGTCCCCTTCAAATGTATCTCACTCATCCCATGCCTATAACGTCTTCAGGTGGACTCGCCGACGGTGACGACGACCCTCAAGAACCTGGGCGCCCTCTACCGGCGCCAGGGCAAGTACGAAGCGGCGGAGACGCTGGAAGACTGCGCCCTTCGCAGCAGGAAGGAGGTTAGTTGACTGCTAACTTCTTTATAGACCTTCACGGATTAATACAAGTCGGTTTTTTTAACAAGTATGTAATGACAGTTCAATTGATTAGATTATTATTTGTGGTGTGAGCCATTCGCTGCCACAATAGTCCGGTTCGGCTGTTTAAGTAGCTTAGTACCAAATAGCGAAGCCTTCTCGAAAAAAAAAAACATTTTATTTTAATAAGATGTATCTAATGACAAATTTGGATTCAATTACGTAAACAAAGAATTCAGGAAAAAGGGGCTGAGGGATTAGAACAAGGTGCGATTTAACATGAAGCATTTAAATGCTTCATACTTATTTATAAAAATTGGCCAAGTGCGAGTCGGACTCCCGCACTGAGGGTTCCGTACAAATTCTATTTTTGACGTATTAAAAAAAACTACTGAATAGATTTCGTTCAAACTAATTTTCGTTGGTAGTTTTTATGGTAATGTACATTATATAATTATTTCAGTTTTATTATCCTCTTATTTTAGAAGTTAGTGGGGGGGGGGACACACTTTTTTCCACTTTGGAAGGGTCTGACACGCAAAGTATTCACTTTAGAAAAAAGTGATATTAGAAACCTTAATATATTTTTTAAAGACCTATCCATAGATACCCCACACGTATATGTTCAATGAAAAAAAATATTTCGAGTTTCAGTTCTGACTATGGGGACCCCCTACTTTTTTTATTGTTTTTCTATTTTCGTGTGAAAACCTTGTTGCGGTTCACAGAATACATCCACTCACTAAGTTTCAACGGTATAGTACTTATAGTTTCGGAAAAAAGTGGCTGTGACAGACTGGCGGACAGACAGACAGACAGACAGACAGACAGACAGACAGACAGACAGACATGACGAATCTATAAGGGTTCCGTTTTTTTGCCATTTTGGCTACGGAACCCTAAAAAGCCTACTAGCAGTTCTTTTGTCGCAAAACATGAGAACATTAAATGAAATTAAGTCTGTATCATCGACAAATTGAATTGGTAACAAACAAGTAATCATTCACTCGCACAAAGGGTGATTATATTCATAATGTGGGGAATATGGCGAGTTTCGTAAATTCGTTCAATTATTTCCTCCTGTTTATTACATACTTGTTGAAAAGTAGATGTAGCACAGTTTGAGTCAACTTCTTAAGAATTCTATTACTACTATTAGAAATACTTACTATAATAGAATGCTGAAAATCATATTTATCTATGTTTTATCTTACATTTGATAATATTTTACACAGTACACACAATACTTCTTAATCTTTTTGCCTTATTTATTATAATTAACGGCACATGACACTATATGACATACTAGTATTATTTCTATGATGCATAATTTATTTATGTTTTTATACGGTTTATTTTATTATGTCGTATGTACTATCCGAAGCTAGTCTGGGCACAGTATTAACTGATACAATGTTGGTTTGCACGCTGCCTAGCACGTACAGCAAGTAAGTCACAGTGACGTATTATAATGCAAATGTTCACCCGCTCGATAAATTATTTCAAATTTCAGGTGGCTGAGTGATTGGCAATAAATTCTACTATAAAATATCTACCCCATTAAAGTATTGAAGGGCCCGTTTCTCTTGTTTTTAGGCAAATGTTTAACGATTAATTTAGTCATCTATGAAGAATTATAAGAATAGCTAAGATGATGGTGCGATATTTATAGTAAATGAGAACCTGTAATGGATACCTATAGTTTTTGTCTTATACAATGCTCCTTCATTAGATCTGGATTTTTTCGGTTGTATGTCGCCCCAGCTGTTTAATTAAAAGAGTAATGAATGTAAACATGCTGCAAACGAAACTCGTTACTGTGACGAATAATTCAAAAGTTGTCTCCTTATATTTCAAAGTAAAAAATGTAGCAGTATTCATTATAAATTGAATGTTTTTGTGTCCCTTTTTATAAAATTGTTTTTCTTGTAACATATCTTCTTAAATCTAGGAGGGAATTACATATTGATGTCAAGTTTCAATTCATCTACTGATAGTAAGAGAAGACATAATAATGTTTAAATCCTTCAAAAAAGAAAGCCTCCTCAAAGTGTAGGAACACACTAGGCTGAAATTAAGCGACCGAAGTTCGACGGCAATGCATTTTCTTTACAAAATTATGCGACGTAATTTCTAATCTAATGTTATCGCCCATTTAAAAGTACTTCATAACAAGAACACGACGGAACCTAGAGTCAGCCGTATAAATTAGGTCGCGTTTCTTCCGCATAGTGTGTTCCTCTTTACTTCAACCTTACGTCAAGTACGAGTTCCGTTTGCTTCCCCGCATTCGTTACTCCGCCCCTCGTACACTGGTCAGTCGGTCACCCATCTGTCGCTAGGCGCTGGACATCGTGAAGCAGTCGCGCGCGCGGCCGGGCCGGCACGGCAGCCGCGAGTCCATCGACGCGCACCCAGACCACCACGACGAGGTTAGGCCCGACCACTAGGTGGCGACACTTGTGACGTTTCACTTGTCACGTCTGACGTCTGACACGTGTGACCTTTGACGTTGGACGTCAGTGTGACGTTTGAGTAGGGGGCGAGCCGGTCAGATTACTGTTTGGACTAGTTTTACTACACTCAGTTTTGTAAAGGCTTTTTGTTATACAAGTTCGAATTAGCTAGCTATCAGTCTAACTTATGTATATTTGTTCAGATTTATTCTAAACCTTTAAAAATAATAGTAAGCGATAATAAGGGTTGCTTTAGAATCAGATTGCATGATCTTGACAGGGTCTCAATGCATTTGTGTGATGCTATGCCAACGTCATGTAATTTACTTTAAGTTGGATTATAAATACGTTTTTACCGAAACTTTTATGTATCTTATAGTCTAAGATCCCGCCATACGAGCACCTTCATCGAGCTGGTTATTGGATGAGACCTATTTTATACACAATTTAACATGTCAATGATTATATTGCACAAGGGTTGCCTAGAAAATTTCAGTCCAGGATGTGATTAATTTACACTTAAAAAAGTATATTTTTTCAAATATTTCATCGGCTTGGTTATTGAACAAATTCCATACCAATCGAGAGTATGAAGCCCATATAATGTGCAAACGTTGGGTTGCCTCTTGTTTTCCAGTCAGAACTCTCGGGTTGCCGGGTATACCTAGTCACTTGATAGGAGCATTTTGCATCGGCCTGGTTATTGAATCAAATTTAAATGAACATAAAGATTATTTCATTATGAACACGGTGGTATAGGGTTGCCTGCGAAAAATCAGTCCAGAATTAGGGTTGCCGGATTTTGAAAAGTGAAATATTGCCGCGATGAAAAACTATTTTTGATAGAAAATTTTCGTTTTAAGGAGGCTTTGGTGCTTTTTCTGGCTGATTATTGGGAGAACGATCATTTGGCAGACTTTTTGACGGTCGACCATCGTTGCTACTCATATGACGAGCAAGAAAATTCCGTAAAAAAAAATTAAGAGAGAAATTATGAATGTCATCACAAAGATGCAGATACGCAAATTGTTTTTCATCCTTCTAAAGCAAAACCAGGCGCAAGCATTTTAATTAGGGCTTCTGACACCGACGATTTAATCATGTTGTTAGGAAATATGCATATAAACTAATTGAATATAAATGCTGCCCGTAACATATAATTTACTATAGAAGTATACATACTTTTACATTACATACAATATACAGGGTGGAATCTTGAAATGGGTTTTGTTGGGCAGACCAGGTACGTTAACCGTTACAGTTACAAGAAAACGTTGTAAGGCAACCATCCATAACTTTTTAAGATATTTTGAGCTACATTCACAGATTTTGGAAAAAAGTTACAGTCAGCAGAAAAAGTGCTGAAACTAGCAATTTTGTTTTTTATGCTAATCGATCCTATTTCATGTAAGGATCAAATGACTCTATGGGACCATTTAAGGTTTGAGTACTAGAAATGTCAGAAATCGCAAAAAAACTTTTCCCATACATTTTGTATTAAAAATTCCAAAAAAAAATTCATGCCATTCGCTACTGTTTCATGTAAGAATCAATACTTTGTATCAGACCATTTAGGGTTTGACTACAAGCAATCTTAGATAAATTATAAACTTCGAAAATCTTCAGTACCAAGTATGGGAAAAGTATTTTTTGCGATTTTGCCATTTCCAGTACACAAACCTTAAATGGTCTAATGATGTCCTCCACGACGTGTCCGTCGACGGCGAACCTTGCATATCTTATTGTCCTATATTATTGTAGTCTACGCTGATGAGAATGGTCTAATACTATGTTTTGATTCATACATGAAACAAGATACGATGGAATGAATTTTTTTTTTTGAAATTTTTAGTACAAAATGTATGGGAAAAGTTTTTGCGATTTCTGACATTTCTAGTACTCAAACCTCAAATTGTTCCATTGAGTCATTTGATCCCCACATTAAGTAGGATCGATCGAAAAAAAAATTGCCAGTTTCAGAATTTTTGTGCTGACCGTAACTTTTTTCCAAAATCTGTGAATGTATGTCAAAATATCTCAAAAAGTTATGGATGGTTGCCTACCAACGTTTTCTTATAACTGTAACGGTTAACGTACCTGGTCTGCCCAACAAAACCCATTTCAAGATTCCACCCTGTATATTGTATGTAATGTAAAAGTATGTATACTTCTATAGTAAATTATATGTTACGGGCAGCATTTATATTCAATTAGTTTATATGCATATTTCCTAACAACATGATTAAAACGTCGGTGTCAGAAGCCCTAATTAAAATGCTTGCGCCTGGTTTTGCTTTAGAAGGATGAAAAACAATTTGCGTATCTGCCTCTTTGTGATGACATTCATAATTTCTCTCTTAATTTTTTTTACAGAATTTTCGTGCTCGTCATATGAGTAGCAACGATGGTCGACCGTTAAAAAGTTTGCCAAATGATCGTTCTCCCAATAATCAGCCAGAAAAAGCACCAAAGCCTCCTTAAAACGAAAATTTTCTATCAAAAATAGTTTTTCATCGCGGCAATATTTCACTTTTCAAAATCCGGCAACCCTAATTCTGGACTGATTTTTCGCAGGCAACCCTATACCACCGTGTTCATAATGAAATAATCTTTATGTTCATTTAAATTTGATTCAATAACCAGGCCGATGCAAAATGCTCCTATCAAGTGACTAGGTATACCCGGCAACCCGAGAGTTCTGACTGGAAAACAAGAGGCAACCCAACGTTTGCACATTATATGGGCTTCATACTCTCGATGGTATGGAATTTGTTCAATAACCAAGCCGATGAAATATTTGAAAAATATACTTTTTTAAGTGTAAATTAATCACATCCTGGACTGAAATTTTCTAGGCAACCCTCGTGCAATATAATCATTGACATGTTAAATTGTGTATAAAATAGGTCTCATCCAATAACCAGCTCGATGAAGGTGCTCGTATGGCGGGATCTTAGACTATTAAGTATTCTGACCGACTCACTGTTCAAATTCTTGGAAAAGCAGGAAAATCTTAACAAATAAATAACACAAGGGAACATGTACTCGCGTTTATTAATGATTTATACGATTATGTCGTAAGTTTTTTTTTCTTTAAGACGTAATAATGTACGGTATATTTAACATTTATTGTAATAATCTAGTTGAGCCTGTTAATTCATATTTAAAAAAAAAATATCAATACTAATTAACTATGCTTTTCCAAGAACAAACGATTGGCTGTCTTGTGTTGTCGAATTGCACTCGTTTGGTGTTATAGTTAAGTGCATTTGTGGGGCTTCACTGTCACGGAAATAAAACAGCACTACTTCTTCTGATACCAAAATGGTATTCGCAATAGAAAGCAAATAAATATGTGATATGTCCTTAGAACTTGAATTGTGTCAGTATGGCATGAAATTGTGTCAAAAGTTTAAATTGTATAATGGTATTATTATACATTTAAACATTTAATATGTTTTATATTCATATTATGTTACTATCCGACAAATTATCATCTACGATTTTAACGTTTTTGATTGATAAGTACATATTTTTTATAAAAAAATATTATAATATATTTATTATTTATTAAACATTAAGTTAATCATTTTTTAATCGGGGACAGAACTGATGTTGGACTTTAACGCCTAAATAATCATAGAGGTATAAGATAGCATCATTAATAATTATCATAGATCATGGTGATCTATAAAAAGTTATATCTTGTAGTACTGACACAGTAGTTCAATGACGTCACATATTCTGTCTGTCACCATCCCTTTGGCTCGTTGCGGCATTCGCTTGATCACAGCACCCTCAGTCGACGGCTAACTCATCACCATGTATAATAGCACGATCACGCTTAGCTTACCGTCACGATTGTATACGTTGAATGTATTGTGAACGTCATTTTAATATTAAGTTTTGTGTTTTTTGATAATATGGATTGATGGATAGGTTTAAAACGGTAATATTTTAATGTAATTTATTGAAGATTTAAAAAATATAAATAGTAATAATCATTCTCGACGATTTCGTTAAATGCCACCTTAAATAAAATCAAAGATATCAATCTCCAAAGAGTAAATCAGGCAGCGTTGCTGGCTAGAATCTTATTATAATTTATAACTTGTATTTATTTGTCTTAAGCTTTAATTTTCATTTAATTTATTTCTCTGCCTTTCCTTTTATTTATTTATTTTAAACGACACAATCACTGCATAACATTTTTATTTTGCACAATTTTTTAATTTTGTTTTTGTTTTTTTTCTTTCCTCCGTCATAGGGCACGAACCAAGCGAGTGAGCCACGCATGAACTTAAAATCAAAGTTGTTCAATGCTCTAGGGATCAACACGGGGAGTAGCGCGCCGCACCAGTAGTCTAAGACTTAGCTAGGGCTTATTATTAAGTACTCACTTGCTTTTAACTTCACGCGGTCCTTTTGTCTAAGCACATTCGAGCTTGATCCTCGGATAGTATTAATAATGTAGTGTTAACATTATAATCACACGCGTTTTTCGGCCAGTACTGTAACGTTGATCGAGAATGGAAAGTGACAGCAATTGAGTTGTTTCTTGTTCTTTAAAAGACAAGGTTGAATTTTAATTGCAATCAAATTTCGTTCGTCGCTCAGTCTTTACTTAATGTTTCTGCATTTGGCTATGAAGTCAAAGCGAACTTCTGAGACAAGATATCACAGTAACACCAGTTTCTGGCCCTAATATTTTTATTTCGTCGTGACAAATTTGCGGAGTTGTCGTCGATTGTGCTAAGACATCTCGCTCATTATATAGAGGACCGCGTACGGTTACCGCCGGCACATTGAACTCTACAGCGCGGTCTGTGATCACGCGCCTAGTATAATGTAGGCCTTCGCATTTCAATGAGCTGGAGACTTCAATGCGGCCGGGACTTAAATAGCTTAGTATTATTTATTAGCATTAGCATGCGGTAGGTAATCATAATATTATTATGCGAAACTAATGAAAATACAAATAATATTGTGTGATAGAAAATAGTATCTACTATTTGAAGCATGTAAACCGTCCTTTTAAGGTTATTATAAAAGTGTTATTTTAAAAATCACTTTTGACGGTGCAATTTTGAAATATTATTTTTAATAAGATGACCTTTGTCACTTAAATCACACGGTTGCATTCTAAATAGCTAAATATTGATTTTATTAATTAATGTTGAAAGGAATTTTAATTATTTGAAGAATTTATTATATATTGTATTTTTGAAATGATAATTATTATAGATAAATCATGTGCGCAGTAGTAGTTATTTAAAATGTAACTCTGTCTCAAGATCTATACATTTGCATTTATTAATTGTGGAGCGTCCGAGAATATTTATGTCATTGAAATGTATAATTTTTATTTCCCGCATGTTTTGAACAACGATTTTATTCGCTTACATTATAATTTTATTTTAATTTGCTGATATTAAACTGTTGTTCTTTGTATAGAAGAATGCATGAAAGTGATTTTATCATTGTGAGCGTCACATTATATATTATTGTGTTGCCAGTAGTCAATTTTTAATATTTTTATTTCATATTGTCAGTAATTTTATGCTTACATAAACTTTCATTCCAGTTCTTAGTGTACGTTTATCGGTTTAAGCTTTATGTGAGAGTATAGGTGATAAATAATATAGTATTTTTTATATACAATTAAATTTTTATATTTGTATGTGGGTGCTGCTTGATTGGTAAAATTTTATTCTATATGCATAGATTTTAACCGAGACAACATCAACAATAATTTAGCTTCAGTTTAATAAGATGAAAGAATCTCCTTTTAATAGGCACTTTTCCCTGTCACAATGCTGTAAAAGTTCGGATCTTTTATCGTCTCGATAATATTGCGTCGAATGGTAATTTTTATTGTTAATAAATATTTATGTAACATTTTTTTGTTTCATTTTAGTTTCAGTTTATTTATAATAATATTGCGATTTTATAACTAAAGGTGAGTCTACAGTGTTATGCAATTTATAGCCCATACACAGAATACATAGTTTTGAAAATACACTGTTTATTTATGAACATAACACTCACTGGCATGTCTGTCCGCGGAGATCCCTATCGAGCCACATCGTGCATCGTTTTGTTTCGACGGCTTTCGCTGTTAGTCGTACTTAGATGCATGGCGGCATCTCATCACAATGTTTTATTCTGTACATCATACTCACTAGTGCCCTACATGTTAGTTAGTTACCTGATCATTTGCAATCATCGAGTACCTAATATTTTGTT
Source organism: Nomophila noctuella (assembly GCA_958496325.1). NCBI lineage: Eukaryota > Metazoa > Arthropoda > Insecta > Lepidoptera > Crambidae > Nomophila > Nomophila noctuella. The sequence continues at coordinate 4,489,780 of OY292496.1, read as the reverse complement.
TAGTCACATCGCGTAGCTGTAACAGCCAAATTGAGTCCCTAAGCCGAGCCGTGTTAGGTCTTATTTTGTGTGTTGAGTGAGACATGGAGTGTAAATTGCATAACACGGGCGCGGCAGGGCCCGGCCGAGGTGTCGCGGAGCGCGAGTTTCTCGAAACTTCGCGAGTCGTTGAGGCGGTCGTCCGCGCGGCTTTTCAACCGGCTCGCCGGCCGGCACTCGGCCAACCTGCCGCCAGATGTAGACTACACCGACCCGGAAAGGTAAAGCCGAGTCGTGTGTTCAAACGCAACGGTTATGCTCAAAACTACCTAAACTAGGTACATATTGCAATAGCAAAATCTAGCGATGAAGTTACAGAAGGCCGGCCTGATATAAACTGTCGATTGTAAGATCAACGGCGCTGCTATATTCAAGCAGAAAGTTAAATGATATTGCCATCGCATTTAAAGCAAAATGCAAAGCTTAGCGACGGGTACGTTTTTCAGCTTTACACAAGCAACACCACACACTTAGTACGAAATCCACTAGAATTTTGATGAATCAAAAATACTAAGTATTATTATTTCTAATATTTATTAAGCCCGCTACCATTCACTTTGAACTTGAAGCACTACAAGTTAAAATGGATAATTATTTATACAGATGTCGCCTATGAAATGTAGCACTTTATAATGGAGTAGCAGGCGTAATGAGCATCTAAAAGGTTTTAAGGACTCGTCTTATGGACTGGCGTTATCAACAAAAAATCGCTTATGAAACGCAATAATTGGCATTTTTACTATTGTAATAACGACGGCCTTCTGTAACTCCAAATTTAAATTGAGCAAAACGGTTGTGATTGAACTTATTGGCCTCGCACAGCAGTGCAGTGCGGTTTTTGTGTTGTAGATGTTAGGGCTGTATAGTCGGATGAGGGCAATTAGGTACCTACTTTACACACCCTTCAAATACTTTACACTTGTCTATTAACTTAATAGTATTAAGTTCTGAATATTAAGCAGCAAAATGCACTTTACACATTCACAATTACCAAACATAAGTGTAAGCGAAATAATAATTAGTATTAATGCCAAAGAAATTTTGTGAAGCTTGAGTTGTGTGGACTGTAAGTGCTTTACACATTACAAAAAAATACATTGTTTGGTGATGAATTTGGTTCTTTACTCTGACTATACACGCCTTAACAGTTTTTTCTTTTGTTTATGTGTTTCAAAAGCAATATCATGCGATTAATTGGCGCTTTACTTCGCTTCCAAAGCTACAAAAAATATTTGATCCTACCAATAGAAGATACCTATCATTCCACATTTTCTTATGCATTAAGCGCCAAAAAGCTCGCTAGCTTATTCGTAAGAAGTAAGTTTTAGGCCTTGTTCAGATTGCACAGATTCATTATCTATTTTGCTTGACCTTTTTGAAAAAACTATAATTTAAGTAATGATAAGGAACGGGCTAGTTTCTTATTTTTTATATTATTTTTCAAGAAGTGCTCAAGTAGTATGTAGTTTATTTTGTAGATCGTTCCTGTACCTATATGGTAGGTATATTAAAAAAAATAGTTCAATTTCAAGGTAAGCTCGCTATTTTAATTTCCCGTGAAATGTATTTCTTTCCTCAGAATACAGATTGTTCTGTATTCTGAGTTTCTGCTTACAATTCCAACTGTTGAAGTCAAATTGGGGAGATTATTGCCGAAGAATTTCCTTTTGACATCAGTTATATTTTATTGGGGATTTGTTAAATGTTCAAAATATAAAATGAAGTGCCATGTTAGAAGAAACTCTTTGAGAAAATTACGTGATTTAGAGCCTATGCAGACGAAGGATGATTCGAAATTTTGGAGATATGTATAATATTTCACAACTTAAAACTAACGTAACTTAGTTAGTGAAATTTTTATTGACACTTTTATTGAAGTTACTCGGCAATAAGCAAGATAGAGTTGCTGAGTTCTCCTTAGACTTCCAAAACCGATGTGGTATTACAATTTCTAGAGATGTTGATACATATCACTATTAATTATTACAAAGAGGCATTTTATTATCTAATATATTGGTTTGTTTTCGCTTATTTATAAGGTCACTCAGTTGACTTAAAAAATAATGACGTCATAGCGTGCTATTTCTGTACAAACTTCATAGTTCGGAATCTTTTTGTCAGTTAATAAAAGAACGTCAAATGACTGGTGATGTCAACATCCCTATTATCTGGTACTGCATGTAGTTGTGTCACGGAATATCCCATCGTCTGCTCAGGCTCAGCCTGTGCAATGTCCAATACCTGAATGGTTGGTGGTTTGCAGCATGAAGCGCGCAAGCTCCCTGTCCGCGCTCAGTAGGCGCGCCGGCAGCCCCGCGCACGCGCCCGCGCCGCGGTAGCGCGCAGCCGTCGCGCGCGCCCTCGCCTACGCCTCGCTCACGCTGCTGCGCCTCGTCGCGCTGCACTCGTGACCATGACGCACCACACACACACACATACACACATGTACATCATCCAGAAATGCATACATGCACACATAGACAGAGTACACACATGCAGACTCGTCTTTCCCACTGGACACAATGGGCACCCCGCGATCGATTGGGGCTCCAAGCTTACGAAACAAGCAGTGCCGTAACTAGCATTCTATGCGCCCGGTGCGAGCTTTCAAAACTGCGCCCCTAGTATCTACCAGTCTGGTCATTTCTGCGCCCTGTGCCTGGGCACCGTTGGCACCGCCCTAGTTTCGGCACTGCACACACACACATACACAGATGACAGAATTTGAATGCCATTTGGTGCAGAATCGTGTAACCTTCCTTTTAGCAGAACCCTTGTTTCATTTAAAATAAGGCTGAATTTGCTTTGGAATTACAGAAAAAGCAAAACTTATTAGAAAATAACAAAAATAATCATATTTTTCTTGTTCCTGTAAAATTCACCTAAAAGGAGTTTGCGCATTCTGATAATTAGGCCGCCGACATGCAGACTGGATTGTGACCCCACGTTTACGAAACAAGATGTTGAAGGCTCATGTGCCCAGGGAGAAAGGTGAAAGACAGCCCTCCACACATGCTACACACAGTTCTAACTCGCGCGAAAGCAGATTCTTAAGTAATAATCTGCTTTGCCAACAGAGTCATTGAGTGTTTGTTGGCAAGTGCTAGGGAACGAAACTTATTTATTATCTTGATCAAAATAACCATGACCGTTTTATATTTTATATTTGCTCAGAAACTCTGTTATTGGAATATGCAAGACTTCTCCCATTCAACCCATTCGGTCTGTCTTTTTTCTTTGCCGTAAATTGTTTTTAGGTTTAGGAAAATGGCCTGAGTTTGAATTTTAATGTAACTACTAAGAATGATATTCAACTACAAATGACACTTTCTGACCTTGTTACGTGTGTACAATATAATGTTGTGTTTGTTGACGTCATACCTATATCATTGGGAGGTCGTGAGCATGTAGGTAGAATAGAGACAAATTAAGGGAAAGTATGCATTACTTTACTTAACAGAACAGAAACACTCACATCTAACTTACTTATGTACTTATATGTTAAGTTAGAAAGATAACAGCAAATAAAAGTCTTACAACGTCTTAGTCAGTCTTGTAGAGCGAGTGTTTTTGTTATTAAATGTGAAAGCTTTTCGTTATTAAATGATAAGTAAAGTATATAATGTGACGGACTCTGACCACAGCATTTATCAGTATCTGGATTTGATATTTGAATAGCTAGGGTATTTACAAAATGCGACACGACATTTTCTATCTGCTGTGCTCTTGCGAGTTAAAAAACAATACATTAATATAACATAAACAATTAAACATACGCTTTTTACATCAAAGAATTCTCAAGCTCGGTCCTTTTTGGTGCAGTATTCTAGTCACCTATCTTTATGTTTTTATCAGTAACTTATGAAAAGTACGCAAATAGTTAAGCACAGGTGGACATTAAATACACGAACATATCCTCACGTTTCACTTTGAAATGATGATTTTAATGAAAGAGAGAAAAATAGCTTAATAGGTATAATTTTAAACTCTAATTTGATCTCAAACAGAAATAAGTGTATTATTAGCGCCTATTGAGTTAAGAAAAAATATATAGTCTGTAGTTAATGTAGTTTGTAGAATTTGAGGACTATGAATTACGAAATGTTTGTGATAAAAAAGATTATAAATGAACATACATTGAGAAACTTTGTAGGCACCTATCAATGTATTAAATATTAGGCGTTCAAGATAATACCTACTCATCGGCAAATTCTATTACCTACCCAGCCTATAAGAATGTTCTCAACCAGGATTCTCGACTGATACAACTTGATACAAGCATTTAGGAATGAAACTCGTTTTCCTTCACAATATAGGTACTTGAATATGTATGTTACCTATAAAAAGTTTTCAAAATGTTGTTATAACCAATAAACCCTTTGGTTCAGTTTGATGAGCCGTTGACTGTACAACTTGCAATGTATAATTTAGATTAAGCCTACCTATTAATTATATGTTCTTTTAACTCGAATGCAGCCAGAAATACATGTGCACTTAATAATAAAATGATGTGTAGGATTTTATAACGAAATACCTACTAAGTTTTAAAATGGCGAGATGGATTTTGTGTTTCTGGCTGAATTCGAGTCACCAGATTAATTTTACTGAAATAATCAGTTCGTAAGTCATAATTTTTAAACTAACTAAACACTAGTGATGAGCTTCGCTTGTTCTTAAACAATAAAGTGCAATTATGTCCTGCTTTGTACCTAATTAACATAGATAGTTAGGCATAATGTTAGAATTATCGGCTGGTGTAAAAGAAGATATAACTTTATGAATGAAGCGCTATTTTCGACGCACTCTCGAGCGATCAGAATTAAATTGCATTTTATATTTCGATTAAGTATATTTTTTACGGATATCAGTCTGTGTTACTGTGAAATTTTATTTGAAATAAAACATTTTAAAGGAATATCAGAAAGTTTTACTTAACTTACCCGCCCAAGTAACACAGATGAGCTGCACAAAAGCTGCATAGAAGATAAATTTTGAACCTAAGGCTGATTACCCAAGCTGCACAAAGGCTGATTAAACTGCTATACAACCCTTGTAATTCCAAAATAGGCCCCAAATTAACCAGCCTTAGGCTGATGAATGTCTGCTTAAAGGCTGTCTACGTCTTGTAAAAGAGCTGCATTTAGGCTAAACCAGCTTAGTTGTGCATCTTATTCTCTACTTTTCAGCCGCTATCAAGCTTTTATCCATTGGTAAGTTTCATTGTGGCTGGATAGTGGCAAAAGAAAAAATAAATTAAAATGAAATGACAAAAATGTCTTAGTATTTTATAAATTGTTATGGCGTGAGCGTTGAATGGAAGCCATAATTGCTGGAATTGGAAATTATATTATAGAGCGATTATCTTATTATACTATGTGTTCTAAGTGCGGAGAAAGTTTTACTGTAAATGTATATATTAAATTACATCTCATTTTTCACGCGCCCTTTATATAACGCCTATTTAAGATATAGGTAATCGAAAGAAAATTGTGAGCTGAAAATTTTTGTGAAATCACTTTATGTCTATAATTTGATTATTTGTGACTCATAAAATTAATATTTATAAACTTATAGCTAAAACAGTTCATAATAAAAGCAAAAAGCTTTTCAATTACAGAAAACATACATTATTTTATCATCCGATTACTATCAAGATCGCACACAATGGCTGCCGTTTGTAAAGCAGCTCTGGCTCTTTGTTTCAGCTGTTATAATTCTATAGATTGCACACGGGTATCTATGGCAACCGTTGATCAGCTCATAGCTTTCTTATGTCTGTACAAAGTATGTACTACCTTATAGTCCAGGAATTTTAGATTTTATCTTCGGAATAATTCCTAGTGAGCTGAATTTTTGTATACACCTTTAATATGATATTGTGATGATGATGTGAAAAATCGACATTGATATCGTGCCGGCTAAAAAAGTTATAGGGGTCCAAACGTCACGAAAATCAGTTTTTCGCAAATATCTCGCGATCTATTGCTCAGAGGTCAATAATGGTTTCATAAAAGTTGTTCGTCGTAAAATTGTCTACAAAAAAGGTCTCTTGCATTTTTCTGTAGAATTAACCGTTTTTGAAATAGAGACTAGAATGCACTCAGATATGCTATTGTATACCGTACGCCGCATACCAAGGCATAAACCCTATTGTTTGTTTTTTTCCCTTTTTTGTTTGTGTGTTTTTTGTTAGTATGATGATCTACATATAGAAATATAAAGGACTTGTAATACTACTACAGTCAGGAAAATAGGAATATCAACTATAAAAAACTAAGTGGCAATTTTTTTTGTCACTTTATAATTCAAGAACGGGCTCATCGATCCAAACCAAATTTTCAGGGTTTGTACAGACTATTTAATATATGTTTTATGTGAAGTTTGAACAAAATCGGTCGTTCTTTTTATACGTTGCGAAGCACGTACCTGGCCGCTAGTAATGATATAGATATGCAATGTGAATTTTAGCGATTTTGATCCACGATCTGCGGAAAAAATCCTAGTGGGCTGAATTTTTGTATACGCCTTTATTATGACATTGTAATGAAGATGTGAAAAATCGACATTGATATCGTGCCGGCTAAAAAAGTTATAGGGGTCCAAACGTCACTGGACATTGCATATCTATATCATTACTAGCGGCCCGGTACGTGCTTCGCTACGTATAAACAGAACGACCGATTTTGTTCAAACTTCACATAAAACATATATTAAATAGTCTGTACAAACCCTGAAAATTTGGTTTGGATCGATGAGCCCGTTCTTGAGTTATAAAGTGACAAAAAAAATTGCCACTTAGTTTTTTATAGTTGATATTCCTATTTTCCTGACTGTAGTAGTATTACAAGTCCTTTATATTTCTATATGTAGATCATCATACTAACAAAAAACACACAAACAAAAAAGGGAAAAAAACAAACAATAGGGTTTATGCCTTGGTATGCGGCGTACGGTATACAATACCATATGTGAGTGCGTTCTAGTCTCTATTTCAAAAACGGTTAATTGTACAGAAAAATGCAAGAGACCTTTTTTGAAGACAATTTTACGACGAACAACTTTTATGAAACCATTATTGACCTCTGAGCAATAGATCGCGAGATATTTGCGAAAAACTGATTTTTGTGACGTTTGGACCCCTATAACTTTTTTAGCCGGCACGATATCAATGTCGATTTTTCACATCATCATAACAATATCATAATAAAGGTGTATACAAAAATTCAGCTCACTAGGAATTATTCCGCAGATCGTGGATTAAAATTGCTAAAATTACTGGACTATAATCTGACTAGCGGTATAGTGACTACACTTTTAGTCAGCCTATTGGAGATACTCGATAGTTATTTCGATACATTAAAACCCATGAATTTATTGCAAACTATTGCTCAATTAGGATTAAACGGAATACCTCCTTAATTTATATATGGTATTTATTTCTTTTATTAGGTTAAAGTTTGATTACCTATATACTTACCTACCAAAAAACCACTTCAAGCTGCATTAAAGCTTTTAGTAGAACTTTAAAGCTTTTGGCTTTAAAGAAGAACTCGTTAGAAGTTTAGTAGATATAAAAACATTTTTTTATTCTCCTTTGCAAACATAAGCGTGTTAAGAGTTCCCAAAACGACCATTGTCTAGCTTACTTGAATAGCATTTAAAGGGAATAAACCTACTCTTTTAAACAACCTTTAGTTTTGGTGCGAACTGTTGTACAGCCAACGTCTGCACAAGAGCTTATAAGTTACCTAAGTAACCAAACATATACAAGCTTAAGGTTTTTTTACAAGCTATGAGAATAAGTTGCAACCAGTGGCTGGACAGTTACTTTTTAATTAACTGTTATAATGCTAAGAGTATATTGTTGCTCTTTATTGCAGCTCTTAATCAGCAAGACTGTACAAAACTAGAAAAAATCACTCTTGCACAGTCTTCAGCTTCACTCAGAACCTTTATATATCTCTAGTGGAGTGTTATTCTGGTTAAAAGCTTACTTATTTCTGAAAATTCAGCCTGTGTGCTACTTGGGCGCTCAATACACCTAGAAAATGTTTCGGGAAATATTGAGGATGACAATGACCGACATTTGTGTAGTTCATTCTCGCAAAACATGATTTTAATAAGTACCCCGCTCTACATATTACATACTACCCAACAAACAAATTGGTTGTATAAAATTTGTCTATGCGACGTACGGTTATATAAATGTTGAATAGATGTTATTAGACAACAATAACGTTGTCTAACAGTAATTCCTACAACGATTTAGTCCTGTGACTAAAATATCCTATTACATTAGTTGAGTAAACGTTTTAACAACTACTTTATACAACATCGTATAATGGTACGAAAAAGTAGTTAAATAAACGTTTATACGACATTATTATGCAACATCGTATAATGGTGCCGAGGAATAGGTAATATAAACGTTTTTATGAGACATTTATACAACGTCGTATAATGTTGTCAATGTAACGTGACAGAAACGTTTTTACGACTACTTTAAACAACGTAGGTTGGGTAAACGTTCACTCAATTGAGTAATACGACGTTCTATAACAGTTGTATTAAAGAATTCTATTAACCAGTATTGGTGGTCTACGTAACCTTTACACGACTTTTATTGAATCAAATTGTCGCATAAAGATTATTTTTAGACTTGTACATGACAAGAGAATTTAGTGGTGAACTACGAATCATTATACAACATCAAATAAATTTTGCAACCCTTATAGAACTATAAGCAGACCTAAAGTTATATAAAGGCCCAACAGGCACTTTTTTAAAACTATCTTACATTTTGTCAAATTAACAATTTTTCAATTAATTTCAATAAAATCAAGTAATTTAAATAAAATTAATTTCATTTGTAATAGAATCGTGGTTCTTTGTTCAGAATGTTTATTATCTCACGGTACTCGAAAATCATTTATAATGGCGGACCATCTTGGTCGCAAGAATCTGCTTATGCGACCTTTTCATCATATAGACGATGTATAGAAGTCGTTTCGTGACATAGGCAAGATGGCTGATATTTAAGTATCAAAACACACTTTAAATATAATTTTCAATAATTGAATTCAATGTAATTCGAAGGGGGCGCAAAAAATTTAACGAAAACAAACCTATATTTCATCATAAAAGTAAAGTTCCCATCGGACTAAGTGCACTGCACACATTATTTTTACTTTAGCTCTGGTCGCGCATAAAAATAGTAAAGAAGATGTTAATTTGGTTAGGAAAATTATAACATTTCTGTAAACTCATCTCTAGTAAAATTGAACGAATGAGAATGAATGAAATGGACTGAACATATACTCATTTCAGTCATCTTCTAATGTCTATATAACTGTTATGGCACTTCAGTGGTTCCATAACGGTTAGAAGATAACAATTTTGTAACCTAAAAGTCGGCTTAAAACTTTTATTTAACATTTAGGCGACGTTGAAATAGCTCTTGACTAACTTTTATTTAACTTCTAAATAACGATAATGTCGTGTAATTTGGGCCTATTTCGCGTTGAATAAACGTCTACAACCACGTTTATACGACCCATCTTATGGACCCAATAGTAATAGAAAAACGTTTACACAACTTTTAAAAAACATTAATTTGTTACTTGGGTAACTATGTCTGTGCCATCGGCAACAAATTCATGAATTAATTACTAACCACGAAGGACTGAAGGTATATATCTGGTATATAGAGCGGTATCTCCCTGATACAGGTCTATGTAGACTTAATAGGGGATACCAAGGTTATTAGTTCAAGAGACAACTTTTGTTAAAGCCAATAAACATTATTTTATTTTTATTTTATTTTTATTTTTATATAGACTAAGTCAGTCACCAATACCAAGTCATCCAGTGATACATATATACAAAAAGATAAACAGCTGGTGATCATTATTGCTTGAGTCGTACTTATTGCGTGGTCAAACGTTGACCATTATTTTGATTAACTAGAACATGTTATTAGAATCTGAACAATAATATAAAAAGATTTACGAGCATTTGTCGCGATTAACAAATAGAGCGTCCCAAAAACAGTTGGGCACAGATATAATGAAGTGCGCGGCGATAAATAAAACACCATTACGACTTTAATCACGTCTGCGGAGCTCATCAGCGCGTAAGCGCGATATTTGGACGCAGGGTTAACACAAATTACCAACGAATAAGTTTAAACTAAGTATTAACACTTAGTCGTTTTTCTAAAAAGAATTAGATGCGTACTGAGGCTCTTGAACACTCTATGAAATGTAACACACAACGCCTCTCTTGGTAAAATCACACACTCGACGACAACTCGTAAAAACATATGGGACTTTCCAGTTCACACACGTTAGTGTGTGTAAAGCTTATTATCTTTGTCTAAGTATAGTTACTAATATTTAAAGCTGAAGATTTTTTTGGTTTGTATGATTGTTTGTTTGTTTGTTTGAACACGCTTATCCCAGACTAATAGGGTCTGATTTGAAAAACATTTTTGTGTTGGATAGCCCATATGACGAGGAAGGCTTTATGCTATAGTAGGTATAACTATAACCGAACTCCACGCGGACCGAATCGCGCGCGGCCTCTAGTAAGCTAAAGCTAGATACTTTATGGGTACTTAAAAACTCAAGGTTAGGACGACGACATGGCGATAGTAAGGGAAGGCCTATATCCAACAGTGGCCTACGATAGGCTGATGATGATGGGTGCCAAACAAAAAACCCCAAAATAAGAACAGTTTCGCAGAGGAAAGAAACTTTTAAAAAATTGGTACCAATTTCGTTTGGGAATATTTTATCAAATAAAATTTAATAAAACTGCAAATATCTCGAAAACTATGCGTCGTACGTAAAATCTAATGATATTTTTGATCCCCTTTTAGGAAAACCCATTAGATATTTTAGACCTATCCGATGACCTCACCCAAAAAGGTCAAGGACGAGGTTGACTTTTTATCTGCATTAAAAATCGATTCAGTTTCGGTGACACCTTTACATTAAAATTCTCTAGAAATGCCCTAACGCCAGAAAACAATACTTAGCATTATTATTATTTTGTTTGACGTAGCGTACGTTTCAACATGCGTGTAGATGACATTATTGATGAGCAGGTGTGTCGAACATGGAGTAGTAACTAAACTAAATAACAATACAGCTAGATACTATGTATATATGGGTGTTAAAAAATCCAAGGTTGGGACGAACATAGAGATTGTCAGCAGTGGCCTACGATAGGCTGATGATGATGGGTGCCAAACAGAAAACCCCAAAATAACAACAGTTTCGCAAAGGAAAGAAACTTTAAAAAAATTGGTACCAATTTCGTTTGGGAATATTTTATCAAATAAAATTTGAAAAAATGCAAATATCTCGAAAACTATGCGTCGTACGTAAAATCTGATGACATTTTTGATCCCCTTTTACGAAAACCCATTAGATATTTTAGACCTATCCGATGACCTCACCCAAAAAGGTCAAGGACGAGGTTGACTTTTTATCTGCATTAAAAATCGATTCAGTTTCGGTGAGCTATGTGGCGGGTCATTTCATTCCCTCTAAAATGGTTGAGTGAGATGGTGGCTGACACATACGTCATACTTGTGAACAGGTGCCGCCTTTGGGGACTGGTCGACTGGGACTCAATCTATTCGTGTTAAATATATATATATATATATATATATATATATATATATATATTAACATATATATATATACTCGACGCATAGTTCAGTTATTTTATATATATATATATATATATATATATATTTTTACTTGAAAGATTTTACTATATGACCTGGTACACGTACGAGTATGTTATTATTATAAATTGTACAGACAAAAATTGTAAAAATTGGCGATTGAAAAGAGCAACTATCGAGTTTCTTGCCGCTTCTTCTCGGTAGATGACTGCATTTACGAAGTCGGTGGTCGAGTCATTCTATTGCAATATTATTTTATTGACGATTTATAAGTGCCTTGCAAAGACCTATATAAATAAAGAATATTTTGATTGATTGATTGATTGATTATCTGCATTAAAAATCTATTCAGTTTCGGTGACACCTTGTAAGTAAACTAAATAAATAAAAATAAAGCTAGATACTATGTATATGGGTGCAAAAAAATCCAAGGTTGGGACGACCATAGAGATTGTCAACAGTGGCCTACGATAGGCTGATGTTGATGGGTGCCAAACAGAAAACCCCAAAATAAGAACAGTTTCGCAGAGGAAAGAAACTTTAAAAACATTGGTACCAATTTCGTTTGGGAATATTTTATCAAATAAAATTTGATAAAACTGCAAATATCTCGAAAACTAAGCGTCGTACGTAAAATCTGATGACATTTTTGATCCTCTTTTAGGAAAACCCATTAGATATTTGAGACCTATCCGATGACCTCACCCAAAAAGGTCAAGGACGAGGTTGACTTTTTATCTGCATTAAAAATCGATTCAGTTTCGGTGACACCTTTACATTAAAATTCGCTAGAAATGCCCTAACGCCAGAAAACAGTAGCATTTTTATTATTTTGTTTGACGTAGCGTATGTTTCAACATGCGTGTAGATGACATTATTGATGAGCAGGTGTGTCAAACATGGAGTAGTAAGTAAACTAAATAAAAATAAAGCTAGATACTATGTATATGGGTGCAAAAAAATCCAAGGTTGGGACGACCATAGAGATTGTCAGCAGTGGCCTACGATAGGCTGATGATGACGGGTGCCAAACAGAAAACCCCAAAATAACAACAGTTTCGCAATGGAAAGAAACTTTTAAAAAATTGGTACCAATTTCGTTTGGGAATATTTTATCAAATAAAATTTGATAAAACTGCAAATATCTCGAAAACTATGCGTCGTACTTACGTAAAATCTGATGACATTTTTGATCCCCTTTTAGGAAAACCCATCAGATATTTTAGACCTATCCGATGACCTCACTCAAAAAGGTCAAGGACGAGGTTGACTTTTTATCTGCATTAAAAATCGATTCAGTTTCGGTGACACCTTTTCGTAAAAATTCGCTAGAAATGCCCTAACGCCAAAAACAGTAGCATTATTATTATTTTGTTTGACGTAGCGTACGTTTCAACATGCGTGTAGATGACATTATTGATGAGCAGGTGTGTCGAACATGGAGTAGTAACTAAACTAAATAAAAATACAGCTAGATACTATGTATATGGGTGTTAAAAAATCCAAGGTTGGGACGACCATAGAGATTGTCAGCAGTGGCCTACGATAGGCTGATGATGATGGGTGCCAATTGCCAAACAAAAAACCTCAAAATAAGAACAGTTTCGCAGAGGAAAGAAACTTTAAAAAAATTGGTACCAATTTCGTTTGGGAATATTTTATCAAATAAAATTTGATAAAACTGCAAATATCTCGAAAACTATGCGTCGTACTTACGTAAAATCTGATGACATTTTTGATCCCCTTTTAGGAAAACCCATCAGATATTTTAGACCTATCCGATGACCTCACCCAAAAAGGTCAAGGACGAGGTTGACTTTTTATCTGCATTAAAAATCGATTCAGTTTCGGTGACACCTTTACGTAAAAATTCGCTAGAAATGCTCTAACGCCAGAAAACAGTAGCATTATTATTATTATTTTGTTTGACGTAGCGTATGTTTCAACATGCGTGTAGATGACATTATTGATGAGCAGGTGTATTTCACTAAAGAAAAAAGGTGACGTTTAAAAAAACTAACCTAATGCCTTTTCTTATCTATAACCCAACATGCGAGCTTGATGTTTTGTTTAAATAAGGACTGAAAGTTAAATGAGTGCACCAACCTATTTGAACCTATTTAAGTACTACCTATGATCATCTAGTCAAAATTATTGTTATGTCTCTAGCTAAAGTCTATCTGTAAAGTTGGTAGGTACCTAGCTAACTATGAAGAATGTGTTGATTATTGTGTTTTCAAAACAATCAGCGTCACATGCAAACGCAAACACTGTGGGCGAAAGCGTACTAATGGCTGGCGTGTCTTCGTCGCTGCAATTAAAGCCAAAAAAGCAAACAGGCCCAAAAAAAGTGTCGATATATTGTTCATCGCGACTGCAGCTGCCAAAACAACGGGAGGGGCGCGAGCAGGACATTATTACTTATTATCACACGTTTATCTTTTTACAGACAATCTTCATTCGACTGATTTATTTATGAATTCATGTCATATTGCAGCGAAACTTTTAGGTACAAAGGATGTCCAGTCCACCCGTATTTACTCTTAGTGGTCTAGCGCTCTTCCTAATATTCCACTAATTTTATAATGAACAATGTCTAACTGTCTCTGCCCATGCTACGTAAGCCAATAGGTACCAGGCCGCATTCTCTCAACAAGCCATAGGTAGGTATGTAGTTCGCAAAGAAACTCCTGTGAAAAAAAAGGATCAAATTCTTTTTTTTTTTGACGCTTAAAGCAATTCAAGATAAGGTAGTGTTTAAGCTGTGTTGATTACTTTATTATACTAGGATAATTAGTTGCTCCTCTACATCATTTAAAGAAATGGTCTACTTTTTCTGCGCATGGGTAGGTACCTACTTATAAGTAACGTAGTTTTCATAAGATAGCGCCACAAAGCGGATACCAGAAGCTGTAGGTAATGAGGTGAAGATGAGATGAGTGCGGTATGGCGGCAGCATCTATCAATTTATTAGATGCCTCATTAGCGATTGGTGATTAGTATCGACCATCACTCAGTGCCCACTTAAGATAGACAGTAGGTAGGTACACATCTATAGTAATAGAAAGATACTTGCGTTACGATATGATTACAGATTTCCGTGCCAATATCCGAGATCCGTTCATTCTGTACTGTTCCATGACACCTATCGCATCCTGTCCATCTTACTGGGTTAGACCCCAGTGGCCCATATGCAGTTATAGTGAGTGAGTAAGTACGTCGGATGCGTTTAAGATTGACATGAACAGTAAATCTAGTCCATATTGTAGCTAGCACGATGTCATTATACTGATCTGATCACCACAACTCTACATGATGATCAGTGGTCAGCGTTCCTGGCTACAAAACCAAGGGTACGAATCCCGCTTGGGGCAACTGTTTGTGTGATAAACATCGGCGTTTGTACTCGAGTCATGGACGTTTAAATATGTCTACCCGTTCTTCAGCTTCTATAGTACAAGCTTCGAGCTTAGTTTGAGGTTAGGTAGGTAATTGTCGTAAAAAAAATCAAAGCTCGGACTATCGAATACCTACAACTTTCGTAACTACTATCCTAATGCAAATAAGTACATATTACCTACTTTATTACCATACACTTTTTCATGATGATTCATGCAAACATTAGAATAGTTGAAATGATACAGTTTCGATAAAAGTGAGCTTACTGGTACCTAAGTCAACAAATCACAAAGAGCGATTCCTTTGTTTTGAACAATTTCTTTAGAGAGCTGGTATTTTTTTTAGTTTACTTTACTTTCATATTCTGACTTGGTAAGTAGGTAAGTATCGTGATTTCTAAAATAGCAAGTTTTAAAATCTCCCTTCCGTCCTCTAGTGGGCGTGGGAACTGAGGGCGAAGGGCCGGTCCCAGGGGCTTTCGCCAACACCGACCTTACAACAACAAACAACCGCCGACCCCTTCACACACAGATCATCCAATTAACTCCTTATTAATAGTCCCAAATACCAATAACTATAATTAGTTCCAACGTAAAAAAATAACTATTTTTATTTCAGAGATACCTACTGTTTTTAGAGTGTAAATTCTAGTGACAATCAGACCCCTTGTTAATCCGTAAGAAATGTTTATATGTACAATGAAAGAAAGCTTAAAAAATAAATAACGGGCCCGTTGGTCTAGTGGTCTGAGACCCTGGCTACAAAACCGAGGATCACGGGTTCGACTCCCGCTAGAGGCAAATGTTTGTGAGATGAACATCGGCATTTGTACTCGAGTCATGGATGTTAAAAGCTTAAAAGTATTAAAGTATGACTATCCGTTCCCTAGCATCCAAAGAACAAGCTTCGACCTTAGTTTGGGGGGCTAGGCAATTGATGTGTTTAGTCCAATGAATTAATTATTATGTTCAATTATAAATTATTGTTGTCCAATTAATATCTTGGAAACACTAGTGTCGCAATGTTGTCATTCTTAAGTCTAAAATGTATTCCCCGCCCATCGTAAGCCCCGCCCTCCTGAAAGCGTGCGTGCGCGCAGTCATAGTCTCATTAGTATGTTCAAACGAAAGCTACCAGTCAACAGGCCTCCTTGAAATATTGCCTTTATTGTAAGAATTCATTGTTAATATTCATGATCGAATTGAAAGTTTCTCTTATTTGGAAGGCGGTTAACAAATACGAAACAGTTCTTACATTCCACTTTTGATGTAAGCAAATCATAAAAAATCTCATTTTGCATAACTGTAAATAAATATCTTTCAGTGAATAAAGTTCAAAAAGTGATAGTAAAACACGAAAAATAATGGAGTATATAAAACAAGATTTCCTTCAAAATGACTGTTTCGAAGAGCACATAGAGAACTCATACTTCGACGGCATTCCTTACACGGAGGAGGTACATCATCAGAACCTGTTCCATCCAGGATATATCCCCGTGTTGTACGACTACAGACAGTTGGAGAGGCATTTGGAAGGTTCCAGTACGTCCAGCGATGGGCAATGGGAGTGGCCGGAGTGGACTGAGAGACAGGTGATGGTGAAAGTCGAGGCTGATCTGGAGGCGGCTGCTGGCTCCAGCTACAGTGAGGAAGGTAGGGATTTCACTTGTTTAATGATGCCAATTTTTGAAGGGAAGGTGGCGTATTTTTTGTCTCTTGTCTATCAAACCAACATGGTAATTATAAAAAAAAAAAATTCAGGCGTGTCACAGTTTGATTGAACTAAGTTAGATCTACTGCCTTTGCAAATATCGTTCATAATGAGCTCAAGACTAGGTATTTGTAAGTATTAAATACCATGCTTCGTTGGTGAATACGAGAAAATAAAACGCCAATTTTAGGCATGTCCTTTGTTATGGGCGGACGGAAGCCGAATTTATGAATTAATAAACCTTCAACTTGGAATTTTAATTTATCTATCAACAAAAGGGAAATACCTACCGCATCTTAATCTGCGCAGTTTTAGACATTGGCAGCAATTTTATTTAACGAGTTTGCTAAGTAAAGATGAATAGTCACTCGTATTTAATTCAAAGTGTGAACTGCATTGCAAAATAAAATTTTACTACAAAATAAGGCGGTTCTCGGCAATCGCGCACTCTAAGTACAACATGTATTTTAGGCCAAACGCGAGCAATAACTTAAGTTAAATCAACTTTTTTGTGTCTATGAGGAAGTTATTTTCTAAATGAGTACCTTCTCATGTACCTACATGTTCAGAGAAATAAAAGTAAAGCATGAATTAAGAATTAGCTTAATTCATTGTTTAAAACCCCCAACACTGTAGGCAATAACCGTACTAAACAAAGCATACCTAAAAACAGTAGAGGAAGGTAGGTAGGTACATTGTTGGTGGCAAAAGGTACATTCTCTGTTTACAAATCATTGCTATTGCAATAACTTTATAGCTCACGCCAGGATCCCCGTACTAGGTGGACACAGTGACGGATTAACCCTTAATCAAATTAAGCAATTGCCTAGGGCACCACGTCTGGGGGGGCACCAGAAGAAGCACAAAAAAAGGCCGTCTATAGGGCATCACGAATCACGTCTCACTCTCACGTCACCATAAACCAAATCAAAAAAATCTAGGTCTAATTTGGGAAAATTGCGTGAATTACCAAATAAGTGTTGTTCCCTCTAGATTTAGGAGCCAAATAAGTGATATAGGATTTTTTGAGGGGCCTGAAATTTGAAAAGGTATTTTTAGGGGTTTTTGTCTATCTATTCAGACGTTGCATCCAGATGGTCCGATTTACATTGAATGTAAATGGTGCCCCATGCAACATTTGATCAACCCAAAAAAATAACGTTATTTATTGTAACAATTTATGATATCAAAAAAACGGAATCTTCAGATGAAAGCTATATACATATTTAATATATTAAATAACTAGCGGCCCGCCCTGGCTTTGCACGGGTAAAAATTTTACTCAATGTACCCTATGTCACTCAGGGATAGCGAAGCTTACCAACGGTGAAAGAATGATTAAAATCGGTTCTGTCGGTCCCGAGGTCCGACCTCACAATTAAACAAATATAAAAACACACAAACTTTACTTATAATATCTGTATTGATTTGTAATAAAAATGAGGATTCCGTACAAATTCTATTTTGGACGTATTAAAAAAAACTACTTGCTAGATATCGTTCGTCTCTTTTACAAGTTAGAGGGGGGGGGGGGGGGGGGGGGGGGTGGTACACCCGTTTTTCCACTTTGGAAGGGTCTCTCACGCAAAGTATTCACTTTAGAAACCTCAATATCATTTTTAAAGACCTATCCATAGATAGGTACCCCACGCGTTTAATGAAAAAAAAAACAGTTTCAGTTATAACTATGGGGACCCCCATTTTTGTTATTTTTTTTCTATTTTCGTGTGGAAACTTTAATGCGGTTCACAGAATGCATCTACTTACCAAGTTTCAACAGTAGGTATAGTACATATAGTTTGGGAAAAAGGTGTCTGTGACAGACTGGCGGACAGACATGACGAATCTATAAGGGTAAACAGTAACCCTGTCATTTAACTACGGAACGGAACCCTAAAAAGGACAAAGATGATACAAGTAAGGCTCATAATTACGCATTTCAATAAATAAATAAATTATGCTTTGGTTTCTTTTGTTGTCACACCACTTCTGAGGTAGGTACGATCTCATCTCGTTATCTTATTTTACAAAAAACTAATGTTTTTAGGCATTGTAGACTGATTCTAGTTGACTTACGGATAGGGGGGGCCCACAGGGGTGGATTGCTTAGGGCATCAAGTAGTCTTAATCCGTCACTGGGTGGACAGCCATAAACCCCACCTGTTTGCCAGGAAGACTAACATGCGCTCGTAAACTGAAGCTAAACAAAAGACTGCGCAGGCGCCGGCGCTAACATTTGTTATCGATCGATTTTACACGACTTGATGGCTGCGTGTAGGTACCTTCAATCCAAAAGGTAAAGTAAAGGTTAGGAGCAAATGTTTGTGTGATGCATTTGTACTCGAGTCATGGATGTCTATAAATAACAATATTATTAAATTGAAGTTGGAGACCTTGTCTCTTCGCGTAATTTACCCCATGGTACCCAACGAATATGGTCCTGATTTGACCAGCCAGTGTAGTAGTAGTACATTAGAGAGACTGTCATCTGACCACCGTAACCCTTACAAAGGGAACCAGATATTTTTTGTATCTTTGTAGGTTATCTTAAGTAACAAAAAATTTAACAACGCCAACTCGTAGTATTTTTTTTTGATCAGTTCATCTACGAAGCAATTTTTAATGGTTTGCAAATACACAAAAATGGTGAAAATTTAAAAAAATAGGAGGTATCGCTTTAGTAAAAAAATAAAAATATGAGGTTGTTTACGGCAACTGCAAAACCCGAAATGATTATGATTTTCATTCTGCAATGCTTAGGTAGGTAGGTACTAACTAGGTATAAAAATTACGACCACACTAGGCCACCCATCACCAAATTAAACACATAGGTATACACAATCGGGATCATAAAAACAGGATTAAGTGCAGATCACTTGGATAAATATGTAACCATTTTAATTATTGTTACCTCCTGCACAAGAAATAAAAATAAGAATGCAACGAGAAGAGAAAACGAGCGCCGCGCGGGCTATAGGTACTTTTTTATTAGATTGTTTTTTAATTTTAAGCATAAGAACATTTCTTTAACAGCCAGTGACGACATAAACATTTTATAATTTTATTTAAAAATAAATTGAAATCCTTATGTTATGTTTGTATCTTATAATTTTTTATTTGCAACTTTAAATTGTTTCTTTTTTTCGAAGCAGTCTATAAATTTATTAGGTAGGTAAATTTCCGAAGCGGAACAAATTAATAAAATACATTTCGAATGAATTGCCTTGCTTTAGGTCCCATTTGTTTTCATTTAATTTTCAATTATAACAGCAATTTTCAATTTCAACCACTTAATTTAAAGATTAAACTGGTCGCTGTACTTTCAGAAGTCCGGTCACCTAGCAGCACCCGTAAGGAGCGGACGGCCTTCACTAAAGCCCAGATTCGGAGCCTGGAGGAAGAGTTTACGAGAGCAAACTACCTGACCCGCCTACGCCGCTACGAGATAGCTGTGGCGCTTAGCCTCACTGAGAGACAGGTATGAAGAAGCCCTTACATATTTTAGTGAATTACTTAGCAATGTCTTTTTACTGTAATTTAACAAAAACGATCGCATAATAATTTGGTATCTTCTTATTATTTTAAAACCTATAAAAGGTTTATACATAAGAACTGTTCCCTTAGTTTAAAATGTTTAATGTAATATGTATTAACTGTTGGTGTACCTTTTATAAATAAATAAATAAACCTAAAACTTCGTTAAGAGTGGCCTTAATCTGGACATTGAAGTAAACATGTGACACTCAATCTTATGACACGCTTGATGTTATGAACAGTTACATGAAGCGGTTACCGCCACCAAAAATGCTTCTAACATAAAAACTACTCGCGTGTCTATAAAATAAATCAGTGATTATATAATAGTAGGTACCTACTTAGTTCCCGTCATCAATGATTGGTATTAAATCGTTAATTTTAATCTGGAATGTTATCGAGATTTAAATAAATTAGAATTAGATAAGACATATTCAAAACAACCTGTTACAGTTTATAGCTTCACGAGGCTTCCCTCATTTAATTTGGGGAGTAGGTAAGCTTATGAAACTGATTTAATTATTATTTTATTTTATAGGTGAAGGTGTGGTTTCAGAACCGAAGAATGAAATGGAAGAGAACAAAGGGCGCTTCTAAACATTTCAAGAAGAAAGAAACATCGCTGGAAGATGCAGGAAAGAATGGAAAGTCACAGCCACCCCTCCTATAAGAAAGTTTTATAAAAAAACTAATTTGAATCCCATATCAACCATTTTTTTTACAATATGAAGGGAATTAAACCCATATAGCATAATGCCATCTCAAAATGT
Organism: Nomophila noctuella; assembly: GCA_958496325.1. NCBI lineage: Eukaryota > Metazoa > Arthropoda > Insecta > Lepidoptera > Crambidae > Nomophila > Nomophila noctuella. The sequence continues at coordinate 4,468,633 of OY292496.1, read as the reverse complement.
AGTCTTGGAATCATGACAACTACACTCGCAAGCAAAGGAGACTGAAACGATCCCATACAATCCTGGGCCCAGCATGTAAAGAAATGAAAATAGTGTTATTTAAAAGTTTCAAACTTATAAACCAATCAGTGAAAATTCTGCAAGTTTCGGCAATCTGAGAGCATAGATAATGGAAGTTATGTAAAAGTGAGGTTATGATGCCACCTTTAACTGTCATGCATTGATTTATATTACTCAATGTTCAGATTTTGTTTAAACACTCATATTTTATATCATCATCATCATCATTATCCTAGCGCCTCTCCCGGTTGCATCCTCGGCCATTACCTTGGAGCCCAGGGTACGCTGCAACTATGATCCTGAATTGACTTGCCTGGTTATTACAATGGAGCGACTGTCGTCTAACCTCCGTAACCACTAGGGAAACCAGACCAGTTGGATCATAGTCGGGACCAACGGCTTAATGTGCCTTCCGAAGTACGGAATCATCATTCTTATCGGACAATCAGGTGATTCAAGCCTGCAATGTCCTAACCAAACTGGGAAAAACTACACAACCAACCAAGTGAAAGTGTTTCCCGCGGGATTCGAACCCACGACCTCCGAGTTCGTAGTTTTTGAGCTTAGCGCACTAACCACTACACTATCGGTGGCCTAGTGTATTGCACTGACTTGTTGCTGTACCACTTTTCACACAGCGATCCATCTTTATAACAATAACCAATCCGCAAGCTGGCGATAAAACCCAAAATAACAAATCCAAGTAAACGTGCGTGCGATCTTCGGTGTCCAATGTAAAGGCAAGGGCAATAAGGTAGGCTGGTTCGGAGTCCATAAAACAGAGCAGTAGCCGTTGAAAATAGAAAATAAAGAGAAAAGCATTGGGAACGCATGTAAAAACACGATACAAGTGACCATAGAGTAAAGTAAATATACCAAAAGCATGTGACATATTGTAAAGTCCAAGTCAAGTCACATAATATCAATAAATAATGTGAAATCGAAAATCATAATTAATAATCATTCGTACAATCGATTATTTCAGGAAAATCATATCACATATTAATTAATAATGTGAAATCGAAAATCATAATTAATAATCATTCGTACAATCGATTACTTCAGGAAAATGATTTTTTTCATATTTCTCAGTTTCCAGATTGAGAATCAAGCTGATTTTTGGCATTTGTATTTACAAAAATACGACTTATTTTTAGACCAAATTGCAGGTCATTACATACTGGGCCCAACATTTTCATTCTCCTTTGTGGATCACTGAAATTAGTTCTGCGCAATTTCGAGTAGGTTTATTCGGTAGGTTTATCCTATTTTATTCTGTTTACAAATTTTACAATATATATGCTAATAATTACATTAAACAATTTCAAGTAAGTTAATCCAATCGTTTGGTCGCAAGCATAAATTGTATAAAATAAAAAGAAAACACATTTCAGGAGATAAGGATATGTTTATTAGACAATTCATACCTCGGGCACGCACGGACAGTCGCGCGCCCGAACATAAAACTAAAAAATAATAATAATATTGTAAACTAACACACTATCTTTGGAAGAAACTAAGCATCCGGGCTATGAGGGCGTACAATTTGTTCAAACCAGGCACGCACGCGCGGCCACCGATCAAAATAAGGGAACAGTGATGAAACTTCCAAATACTAAAATACTAGCAGTATCATAACATTCAAATTGTCTGTTAAGGCGATGACTCCACGCGGGCACATCGCGCGCTAGCTAACCTCTGCGCGGCATCGCCTTAACAAATACGTTTTCTGTACAACACCTAAGTTAACATTGGACCGTATCTATTAATGGGACCAAAATAAAATACTAGTAATTCTCAACAATAGATATATAATATGTATATGTATTTAAACATACAAATTTCAACCATGAGCTTTATGAATATAAAATGGGAACTTTACTCATCTGGCTCCTGTATGTACATTGTCTGCGGGGCTAGGTATGTAACATCATACAAGTTTACATCCGTCGGTTAGGCACGAATTCAATCACTATCATTTAATTTGATGTGAGTACCAACCTCCTGGTACTATGTCAATGTTAAGAACGAAGATATATTATGTAATTATTATTAATTTTATGTTACGTGGGTTTATTAATAGTATGCATGTATAATATAAGTTACACCTAACGAAGGACCAATGTCATTGTCTATTACTTATTTTATACAAAAGAGAATAGTGTAGATTGTGATGAAAAAGATTTCATTCAATTATTTTTTATAGTTAGAGTTCCTTTCAAAAATATTTATTTGTTTCGTATGAAAGGTCGTTTCTGTATTGGTCTATTGCATATTTCGCAAGTTAATTAATATATTTTGAATCCTTAAAGACAACAAT